>LR999963.1:142998565-143598565 GCA_905220375.1 Tachina fera
AACGTTTTAATTTCAATTAAATATAATATGTATATTAACTACATATATAACATTTTAATTCAAAGTTGTTTTAGAAGTTATTTTTTCCGGGGTTAAGAGACTTTTGTTTTCTTCTCTTTTTATATACACAGTTACATACTCGTATGTATGCATGTACGTATTTATTGTATCTTCAAGACATCATGATCCAGCAAAAACTATTCAAATATTCGAGTTAAAAACATTGTTTGCATTGTTATTGTTATTGAATGGCACTCATCTCTCTTGTGTCCCTTCTTCTTAAGAGCATGTGGCCACTATAATTTAAGTTGTCACGGACTAGCGAGTTTGGGTGGGATTAAAGTTTCTTCAAACAGGTTGCCACATGTTTGGCAATGCTATAAAATCGTTGATTATTGATATTTTCAAATGCAATTTTAAAGAAATTTATGTTCTTAATAGCATGCAATAGTACTAAGATTTGCTTCTGGGAATTTCAGAAATCTTACGAAGGTCAAATAAAACCAAAAAATAAAATTATAAACAATTTTGCATATAGCGTTCATACTTGGTCCAGGGCCAAGTTGGTGCTTTAGCAAATAAATGCATACATATAAGTTTTCTAGAAAATACGGACTAAAGTAAACATTTTGAAGAGAAGGGTACATATGTACATATGTATATGCAAAAGTGGAGCAACTGTAATTAATAAATAAATCCATCATCACTTCCGATCAAATAACTAGTCAATTGACTGCCACTATTGAATTCAATGCAAAATTGTTGCAAATGTGTTAGTAAAAAAATTTTGTTTATGTTAGTTTTAGTCATTTATTTCTTTTAGGGTAAGGCCGGGTTTACATCAGTTGCAGTTTTTCATTAGTAATTACACACAAGAAATGCCAGGTGTAAACTTAGCCTAAGTTTCTAAAATGGTTTAGAAAATAAACATTTACCGACCGCTTCTCAAATTTTCTATCCGTAATCTCTCCTAGTAGGTACATTTTGCGTTTACATGATAATAATACATTCAGGGCAATTATGAATAAAATTCCGCGAGAAATTTCTCCCTTTTCCAATCAGAATTATTTGTTTTCCCTATTACTTGCTATTAGTTGGAATTATTTCCCGCGAAAAATTTCTCGCGGAGTTTTATTCATAATTGACCTCATTGTATTTACTATGTAAAGACAACTTATACAAATATAACTTATTCACTTATTCAATTTTTTAAAGGATGACAGTTCTTACGTACCGTTATACGATCACGTATGCCACAATCTCAAATTTTATTTCTTACAGTAAGTATTTTATAATAAGAGAAATATATTTTTTCCTGACGATTTGTACGTTCACGAATTTCTGTCCAGATAAAAAAAAAGTTAATAAAAATGTGTCAAATATTCTTACTGCTCTTATTAGCAAATTTAAAAAGTTTCGTGCAACAACTTTCGTTAGTATAGTTTCGAAAAAACTTAATTTATCTATTGCTCGGCATTTTTGAACTGACAATTCTAGATCAATCGTTTAAGATTGATATTCGTGGATAGAGAAACTTGATTCTAGTAAACCGTATAAATCAACTTCGATTGGCATCGCTTCAGTCAGTAATTTTATAGTCTGCAAAAGTAAAAAAAACTAAAACAAACAAAACATATTATAAAACTTGCAATAATTAATGAGCGCGGTTGGATAAATATTTTTCCATACATGCAACTGGAAATTAAAAATAAAAGTTGCGAACAAATTTATACGGTATTTTTATTCAGTTATTTATTCATTTATCAACAACAAATATGTGATAAATTTTTTTATAGCAATTAAATGCTTAAAGTGTAGTGATGGAAAACTTATTTAAAATATGGCAAATTAATTACAAAAAAAAACAATATCACAGATAAACTCAAAATGCACGATTTGTACACATAACAGCGATTTGTACGAACTTTGTTTTTTTTTTGCTTAAAAGCAATAAAGCTGCATTACAGAAATATGCTCTGATAATAACAACAGAAATCTTATTAATAAAATTTAAATAACAATAAAAGTAATTAATTACAAGGCAAAATGAAAAATAAAATCTAAAATTTAACATTTAAGAAATTTATTATTCGACATATTGTCATAATTATATTTTAATTTGAAATTTATTTGCTGGTGGTTCAACCCCACAATTCCTGGGCTAAGCAAGGCGATAAGCTTTACAAAAAGTCTTGCGAATTTTATTACATTTTTCTGTTGCCAGTAGATAATTTGAAAAAAAAAAGAAATTCGCATGCTGAAAAAACCTGAATTTTTAAAACTTCACGTCCACCACATACTAGTAATGTAGCGAATGTCAATTTTTGATATTCGCGAATACGAATACGAATATTTCAAACGATATTCGCGAATATGAATATTTGAAACGATATTCGCGAATACGAATACGAATATTATATGCAATATGAAATAGTAAGAAATTCACACTCTTGAATACGAATACATTCGTATTCGACTGAAAATGGCCGAATATTCAACAATTCGTTTACGAATACGAATATTCGTGCATCACTACTACATACATATGTATGTATGTATTACAACTTAAGTAATTAAAATAATTAAAAGGTGAACTAAAAATATTTTTCCACTTATTGGACTCATGTATAAAAAACATATATTACAATGATAGGGAATAACTGATTGTCCCTTTGAAGTTAATACAGTATTTTCTATTGTTTTGAAGAAATTTTCATATAATGCAAATATTTTTAATTTTTAATACATATTTGTATTCAAATCTCTTATGTTAGTATCCGTCATTAAGACGTTGAATTGCCATGATGAAGCCGCTGATATCCTCCAGCTTACACTCCCATGGAATAGTCTTCTCAGCCATCTAAGCCTATGACATTGCAGGTTCGGGCGTTGGCAGATAATATGTTCAATAGTTTCTAGTTCTTCTTCATTCTAGCAGCGACCAGTCAACGCGCCTATCACGACTTTCATCGCCTTCCTATTCATATCCAGTAGCCGTTTGCGTCTTCCTGAGTTAAGTTTTGGCCACATAGCCCTGGAGACTCTACAATCCTCCCTACTTCCCCATGTACTGTTTGTCCTCCTCTCTACCCAATTACTTATTTTCCTGTAGTAATGACTTATCGGTAAATTCACCGAACTGTCTTAGATTCCCTCATTTGTTGTGGCCAGGAACCCAACATAGTCTGACACTATATTCATCCATAAGCAAGTTGAGGGCTCTCCTACAGTCACTAACAAGTTTTGATTTTACATTGTGTCCCTTCAAATTCCTTAGCGCTGCCTGACTGTCGACGTAGAAGGTTACCTTCTCACCTTCAGCTACATTCTTGTCCACCAGTTCCGTGGACCTGAGGATCACAAAGATCTCAGCCTGGAAAACGCTGCAATCATGCGGCAGTCTGAAAGATCTACGAGTTCCCAAGATATAGACAGCCCTCTTGCCATCACTATTTTTAAAATTTCTGCAAAGGACGCAATAACTGCATATAGCTTATCGGATTTGACCCAATACTACCTATCCGGAATTACCAGTGTGTTGTACTTAAATAAATTTAAACGACCTTGTAGATCACTAAAACTGATGTAACTTAAGATTGATGTGTGACTTGTTGTTGCTGTACTCACCAAACCTGCTTCAACGAGTCTAAGAAGACTTCTACTCGTCGTTCTCACCACAAAATCTTCTATAGGAAGTAGATGAAGAATGACGTCCAAGATAGTCTGAGGTGTACTTCTCTGAGCATTTGTGATGCCTAGCGAGGCACATCTCTGAACCTTAGATAGTAATCTCCTTTGACTTTCCTTCCTCAATGCCTTTAACTATACCAGACAACCATAGGAAATAACCGGTCTGACAACCGATTTGTAAATCTAGTTTACTATCTTCGGTTTCAGACCCCAGTTCCTTTCTATGGAGTTCCTTCATGCGCAGTAGGCATTTAGCCCTTTCTTTAGCATTTGCTGCGTGTATTTTCCTCCCCCTGCTAGTATCAGCTCTACCCCTCCCATCCTGGCTCAGTTTTCTCTGGGTTGACTCCCTTTGCTGCTGGCCCAGGAGGATATATCGCCAAAAACCGACTGCATGAGTCTTCACTGATAGTGGGAAGAAACTTTCCCGTTACTAGTAAAACCACGTTATCCGCATAACAAACTGTCTACCGTCCTGCCAAAACACCTAAGAATTGTGTTCATTGTCAATAACCACATTAGAGGTGATAGAACTCCTACCTGTGGTGTTCCTGTTGTCACTAATCTCCTCACTTTTACCTTTCCAATAATCAAGTTGATTCTGCTACTAAAGCGAAGTGAACTCAGCAAATCCCTAATAGCTTCTATACTAATGTTGTCAAAAGGTCCCTCAATGTCTAATAATGCAACCAGTATGCAATCCTCGTGCTCCAATCCTCTCTCTCTATAACACCAACTATGTCATCAAGCGGACTCTCCATAGACCTGCCTTTTGGATAGGCATGCTGAGCGCCACTAATGACGTTTGTATCAATTGTGTTCCATAGATGCATATCAATCAGTCGTTATGTTTTCAGAAGAACAGACGAAAGACTGATCGGCCTTGAGTGGCTTGCTTTAACCGCTTTGGGTATAACCTATGACCCTACCTCTCATCTCCTAATCAAGCATATCTTAAAGATACTCACCATGGACAGTAATACGCGCTCTGGGATATTCTGCAACATGGCAGGAAAAATACTATCTGGGCCCGGTGATTTATACGGTTCAAGCGTATTTATTGCTCATGTTGCTTTTTCCAATGTCACTATGTCGTCCACTGCTCCCCGTTGCCTTTTCTCTTACTTACTTACAGTCAGGAAAGTGAGTGTCCATCGGAACAAAAAGTGTCTCGGATCTGTATTCCGTCCATGAGCCATCCGTTCTTTGAATATTCCCAGGATCCCAATATTCGCCGAAACCTCGATAACTCATTTACGGAATCAATCTCCTCAGAGTATTTCTTCCATGGAAATCTTTTCGCCCTTTTCAGATCACCCTTGCACCTATTATACAAGAATATAGTTGTTCCTGCCTGTGATTTTTGCCCTACTGACCAATCTTCTTACCGAGGACCTCAAATCTTTGTTCCAACACGAAGGATTCTCCCTTTTTGGCTGGGATAACCAATGGATAGGATTTACTCAACTTTCCCTTACAAGTATTAATGAAATATTCCACCTCCTTTTCCACTCTCTTCTACTTTGATCTGAAAACGTACAGTCTGTATCTACCATCCAGCTCTCTACCAGATTCCTATCTCTGTTAGTTAGTGTTATATCTATAATTTCTGCTCTATCCTATTCCTGAATGTGGGTACATTACACCTGTTACAAATAAACATATTGCTAGAAGTAATAAAATCAAACAGCAGACAATTTTATTAGAGGAAGATGAATACCCTCCCTTGCACACAGAATAATTTCTCTGCTTAGATCCAGAGTCTAAGAGCCATGCTCCCCGATAATCTGACGGATAGTTGAAATCAATGTGATTTCCCTCTCGTAGTCCGACTTCAGGGACCAATCTCCCAGCTTCTGACTGACCCCTGCAGCTAAGTCAACCGATGGAGCATTGAGTTCATCAAATCTCTCCAGTTTGTTGAGTAACAGACTCTCCTGCGTGAGCAAATTCTCATGCATGAGAGTCAGCAACTCGTCTCGCCCCAACGTATCGTCCGTGAAGTCAACGTCAACGTCATCGTCATCGTCCTTGGAAAATTTAAGTATTGAAGAGTATATTTTGTTTCCACGAGTATGCCAGTAAATGAGAGGACCATCGGTGCAGTGACGGCGGCGCGGACTAGTCAAAATCGCCCACAAACAACCCCTGCCATAGGCGTTGTAGGAGGGTTATTGCTAGCGTTAATTTTATTTGTACACTAAATTAGCCATTCAGATTATCGGCACATCCCCTTACTACCTTGACCTTAAAAAAGTGTGTCTGTGTTCTAGCACAACTGTCCCTTAACCATGTACCAGACACCTATTATAGCTGTATAAGCTGTTGCATGCTTTATTTTTTTTAGACATAGACACTATATTTTGACAGCAATAATTTGAATTAAAATTGGCATGAATACACCAAAAGCTTAATAAGAATCTATTAAACAGAATTAATTATGAATAAATGATTAATTGTATGATTGTTTGAAAAGTTATGAGCATCGTCAAAATAAAATAAAAAATTATTTTCAATGAAAAAAGTTAAAATGTAAATGGAGAACCATAAAAAAATTAACCTGCATTTTGCATTAAATATAAACATTATGAATACTCGTCGCATTCACTGGCAAAGGAGCTGAAGCGTAACACAAATAAATATAAAACAATATAAGCAAAATTTGCTAATGACAGATTGTTGTTTGTTGCAGCGATTAAAATTATAGCCAGCTAGATACATTTTTTAATAAAACTAATTCCCGAATTAAAACGTTTCTCGAATATTCTGGCATTTCCAGCACATTTTATACTTGTATCTAAATATTTATATTGTGGGTCGATTGTTTGTTTATTCTTTTTCTTCAATTGTTATCTTGAATTACTTTTTATACAATGACACTGAATTAAAATCATTACATGTGATTAAGTGTAGGCGAAGAGAACATATAAAAAAGCAAAAAGTAATAGTGCAGTATTAATTATTGAATAAAAAAAGTACGAGGGAGGTTCGACGAGATCAAAATAAAATTATTCACTGAAGCAGAAAAATATTATTACCTTGGATCAACTAGAAATAACAATAAATTTGGAACACGGCTTCCTACCCAATAAATAGGTATCAGAAAATATCTTTTGTAAAAAAACAGTGCCTTCCAATGGGGACTTCGGAGCTTTGACAGCAGCCATACTGTTTAAGATATATTTGCCAAATTGGCTGCATTTATTCGGTCTGCAATATCACCATAGACGGTAAACAGTTCAACAACACTTGCAATTGATAAAAATGTTTTATCAAAATGGGTGTTCTGTTCAGGAAATGTTCCGTGCAATTCACTCTTTCTAAAGCCTGGTACTCTGTTCACAATTTCGTGCGAAATGCTGTCAAACTACATATAAAAGTTTTAGTTAATTTTAGTTACTATTTTTCGAACTTAATTTGTTTCTATATTTATGATTTGAACGGGCTAAAGTTCTTAACGCTTTTTAAGCCAAATTACATGTGATAATTATTAATGAACAAATAACATCAAAGTTAGTTGTAAATATTCTGACAACACATAGTGAACGGAACAGCCAGCCGTTCTCGAAGGCCACTAAACCTTCATCATCAGCGTTCTTCTGTGTTGGTCCACTGTGTGTGGTGTCAGTTGATGTAGATTTCTGTATTATATATATATATATATATATACATATATATATATATATATATATATATATATATATATATATATATAAAATTGTCACACGATTGCGTTTGTCTTGATTGTCAGCAAAGGCGGGAAAATTTACACTATTAGGCCATGTAAAACTCCACAAACTCTCTCAATTCAATCAATTGAGCACCAAGAAGCTGCGGCATATTCCGTTTTTCTACGGGCACAACGAAGTTCAGTTAACCTCTTTTTTACAATTGAAATTGACGGTCAAGAGCTCCTATAGTACATATTTGTATCCTTGGTTTGAGTGATGGTTTTTACGCAAGAAAATATGCGTGACAGGAGAAGTGTTGCTCTTTCATTTAAGAGGCCCGCCAAAAGAACTTTCGGATAAACTCACAATTGAACATATAATTCAAAACGAAATCATAAATAAATTTATACTAATGGGAAAAATTTCTTGTGTGTCACGCTTACTTACCTTCAGATGATAGTTTAAAAATATTACTCAATATCGCAAAATCTAAAGGTTGGAAAATACACCTAGGAGGAGAATAGTGATGGTGGACATGCTTTGATCAAAATATTTAGTGTAACCTGATATTGATGTTCTACTGCCCATGGTCGGTCAACAAAGCCTCGTTTGAGTGAACAGGTGGCGCCAAGTATAATTTGTCAGTGGGAGAGGTTTTTTTTCGAAAGAAGCTGCTGTTGGATTCGCATCACATCCCTATGTCGCACACAAAACTCATTAAATTTCTTGAAATATTTTTTATACCTTTTACCAAAAAATGGTAAAAGGGTATATATAGATTTGTCATTCCGTGATAATGCATGAGCGTATGTTTCATACATATAATACACATTCGCACACACTTTGGGTGAAAATTTATTGCTGGGTTATAACACACACAAACACACATACTGTGATACTTGCATTTGAGGTAAACAGCTTTAAAGCTTTAAGCTCTTAAATTTGTTCGTGTTTCTTTGCAAGGATCCCGGCGACATCAATGCTTGCTGTTAGCTTGCTCTCGTCGATGTGAAAGTACAAAGAGCTCTTTGTAAGAAGTTGCACAGTGTGCATATGACTTGGACGTTGCTGAATAAGAGTTAATGCTTTGTTGATAGGTACAAAAACTGTTCTCCTTTTTTTGTTCGCATGGGACATGGCCTACGATTGGACTAGGACCATGTGTAAATATCCCATTTCTCTTAAAAATTTACTATGTAGTCCAATAATATCCGTAAGGACGCCACAACCCGTGCAACAATTTTATCCGAATAATGTAAGGCAGCTACGTTAAACACACAAACTCGAATATTTGCATTCAGATAAAAAGCTTTAAAGCTCTTACATTTGTTGGTTATTTGCAAAGAGCAAGCAATTTTGTCGCCGAGATCTGCTTTTATGTCGCCCTCTGGTCAGTGCGAAAGTACAAAAGGTCTTTTGTAAAAGTTTGCAGCTTATGTAAGGCAATAAACCAGAGAGCATAGACAAAGTTCCGCCTTGATTCAGTTGGAAATTTCCTTGCTGTTGTATCTTTCTTGCTGCAGTTGTTGGTGCTGCTATAACTTTTTTTGCTGTTTATTTTTCATAAATATATGAAATAATTAAATTATTTTTAATTAAATAAACAAGAACGTCAAAAATTAATAAAAAACTCGGATTTCATAAACTAGTATGGTAGCATTAATTTTGAGAGTAAAAAATAATTGGGGCAAACGTCAGAAGGTTAATATGGCTACGAAAAGAGAGCACGGTTTTACCTTTATATAATTGTATCGTGGTATGTATATAAACACTTTAAATTTGTTAAATTACTTTATTTTTATACAGAATACAACAACTAACACTAAAATTTATAAAAATTAAAATTACAGGGTATTCTATCAGTTTATGTAATTTTGACTACGTAATTTTGACAACTTGCGGTATCTTGGTAACAGTAGGAGGCAAAGTCTTGAAATTTTCAAAAACGATAAAACAAAAAATTCCCAAAATTATAAAATCGCCAAACCGAAAAAAATCGCCAAAACCCGAAAAAAATCGCCTAAACGAAAAAAGCACTAAATTAAAAAAAATCTAGCACTAAAATAAATTGCAAAAATTAAAAAAATCGCTAAAATGAAAAATACCTCCAAAATGAAAAAAAATCTACAAAATAAAATATAAATAAAAAACGAGAAAAAAAGCACCAAAATAAGAAATCGCCAAAACGAAAAGAATCACCAAATTAAAAAAATTCTAGCAATAAAATATATTGTAAAAATTAAAAAATCGCTAAACTGAAAAAAACGTCTAAATGAAAAAAAAAATCGACACAATAAAAAAAACGTCAAAAACCTTTAAAAATGGCTAAATCGAGAAAAAAAATCACCAAAACTAAATAAAGCACCAAATAAAAAAAACGTCAAAAACCTTTAAAAATGGCTAAATCGAGAAAGAAGCATCAAAACTAAAAAAAAGTTCAAATTAAAAAAAATCGACATAACGAAAAAAATCGCTAAAATGAAAAAAAATCGCTAACATAAAAAAAATTTCCAAATGAAAAAAAAATCGCAAAAATTAAAAAAACGCCAAGAAACTTAAAAAAATCGCTAAAACGAGAAAAAAACGCCAAAACTAAAAAAGCACCAAATAAAAAAAAATTTCAAAAACCTAAAAAAATCGCACCAAATTAAAAAAAATACCAAACCCGAAAAAAAACACAAAAACGAAAAAAGCACCAAATTGGAAACAAAATTAAAAAATCGCTAAGATGAAAAAAACACCAAAGTGATTAAAAAATTCGCCAATCATTAAATGTAAAAAACACCAAAACTAAAAAAGTATCGAAGTAAAAAACGCAAAAAACCCAAAAAAAAAAACGCTTACACGAGAAAATAGCATAAAAACCAAAAAAATTACCAAGTTAAAAAAAACGCCAACACTAAAAAGCCTTAAAAAATGCCTAAAAACTAAAAAAATTAAATAAACGATAAAAACCCGAAAAAATCACCAAAGCGAAAAAACACCAAATTGAAAAAAATGTGACATTAAATAACTTGCCAAAATGAAAAAATCGCTTAAATGAAAAAAATCGCCAAATTAGAAAAAAACCTAAAAAACGCTCAAACGAAAAAAGCACCAAATTAAAGAAAATGACAAAAACCTAAAAAAAATCGCTAAAACAAGAAAAAGCAACAAAACTAAAAAAGCACCAAATAAATAAAACTCCAAAAACGCCGAAGCTAAAAAACTCTAAAGCTAAAGTTTATACAATACGGCACGCTCCTTTCGCAAGTGAAATGGAAATAAAATATATCGCCAAATTAAATTAATTAAAGAACATGTTGCGTTTCATTTCCCGTTCCTTTGTGCTTAACAAATTCGAAAAAATTCTTTAAGAATAAACGTTTACATAATACCGCTCTATAAACCTTTTTCAATGGGATCTTTAAATTGAGACACTTAACAATTTTGTAAAATAAAGGATTATTGAATAAAACAATATGGTATGGGGTACAATACTAAAATTATTTTATAGGGTTAATAACCCTAAAAAAGAAGAGAGAAGTTTGAAGTTCGAGGCTTTAGTAAACATTCAATTTTTTTAGATTTGCCAACAAATATTGAACAATTTTTTTTTATCGAATTTCAGGTCAAGTGAAATAGTAGATATTGTTTTCATTGGATAGTTTTAATATAACGGCATTATTTGTTTGTTGAGCTATAAGTCCAACAAACGAGTAAATTATTCATCAAATATCAAGAATTAAAATTACTTTTAATGCAGCAAACTCGTATCTTAATAAATGCGTTTCAGAATTAAACTAGAAAAATTAGTGTATTATTACTACTAATATATATATGTATATGTAATCAATTCCTTAATAATTGCATATGAACTTTTATCCAAACACCGAAGTATAAAGATATAAACCGTTTCTTTTTTTCTCTCCTGAAAACTTGTATGTTTTAAGATACGAGGTTGAGAAAGTAAGGCATCGATATTCAACTTATTGCTAATATCCAACAAAAATATTCAATCCAAAAATACCGATAGGTCACTTACTAAAAATTGCACTACAGCAAAAATTATGAATTTTTTCACAAAATAAGTATGTACCTTCATATCTATGTGCTTATGTATGTATTTCTATACTACATAAACAGCACTTTGGTAAAGGGTATATAAGATTCGGCACAGCCGAATATAGCACTCTTACTTGTTTTAAATTGCATCTGCTCACGTCTATTATTTTTTATACTCACGGATATACAAGCCCACCAGCCTAAAGAAAAAGCCAACTGTAACGTGATCCATGATCATCTCTATTTAGAATTTTAATGTACATACTCGTATTTAGGTTCGTCTATTGTTATATTGTAATTACTTGTTGCTTGTAATTTTTTTTATTTATTGTGCCGGGTGAAATCAAAATTCCGACATGAAATCACCGCAACTAGTTATGTACACGTTCTTAATTTTGTTCTTTTGTTTTTGCTTAATAGCAAAAATAAATTTATTTATAAAAAGAGAAGTTTAATGAACCTATAAACAGCAAGAAAAATTGTTACATGAATGCAATCAAAAGTATTACGTGCATTAAACATTTCCCTTCTTTTCTAGTTAATTTAAGTGATCTTTTTTTTAGGTTTGTCTGTGGTCAGTGTTTTTATTTTGGAGCTTATAATATACGCTGAAATACAGAAAAAGGGTTTTGACTAAAATCCATTTAATTATTTGATTATAATATTTTTTATATACATGTATAATTCTACTATACGTGTGTATGTCACTGAACTCCTCCTAAACGACGGGACCGATTTGAACGAATTTTTTTGTATGCGTTTGGGTGGCGCCCCGAATGGTTTAGATTTACGAATCAGCCCGGCAGATGACGCTGCAGTTTTTATGTAGGTTATGAATGAATTTTTGTTTATGCATTCAAGTGGAGCCTGGAATATTTATATTCTTAAATCAGCATATGTTTTTGTTTAGTTTTTTACCCAACAAGTGGGCACTGTGTGGAGTAATTTGTAGTTAAAAGAATAATAAAATAATTGAGGGTAAGTCAACGTTTGCCGCGTTCAGCTAGTTATATTATATATCTTTTTGATTCGTGTTTATTTTATTTTAGTTTTTTTTTATGCCAAGAAAAGCGTTTTTCATAGAATTGGTTGGCGACTGCATACGTCAACAAAAGCTGTGTAAGGAACCGAAAAACGTCAAGAGCACAAAAATAATTTTAACAGAACCAAACCAAAAAAAAAAAAATATTTATATAAATTTAACGAAAGGAATTGAAAATTTCGTATCTGTTGTAAAATAGAAGGACTGCATAGCGTACATTTATTTATACACAGAAATTTTAACATCTTAAATATTTTTTAAATTCTTTTTGGTGTTTTGCCAAGCAAACGAAGGGCGGACGCACGCCCTAAAATACAACTTATTGCTATAAAATTTTTTGTATTTTTTTTTTTACATAAAACTGAATTGATTTAGGGAGAGAGACTATAAGAATTAAAAAAAATATAAAATAACAGCCACGCTAATGTACATATGCAAAGTGTATCTAACTGGGTGGCAGCGCTACTTCAGCTGATAATTTTTTGCTTTATGTCATTTGTAGCTAACGAATGTCAAAAACTTTATTTTGTTTTGGTTTTGGTAAACAAATTTTGTGGTTTTGACATTCTTCGACTCTTTACACAGCTATGGTTGCCGTATTATTGTATAACAAATCCTTACGCAGTCACCTGTATAATTACACCATGTACATTCATATGTAGCCAGTCCGTTATGTGTCGCTACGCTTGTTTAATTTCCTATTCGCTTAAGAAGTCAATTTAATGACATTTTTTTTAATAAACAATAAATAATTATTTCATGCTTCATAAAATCTTTGATGATTGTTTGTAAAAAAAATACAACTGATGAAAAAGTATTTTTAATTTAATGCAACAAATATTTCAGGTTTGGCTGGTCTCTAATGTGGGCTTTTCTTTTCAATACTAAAATCATTTGTAAAACTTTTGTTTGTGTTGCCTGGCTTGAATGAATTTCAAATTTAAACTCACATTTTTAGGTCTATACAATTGAGACACATGACCACAGACACTAATTTTTTTAATTGCCTTAAAGACACAAGGGAAGATTGTTGTGTATAACTTTATGAATTTATTATTAATAATTTATACTGGAGATTGGCTCTGTTGAAGTGAGTCAGATGACGTCATGTCTGATCATTAATAGTTAGGAGTAAATTTTTCCCGTATACATTTTTATCTTCTTTCTAAAATATATAAAATTTAAAAATATAATATTCCAAGAAGAAAGTGAAAGTAAATAAAGGAAATATTGAAACACATTCTGTTTTACTCTTCAGAGCCCAAATACCTATCTATTCATAAGTTTTTGCGTATTAGAAATTAAATATGATTATTATTAACCATTTTAGTGTTTCATTAAAGTTTGGTTTAGACTAAATTCATCAGTTCACTTCAGTATTTTCTTGCGGTTTGAACTCGCCAAGAGTCTTGCGATTGCGATTTCCAGAACACCTCTCTTGCGAGTTCAAGTCACAATCGCAAATATTTTATGCGATATGCGAGTGTCAGAACTTGACCATATAACAATACACGCTTTAAGCCATACGAGGAACCGAAATGTAGTTCATGAAATTTTCAAAACATTAGCTCAGGACATTAATTTTTATACGAAACTGATGATGACTTCTGTGATAATAAATTGGGACCGAAACCACAAATAATTGGGATCGAAACCACAACATTAAAATTAAGTAAATAGTTGGACAATAAAAATTAGTCGAAAGTTTCGTGTCGTTATTGTGAAACAGGCCATTAATTTTAAAATATATAAATTAATATAAAATGCAACATTCTTGTAATTTTTTTAAATTTAGTTTAACATTAAAAAATTGCTTTGAAATTAAATTAAAATGGTACTTTTAATTGTTTTTCTTCATTCAGATTATTTAGCAAAATTGTAAAACTGTAGTATGGGAGATAATCTAGCGATCAAGGCCCATTTATTAGGTCAAAGCAACTCTACAAAAATCTCACAATACAAAAAAACAACACTAATTTTGTTTGTGTAACACCGTGTTTTACTTGTCAGAAACATATGACTAAAACATTAAGAAATTGGTAAAGTTAAAGAGACGGTAAAGTTAAAGAGACGGTAGAGAAGCTTACTTCCATATGCATACATAATACATATTATGCATATAACACTTATAAGAAATTCTTTTCCCAGCCGCCCAGAAATCATAACAGGATCAGAAATGCCTTCGGAGACACTGCATCGAATAGTTAAAGGACCTTATTAAGGTAATGGCAAACTTAGATACTATGATGAAGGCAGCTGTGTCAGACTCTTGCTGAAGATTTAAACGAGCTGGATGGCAAAAATTATCTTCTAGTATTGCTTCATATATTCTGAGATACCAACAGTTTGTAAAAGTTTTAAGCAATTGAAATAAAATGAAAATGAAAGTGTTGTTATTTTACTTAAAATGTCTTAGTCCAATAAGTATACTCACAAAGAATACTAATTGCATAATGAATAAAAGAAATACTTATATCATCATAGAAAATGCAAACAGTTGCATCAAAAGCGAATCAGTTTTTTTTGAATGCATTTTCTTTAACGATATACATAACTGCATTTACATATGTACATATAGATATTGATATTTATACTTATGTGGTTTTATTTGAAAATACCATGTTTGCATTTGAACAAATAGTTTTTTAAAATTTCATTATAAAATTGTTTTGAACCAAAATAATCGCGTGATAGATTCAACTTGAGTATCATTTTTAAGCCAATGTCAAGCTACTGAGTGCTAAAAAGCACACGAGAAAATAAAATGGATTGTCAAAACGACTATAACACCCACATCCCACCTCTTATCGTTTTTAAATATTATTTAAAAACTACAAAAACCAGTTTAGAAACGATAAAAAGTACAGTGTTGGTGCTATAGTCGGTTTGACAATCCATTTTATTTTCTTTTTAAGACTTTGTTTCTTTTCAAGCTACTATGCGAAATTCTGCTTTCAAGGTAGGACCAGGAACAAAGTCTGCCAGCTCTGCTAGTGGAAAAATAAATTTAATAAGTCTTTATGTATTGCACTTTGTATTCTAAATGAAATACTTACTTTTTAATTGGGATATTGAAAGATTGATTTTAATTTTTTGCACTTTGAGCCTTTTGTTCAAATGCCGTACACGGAAGAATATGCGGCATCTGTAGAAAGTGCTTTTTACTATTTCCCGCAGAATAACAGCCTTACTTCGGGTAAGAAGTTGTTTTTTTAAGTTGGAGCAGTGCAGTACTTTTTTCCCATTCATTTTGTAAAAGATATCTTCTAATTTCTTTAATTCTGCCATGAAATTCTCGGTGGGCTTTTTCAAGTATCCTTTAGATAATTGATCGACCCATGAGAACGAACTTCCGCAACATTCGAATTTTTCAAGGCTGTGCTTTCTGAGAATGTAGCCAGCTACGTATTCTAGAGCATCTTCTTGAAAAATTCCAATATCGTCCACATTCGTATCATCGAAGTCATCAAATTCATAGCTAACATCTTCAGGAATTTCTTCATGGAGTCTTGCGCTCCCTCTTGTGATTCTCTTTTTGCTACTCCTTTTGCTCCTTGGAACGACGTTTTCATAATACAAGAACTTTGAAGCCATTCTGTATCGTCACCCTGCACATTCCCTGTATTATTTATATGTTCAGTATTTCTAGCTAAGTTTATAAATATTTATGCGATAAATAGGCCTTGCTAGCGATATACATAATTTATATGCCTAAATATAACCTGGTAATATCATAAACAATAAAATTAGATGATTATCTAATTTATATCACAGTTTTATCTTCTAGAACATTGATGTCAGTTTCATAGCACAATTGTTCAAAATAAAACCACAAAAATTCTTATTCTCTTTCATTTAGTCTTCAATGAGACAGCGACGATAACACATGCGTAGCGGGTGTATTAAATTTTTTATAGATACAGTGAAAGAAAAAAAGTGATATGCGAAAAATATTCTATGATCACTAATGCTTTTCGTGACATTCAATGTTTTATGTTACAAAACTTTTAAGGAAAGAAATTAATGTGTATTAAAAACACATTTTGATTTTTTTTGGAGCATTTAATATCAAAACTTAAAAGACCAATAACTTGGGAAATATGGGTCGCAGCCAATTTTTTTGTAAAATTTCTTCTTTTTATTTTTCAAGTTTCTATCAGATAAGCTATTTAAAAATGTGGTTTTGGAAAATTTTCACAGTTTCCTATGAAAAGGTCACATCCCCGTAACTCGGAAAATATGGGTCACCCCCAACTTATTTATACAATTTTTATTCCTTATATTTTAGTTTTCTATTACATAGGCTCCTTTTAATTTTTTTAGCTGCTTCACTAAACTGTATTTGTTTCAAATATTAATTTTCTTCTATGTACTTCAGATACGAATGAGATAACTTTTCTCACACATACATACATCTATAGTTTTATTTTGGACATCATTGTTTTAAAAGTATTGCATTCGTATTTCTTCGAAGTATCGCCCTGGCCTCACAACCTCTCCCGAAGGGAGAAACTTCCGCAATACGAATATTACTGTTGCTGCAATAATATTTTTCTTCCAAACAATATGATTTCGTATCATTTTCGTATTACTTTGCTTGTAGGGATTATGCTTGCTTTTTCGTATCACTGTACTGTGAGAGAATTTGAAATACGTATTTCAAAACATTTTGAAGCTTCCCTGCCTTTATGCGAAAAGTTTGTTGAAAACGAAAATACGCAACACATGCTGAATAACATTAGGTTTGATCCCGTACTTTTTGGGCATAGTTCGGTAAAATGAGAAAAAGCTATAATTTCTCTCAATAATACAAACAATTTACAAAAGTACGGGAACACGAAAAACCAAACATTTTACCAAATTTACACACGTATGTGTTTACTTATATAGTGTTGCATATCTAGAATGTTTTCTTTCTTAATTTTATATAAAAACTCATAAAACTTAGTTCGCCACTAGTTTATAAACCTCTTTGATACAACTTTTTAATGTTTTTAATGTTTAGGAAAATTTAATTTTACTTTGTTATTGGTTATTTTGCAAACAGCTGATCGTTTTTCGTCTTGCCTAAACCAGCCCAAAGAAAAATTTCGGGCTGTTTCGTGCAAGAAGAAGAAGAACATTACTCTCTCAAAAGCTCCCTTACATGCCCAAACTTTGAGTACTTGCCCAAACTAGAGACGTAATTAACCAACAAAATATAAATTTTTTAAATTTTCCTAAACTATTAATACGATCATTCCTTTTTAAAATTTTTATTAATTTTTATGAATATCCATAATAACAAAAAAAAAAATTTATATTATTTCAGGTTGAATTGGGTGCTAATTGGATACACGGTGTGTTGGGTAATCCAATTTTTGAAATTGCTGTGCAACATGGTCTAGTCAGTGTGGTTAATGTGCCAAAACCGCACAAAGTTGTGGCCACAACAGAAGATGGCCTACAAGTTCCTTTCACTATACTTCAGGAAATCTATGAGGCGTATGTGTGTTTTTTACGCCGATGTGATGAATATTTCCTGTGTCAATACAGCCCACCGCCAGACATAAATAGTGTGGGCGAACACATTAACTATGAAATACAAATTTACTTGAGTTCAGTCGAAGACCCCAAAGAGAAACGCTTGAAACAATTGATTTTCAATTGCCTTTTAAAGCGTGAAACTTGCATAACAGGCTGTACCGATATGAATGAAGTAGATCTCTTAGAATTAGGTGAGAATAAGGCATAATTTTCTAAAAAGAAATTGTTCATTTATGTTCATGTGTTTCTCTAAAATTCTAGGTAGTTATACGGAATTACAAGGTGGCAATATAGTATTGCCGGCTGGTTACAGTTCTATTTTAAGACCAATGACTGCGCAAATACCCAAAGAAGCTATAATTACAAAATGTCCTGTGAAGAAAATACACTGGAAACGAAAAAAGACCCTTACTGGCTTGGATACCGTGGACGAGTCATCTGAGTATGAAAACGACTCTGATGATTCGGAAAAAACTGTTACCGAATTTCCTACAGCAGGTCAGGCGGTTGGCAAAGAAGGCACACCATCGGCTTCCAGTACTTTGCGTGGTGCATCTGTAGAATCAGATGGTAATGGCGACTATCCTGTACGAGTTACATGTGAAGATGGTCGTGTATTTTATGGAGAACATGTGATATGTACCATACCATTAGGCGTTTTAAAACAGTGTCATAAAAGTCTTTTCGATCCCGAACTACCGCACTACAAACAGGAATCAATCGAACATTTAATGTTTGGTACTGTAGATAAAATAATCCTTGAATATGAGCGTCCTTTTTTGAGTGCAGACATTTCGGAAGTGATGTTGCTGTGGGATGATGACAAGTACGATATGCAAGCTTCTGACGAAGAACGTAGCCGACCTGAATATTTAAGTAAAAATTGGTTTAAGAAAATCTATTCGTTTGCCAAAATATCTGACGTTCTGCTATTGGGTTGGGTATCGGGACGTGAGGCTGAATATATGGAAACTTTGCCATCGGAAAAAGTTGCTGAAAAGTGTACGGAAATATTAAGAAGTTTTTTGCAAGATCCGTATGTGCCGAAGCCAAAGAAATGTGTGTGGTAAGTTGTGAATGCATGTTTTATCAATTTAAAAAATACATTCTAGCATAATTTCATCTGCGTCTAAAGAGAAATTAAGAAAAAAGAATCAAGAAATGTTAAGAAGGCGAACTATTTTTATACTACGAAGAGGAATTTTTGAAAAGTCGCACAAAAAGTCGTTTTATAAAAATAAAGTCGCACAAAAAAGTCGTTTAAGAAAATAAAAGTTGCACATCTATTTTAACGTTTTTTTTTGTTAATAAAAAGCATAAATTAAACTAAAAGAAACAAACCAAAACAAAAAGCTTATTGCATATTTCATAACATATACATTTGCATTATATGTGCTTCCATACATGTTTTCATGTACATATGTATACAGAACAAATTTACTTAAGTTTCATAAATTTGGCTGTCATATGCTGCCGAGGTCAAAGGAGTACGATTTATTAAAAAAACAAGCTAAAAAAGTTAAAGTTAAGATATTTTTGACAAAATTTTAACATTTCCAACCAAAGCCCCGTGAGCTTTTTACTTTAATTATATTCGTTTGATCTTGGCGCCATATATTCTATTTTTTGAGTGAATGCATTTGTATTTTAACAATGTTTTCTTAACATAAATATTACTTTTTGAAAATTCATTTTATTTATAACAAAAATTAAAAATTTCAAAAACCCCATAATATATCCAGAAAAGATGTGATAGCTACTAAGCGGCTAGACCGATTTTTTCAAACATAGCTAAGAACACTCTCGATCAAGTCACCTTTCAAACAGAAAAAACTAAATCAAAATCGGTCCACCCGTTTGGTATGTACGATTATTTGTACAGACCAGAGATCTGCATTTTCTAAAATGAATATTGAGCTAGCACATAACATTAAAATAATGAATGATGCATGATCTCTTTACACGAAGTCATTCGAGCTGTTTTTACCCCCCTTGTAACTTAGTTCCCCGCAATCGTAAAATTATAAAGTTTAAACCATAATTAGAATAAATTCATGTAACCTCACATGCGAAAGTTTGAAAGTTTTACAATGAAAGGTTCCCGAGATATGGAAGTGCAAAAAGTGCATATTTTAAGACATACTCATTTAAAATTTTAACCAAGGGTCCGCTCAGAATTTAAAAAACATTTCTAAGGCTTTTAACTTGAGCGATTTTATTGAAATTTGGCACACATGTTGCAATAATACAAGGCTCTAAATTTTTATAGAAAAAAGTGGGCGTTAACACGCCCATACTATTTAAGCCTCCTATTTCATGTACTTCGGGTCAGCATATTTGAACATACTACATATTTATATATTTGTTACTATCTGTTTTCAATGAAACTCGACTGGAAAGATAACTAATGGCGACAGCAGCTATTGAGATTGAAAAAGTGAGCGGTATCACGCCCAAAAGAAGAAAATAAATAAAATGTACGCTATTAAGCCGAAATTTAATAAACAAGTAGTTCTAGATTAGCAAATAACTAGAAAAATATGAAAACTCGGATATTTTAACCAGGGGGTCGTGGGCTATTCCACTAAAGCACACAATTAAAAGAGCAAAATTTAAAATGTTTCTCTCAAGCGATTTTATTGGAATTTGGCGCACATGTTGGAATATGCAAAGTTATAAAATTTCGTTGAAAAAAGTGGGTGTTAACACGCCCATACAATTTAAACCTCCTATTTGATGTACTTCGGATCAGCAGATTTAAAAATATAGTATTTATTTAAATATTAATATCCGTTTCCAACGAAACTTGATACGTATGATTGGCACTGGCAAAAAAATTTATTTAAAAAAGTGGGTGGGAATACGCCCATAAGAGAGCTGAAATTTGATACGCAAGTAGGTCAAATGAGAAACCAAATAGAAAAATCTAAAAACCCAAATATTTTAACCAGGAGTGGCAGCAGCCACGATAATTTTGAACTGAAGCTTTTAACTGAAGCTTTAACTAAAAGCTATTATCTTAAAAAGGGTACGATGATAATTGAGCGCTGCTCATAACAAAATCTTGAATTTAAAAAATTGACGGAGTGGGGGTAACGGCCATAACATTTCAAGCTAGAATTTGCACTAGAGAGCTTAAATTTAATACACAAATAAATCTAAATTAGAGATCACCAAGAAAGATTTAAAATCCTGGAAGTTTCAATTGGGGGGCATGGACACGCACTTTAAGCTCAAAATTAAGAATTTAAGTTAAAGGATGTACGAACAGGAAAAATCTGAAAGCACAGATTGTTAAATAAGGGAAGTAGGGCCACGTTTATAAAATGTTTATCGAAATATTATACGGTAGAGATATGAGATTTTGCAAAAAAATAGACTTAGGTAAGTTACCAACTAGATAAATTTAAAATAAAAGTAACTGTATTGAAACCTTGCATGCTCATTTCACTCATGCTAGCGTTTAATTTTGCAAAAGTACTTCGTCTGAGAAGACTTTAGCAAAATAGGCGGAGTCACTCCCACTAAAATTTACACTATATATTACATATATCTACTCAGATGACTCTTAAAAAATTAAGCAGATGACTTTTAAAAAATTAAGAAAATTTTTAATTTACTGCAATTTATATGTTTTCTGTGAGCATCTTTGCAAAAAAGAGTAAAAAGTTCGAATAAAATTAAAAAAGTCGCAAAAACTCTCGCAGAAAGTTGCAGACCGCTAAAAAAAAGGGCAAAATTGCTACTTTAATCGGAAGAACGGTAACCCTGACAGCAACCATAATTTTTAGAGAAATATTCGATATAAAAATCACTATTATTCAACAGAACTTTGCCGAAACTGCATTTCTCATATATTTTTAAGAACTTTAATATGCTAGTACAAAAACGAGATCATATCAGGGTTGTCAGTTTTTTTCTTTCCTATTTTGCCAAATTTATTTTAAAACTCACCAAAAGTCGCCAAAATAATTTTATGCAGTTTTTCTTAATATATGTACATATATTTGATCTATTAACACTTTTTTTAAAAAAAATTATTTTTTTTTAAATTCTGGTGAGTATTTTCTAACACTATGGAGGAGTTACAAGGTTTTGTGTGACTAAAATAAGTTTCTACATGGTTTTTTGCTCACTCTCGGCAAATTAAAAATATCGATTTTTTGGAAGCAATGAAAATGTACTTCCGCTAGAATGACTTCCATTTTTTTTCACTGGGACAATGAAAATCTATATTAAGCTGTGCACAATTTTCTAAATGAGTGCTGGAATCAATTAAAAATATAACAAAAATTAAAAATTTTAAGAACCCCCGAATATATCTAGAGAAGATGCGATATCTTCTAAGCGGCTAGACCGATTTTCTTAAAACATTGTTAAGAACCTTCTCGATCAAGTCACCTTTCAAGCATAAAAAACTAAATCAAAATCGGTCCAGCACTTTGGTCTGTACGTGGACACGGACAGACACACAGATGCACAGACACACACTACAAAGGTATAACACTCCTTTTTTTAGTCGGGGGTTAAAAATTGCTTATCCCTTGTTCATAAAATTTAAAATAATTTTATTTTTTATTATTCCGTCACTGGTATAATTTTTTGAGTGTGATTTTTTGGTTATACCTAAAAAGCTCTTTTTATGACAAAACGAAAGCTTTTAAAAATGTTTTATAAAAAGCAAATTTTAAACGTTATTGTTTATAAGCGAAACATAAAAACGAAAGGGCTTATCAAGGCACATTTATTTCCAGGTAATATCAGGATTACAAGAACAATGAAAAATTACAACAATGAAAAAAAACAACATGGCTTTTAGTTCATCTAAAATATCAAAAATAGAATTTCTGGTAACGCAATAATAATAAAGATTATTCACAAAAAGTTGAAAAAATTTCTCCACGGCAGCTACCACTAACAAAATTTGCAATGTTTAGCACTTTTCACAATTTTTTAATAGTTTTTTTCGTATTGTTAAATTTATTTTCAAATAATTTTTTTAATAACATATTTTTCATATTGAAAATTGAATTTTTTTTTTAGTTTCTCTTTCGTAAACAATTTTTGAAGTTTCGGATGAACTTTAATTAAAAAAAAATAGCTCAGCTGCATTTCTGCTACTACCTGGTGAATGTGCCTTGGGGCTTATGTTTTCGAAAAACAGGCTGTTACTGTCGATTCAACTCCATAATTTTTTTTAAATATTTGCTTGTTAAATAATTTAATTTTTGTGCAATTACAAAACATAAATTTTCTCTTAATTTTAAACTTTCAGTACAAGTTGGAAGTCTCAGCCTTATACAATGGGTTCATATACCTCAATACCATTAGGTGCTTTACAAGAAGACATTGAAAACTTGGCACAGCCTTTGTACGCCAGCCCTCAAGCCTTAAAGGTATAAATTCCACCATTTTCACATAAATATAAGTATTTATATATGTCTATTTTGCTTGTCGTCCTTTTAGCCCGCTGTATTATTTGCCGGCGAGCACACCCATTCCAATTTTTATTCAACTGTACATGGTGCCTATTTGAGTGGGCGTACTGCTGCCCAATATCTATTGGCCAACGATGAACCGGATGAGATTATCTTGGAATCAGATGGCAGTGATTTAAGTGCTTGGATACAAGGCATAGCTTTAGATTAAGTACTGAAAAAAAACCAACCTAGCACAAAAATTTATTTAATTTTTCTGAAATTTTTGTTAAATATTTGCAGTATATCTTATCTCATTTTATTAGTGGAGCTAATTTTATTTATTACGAAAACGAAAAAATTTATACATACCATTATCACGTTATAAAATTAATTTAAAGTAAAGCTCTAATTATGGTAACCGAATTCTTCTCGTAAACTTAATTTATTAAAAAAATGAATTTATTTAAAAACTCGAAAAAGTCACTAATATTTTAGTCAGAATAGTTTTGTATAAATAAAGTATAATTTCAAATGATCATTATGTATTTATATTTGCTATTTATAAAACTAAAACAGATAGTCTAATTTTCTAAAAGAAAAAAGTTGATTGTTGTTTCTTTTATTTCAATTATTTAACGAATTTTTTATTTTTCTCCAGCGGTGCTTTTATAAAGTGCATTTTTTATTTTTCTAAATGTCGTGATATTACTTTTTATTTAATTAACGTTTCAATTTCAGTTTAATCTTTCGTTGTAATTTAATAAATTATAAGAGACCAATTCAATTAATATAATTAACAATTACTTTAAAAGTCCTTTATTTAATTATCAAATAGGTTAGTCTCTATTTATTATTATAATTATAATAATTTAAAATTTACCACATTCTTTTATTTATTATGTATATTCTTAAAATAAAACTATCTTCTTAAGTTAAAGTATTTTTGATTTTTTCTTATTTAAAACTTTTTTGTTGTATATTTTTCAAAACTTTTTTAATAAAATCCAATATGTATATCTCCTGTATTATAAAATAACAAACGTATGGAAACGTGTTTTTTTAATTTACATTATGATTATGAATATTAGCAATCAGTTGTTTTATGTATTTTATTGTATTTTATAATTTTCTCGTTCGCGTATTTTTTATGCAATCGTTTTTATTGGCAGTAATTTCTTTCTATTACTAATTATTTACTAAGTAAATGGATTTTACTGTAAAAGTACTCGAACAGACCCATTCCCGGCTGAATTTTACAATAGCAAAGCATAAAAGCTTTTACTATTTAGAGTAAACATGTACATACATATGTACATATGTATATAGTACATTTATTTCCATTAAATCTCTATGACAATATTTTTAAATTAATCTCGAGATTGAATGTCGTAATTTACTTAATCGATTTTAGGTTAGGTTAGGTTAGCAGGATGCTGGCAAGGAAAAGTGATTAGAGTCGTGAAAAGAAGATAGATAGAGAGACGGACAGAGAGAGGGAAGAAGGTGAGAAGTGTAGAAGAAGAAATGAGTAAAAGAGGGCAATTATGAATAAAATTCCGCGAAAAAATTTTCCCGGGGAATAATTCCAACTTATAGCAAGTGTTAATCAGAACAAAAACTCTAATTGCAAAAGGGAGAAATTTCTCGAGGAATTTTATTCATGATTGCCTGAATGTTTAGTTATTTTAGAGGACGTGAGAGTGGGTAAAAAAAAGTGGTGGGAGCCAGCAGCTATACCAGCCACTGTTCCTAATATAAAGGCTGAAGTTTTTGAGCTCAATTTGCGATTTCTCAGACGGAGATCCTCTAGAGCCGGAAAAAACAGAGGAGATGCTGGATACTTGCCTCCTCTTCCTCATCATTGCAACTGTAGCAGACAAAGTGACCGGTCAACGTGGCCATTAGGTTCCTCAAGTGCTTCGAGAGGGTTCTCGCTATTGCACAGTTAGGCTCATTGAGCCAACTGATTTGAGCTAATTACATAAAGGTAACATCGAAACGTCTCCAGCAGGATGAGAGTGGGAGACAGATATTGACGATATCGACTTGTCTTTGTAGAGTTCCTCTCTTTACCAGGTTATCCGAAACTTTGCTGCGTTAAATAGTCCCGTGTCCATGCACCCAGTTCAATAAGATATTTGAGTGCTGCGTGAGTCCATTGCGACATTTTTGGACAAGAAGAGATGTGGTATACACACCTATGATGGACTTAAATGCAGATTATGGATATCTCTGTTTGAAATAGAAACTTTGGTATAGCTCTCTTAATTGTAGATAACTCTGCTTGTAATACACTAGATTCGTTGGGGAGTCTGAAGGACATTTCAATTCCGTATTCCGGAATAAAAACGCCATCACCAACTCTCCACCCCTTTTTGAAACCGCAAGTGAAAACCTTTACTGCTCCATTCAGTGGGGAATGTCTGTCAATGGAATTTGAAAATTCCAATTGAAGTATGGTTTCATAGTTCCGTAGTCAACAAGATCCGGTGTATTATCTACTTTATTTAAAATGCTTGAATAACCCCAATGTCGGTGGTTCCATGCGGTTATTACATTTAGCCTGACGGCGGTATGTAGAACTAGCTTTCCAGCTGTTAAGTCTACCCAACAGCGAAGAGCACTTTTGTCGGCATGGATTTTAGAGCACCTGTTATCATAACTGCCACATTGCGGATAATTGCCTCTATACAGGACTGATTACTCGTTGAGTCGAGTTCTCTCCAATAGAGTGAAATTCCATAATAGGGAGGGTAGGATAATGCCGTTTACCTTTCGGTGGTTGAAGTGGGGTACCTTGTATTTCTCAGAAAGAAGTACCAGTTCCGTTTTGGCCACTGAGGCCGCTTCGTGAGCACCAATCACTAACCTCATTTAGTGCAGATTCTAGTCTGTGATATCGTATTCAGGTTCAATCCTGATTTTACAATCGCTACATCATCTGCGTATGCAGCTGTTTTAATCTTCATGGATTAAAATTTTTTGAGCGGATTATTGACCGTTACATTCCACAACAGGAGTGATAGCACATCACCCTGAGGTGTACCTCTGTTAGCCTGCCTATGGTGGAAGGGATGATTATGCGAAGAAGAGAATTTTTAATCAGCTGATAAATGTCTCGGCCAACCCTCAGATCTCTGGGAGACTGAATGATTGGCGTCGGATTAATATTATTAAAGGCACCTTCAATGTCCATGAAGGCTACCATGGTATAACTTTTATGTTAGAGTGACTTCTCTATATACATACTTATATCCTACAAGCGAATGTAACCGATTTGCCTTGGTATATGCGTGTTGAGAGGCTGAGAGTAGAGAGTTATCAATGATTGTTCTAATATGAACCTCCATTATTATCTCAAGGATTTTTAGAAGAAAGGAAGTTAAGCGTTTGGGTCTAAAATCCTTCGCCTTGGTATGTGATGCCTTCCCTCCTTAGTCCATTCAATTGAAATAAATGATCATACGATGCAGGACTGATATATTGCAAGTAACCATGGTATTACTAGATCTGCGTTATGTTGTAGATCCGCCGAAACAATACTATCCGGACGTGGATATTTAAACGGATGGAAGCTTTTAAGGGCCCATTTCACCTTATCCACAGTAATGTTTATGGATACATGTGGCTGGGAATAAGGCTGTCCGCCCAGAAAATGGGTGTCCATTAGGAACTTTAGAGATTCGGTACTATTTTTTGTCCAGTTTCCATCATTATTTTAAATATAGCTAAGTATCGACGGGTTTTCGCTAGGATTTTACGCAGTTTCTAGTCTCTGGTACGATTCTACCTTATTGCAGAATTCTCTCCAAGTTTTGCGTTTTGCGTTCCTGACTTCTTTTTTGAATTTATTTAATCAGGCTTTGTAAATTGAAAAGTTGTCTGCAGTTCTTACGAGTTTCTGCAATGCTATCAGACCACCAAGGTAGTCTCCGATTTCGGTGTTGTATAGATGCTCTGCAGAATATAGCAGTGGCTTCTTTGAACGCATTTGTTATCGTATCTACGACTAAGTCATTATCCACTCTGTTAAAATTTGTGAAAAATTTTGAGCAACATTGATTATTTCATGCGAAAAATGTGACATGTAAAAATATTAATTAGCACTGAAACTATGCTATAATTTCTTATGTTTTTAAAAACGTTCCATGTGTTTGTTGTAAATTCCATGCGAAATAAGTTCCACCTATGTTATTTGGGATGAAAACTTAAAATGTTGGAGATACATTTGATGTGTTTTCCCAACAAAAACTGAGTAATATTACTGCAACATTTTTTCGTGTACAATTCGTGCCAATTTTTTTGTATGTATTTTGTCAGCATTTCACGTGAAATGTTTAACAGAGTACCATGCTGTTAACAACAATTTTGACATTTTGATTATTTTTAACTATATGTAGGCCCACAAAATTACATGTCGCTTACGATTAAATTGAAAATAGGGCTCGATATGTATTATTAGAGTTACTCGCTTTGTATGCAGGAGAACAACGTTACCTTACCCAAATTGAGGAGTCTAGAGATGACCGTTTGCAAGCTGGACCTTGTCTAAGCCAAGGTATATCTTGATGTTTGTTATATGCAAAATATTTTCGTATTTTCTCTCAAGACAATATATCGTTAGCTGATATGTAAAATCACGTAACTACACTTTTTTAAATCTTATAGGAGAGAGAAAGAACTAAGCAAAACTATTCAAGTGACTGAAGTAAAGTTTCGTTATTATCGTTTTTAATTCGGGTGATTGTATGTAGGGATATGTTGTGTTCTCGTAAGACTAAAGGTACGGTCACACTTGTCAAACATTTGCCCAAAAAAGCGTAACCTACAAACACTAATGAAAAAAGTTATGATCCGTATATATATATATATATATATATATATATATATATATATGCAAATGAGACAGTTTCTAACACAACTAATAGAAAATGTCATAGAATCCAACATTATTGGCTATTCTTTAACTTGGCAAACTTTCGTCTGAATTGAAAGATTTTTCACTAGCATTTAGTTGTTACGCTTTTTTGGGCAAATGTTTGACAAGTGTGACCGTAGCTTAACTAGCATTTTTATTGAGCTCTGTGTTGGATCGTTTATAATCTTTTTAAATATAATTGGGGTATTCACAAGGGTGTCTTAAGTGTCATAATGTCTTAGCATATTAACATAGTTTAAAAAAATTGTGGCTCAAACATAAAGGTCATAAAGTAATAAGACTTTCTCAGCTATGTTTATTGTTTGTCATAACTAGGGATGTAACCATACGCTGTTTTGCCGATCCGATACCGATACTCAAAAAGAAATATCGACGATACCGATACGTATATTGAAACTGAACTTAAGTTAAAATTAACAAAACCTTGTATTATACAAAATTAAGGTGTAAGAGATTATTAATATTTAAAATTGATATGTGAATTCATTCTGAAATTAACAAAAACAAATATTTTTTTTAAATACATACATGGTTTAGCATTGAGAGAACATTTCACTACTATGGTGCAAAGCAAAACAAAATAAACGTTTAATTTTTCTGTTTAGACTTAATGGTCTGCTTTTAATATGTTATTTCTCTTAGTTTTTATGCAAAAAAATCGTTGAAAATTGAATTGTTTGTTCAAAACAGCTCTAAAAAAATTTAAGAAGTATCGCCGTATCGACAGTAAAATATCGCCGATATCAATATATCGGCAAATCAGAAATATCGCCGATATATCGGAATCGGTATCGGTATTCGTTACATCCCTAGTCATAACTACATATAGAAATGCGTGAAATTTACCAAAGGAATTGAGAGAGAGAGAGAGTAAGCAATGTACAAAGGAGCTAAAACAAAAATACAAATAAGTACAATATTTAGAATTGTAAATTATAAGGGGTTGCTCATAGCAGTTATATTTTTTCGTTTTATTTAGTACCATTTGAATACCCCAAATATATGTTTGATATGATAAAATCATTGTCATATTTCATTGTTTTTCTGTGAACTCATAACATGAAAGGCATATTTAATAAACTGTGAAGCCTCGTAAAGAGATTTTTCTTTAAAACACTGAACTAATGGCAATATACATACATATGTACATATATATACATATGTACATACATATCATATGTATGTATATGTGTAATATACATTGTATATACATGTATGTGTATCGATACAACCCCCATTAATTAACTAAAAATGCGACTTTTAATTTTTTGTTAGTTACGTGGTTTTGAATTCCGGCTGACGATATCAAAAAGATTATCAGGCATGCTTTGAAGATCACATTTTTCAAATCACTTGTGATTTTAACTTGTGATTTTAAAATCATATACGATAAATTTCTTTCAGAAATGATATTTGATGTTCTATACAATACAAAAAAAGAGCGAAAATATCTGCATGACCATTATTACTTTTGAAATCATTAGACCCAGAGAAAAACAGCTTAAAATTAATAAAAACCATATTGAATTAATAAGAAACATTAACGAAAGTCTAGTCATGTTGAAATTTGTTATATCGATTTGGAAAAATATTAATGTACAGTATTAATTTATTAATTCTATTTAATTTTAAGTATCTAAATATACATTTTCTATTATATTGACAATTATTGAATTAATGTGATGCGTTCTTATTTATAAGCCGCAACTTTTCCCAGAGCTTAGGGATTTAAGAAATGTGATTTTCAAAACATGCCTGTATTTCATAAAAATCCACGATATTTTAAGCGTTTTTAAATCAGGCTCATACTTTTGTTAAAAGAAATTCTTTTAATTTGATTTTAGGCATTGTTTTTATAATTTTTGTTTATTTTTCTCAAAAGTTCACATGTTTTTACGTGGTCCATTTTTAATATCGCACAGTAACTCATAAACAGTAAAAATACTTTAAAAATTATATAAGTATGTGATATAAATGCATACATAACGGTATTTATATTGTTCGTACGCTATAGGTTTCTTCAGTGAACTGCCCCCCATATTCTGTAATTCGCTAAAGCTAAGAAAGCTAAAATCGATCGCGAAAAGGCTGAATAAATACAAAATTAATATTTTTTGGCGATGGCATAAAACACTTAAATTTCGGCAGATTCACTTTCTAAGCCATTGCCTAATTTAGCTATACACATTTGAAAATTGCAATCGTAGCCCGAATATCGATAAATAGGCTTTTTACATTTTTAGCAATAGATATTTAGCTTTAGCGAGTTTTAGAATAAAGTGTCTTTAAGTTGTGACGGTTTATGCGATAGTAGGATCGCCGGGTAGTCTAAATTAGACCACTTGACACCAATTTTCGTAGACGATAATATACTTAAATGTGTACGACAAAAAATGTGTGCCGTATTTATATGTATATAAAATATTTAAATTTTTTAAGGCACTGCTACACGTTCAATATATATTGAACGCGATACAGTATCGTGATATTTATTGAACGTGTAGCATGCAGTATTGATGGATTGCGATACATACCGCAGAAAGGCCTAAATTATGGAATCCAGATTGCGGATCGCGTGATAAATATTGAACGTGTAGCATTTTCATGATATTAGATCGCTATACGTTAATAAGAAGTGAAACAAAACAAATAAAATAAAAGACGCAATGAAAAATTTAACAAATAAAAAAGTATAAACGCTTATTACGTTTATATAAAGTTTGTTTTAATAAAGTGTAATGCCAGAAGATAGTGAAAGCGAGTGGGTTATGCCGGTGGAATCGGAATTAACGACCGAAAAAATTATTTTGAAAGACTCGTCGGCTAAATCTTTTTTTTTTTGGTTTTCTCGCGACATTTTCTTAATAAACGATCCGCAAGCACAAAAATAACGTAAATACTCCCACGATAAATATTGAACGTGTAGCAGTGCGCTTAAAGAAAATTGTATAAGTTTTATACATACAATACGATATGGTTATAAAGAACTTAGAGGTATTGAAATTTAAGTTTTATTCACATCCATATTCCTATTCCCATAGGAAGTGCAAACTAAAGGCAAAACTATAATATGAATAAGCGAACTTAAGCAACTGTGCGGTTACATATAAAACGTATGTGTCAAACTATAATGTACTTATGGAACTATTCGTCAAGTTTCGTCAAATATCATTTGCTTAAGCTAAGTGCCCAACTGAACGCACATTCCGTACGGAAAACACTGTTTGTGCATTTTTTAAACTCAAGCAAACAGCATCAGAAAATATTCAATGATTTTAAATATTTTTTATTGTTTCTTATTTTAAACTCAGAAAAGAAAGCAAAACTTTTATTTGCATTCTTTGTTTTACAATACATATATACACACATACACATGAGTTTATTTATGTATGTTCATTGTTGTAGTTTTTGGTAGGCAACACAAATAAAACAAGTAATAAATTGGTGTATATAGTTATATGTGAATTTTTAATAGATTAGGACATTCCAACAAGTTAATTTGATTGAATTGCATTCATTTAGTAGTTAAAAAAAGAAACAAAATTACTAAAATATTGTGAACAATACCTTTATTTGCAGCTGTGGCTAAAGAATACTTAAATGCATATAAGTACATTGTGGCCACCAAAAAGTCACATCTGAATTGCTTAAGTATTTGACAGATTTATCGTTCAATTCTGGCATTAGCTTAAGCCAGCATATTCATATTATAGTTGGGCCTTAAATGAAGGCTTGGTACTTTTCATTCAGACTTCCGTCTGCTAGCAGCCACGCAGCCAAAAAGTCAGTACAATTTTTGTAATTTTTTTTACTTATTTATTTATAATTTTTGATTAGATAGGGTCTACACCTAACATAATATGTAAGATAAGATCGTCAAATTCAATCGCAGAGCGAATTGTGTTACGTGCAGTGTTATCTCAATCTTATAAGATTTTTTATGAGAGTGTTGTTATAAGAAATCCTATAACAACAATCTTATGCGATGAATTGTCAAAAAACACACGTACATGATAAATAAATTAGTATACATGTGTGAGTGTTTATTAAAATAAATGAAAAACTATGTTTTGGACAAATTTTCTGGGATTTTATATGTTTAAATTTGTTTAATTGATTTATAAATTAAGTTTTGGGTGAAAAAGTGAAAATAAAATAACTAATTATGCAAAACTAAAACAAACATGTTAACTCGATGAGAATTTCCATAAAATTAAATGTTATAAGAAAAGTTGAATTACGTTGTCCCCTTGTATAAGATGAAGAGAAATATCGGCATTTTATTTTTGTTATTCTGCCGACGTTTTCTCACATGTTATGTCAGAGTTAATCGCAGTTGTAGACGCTATGTTAGATTCAATTCGTATAACTTCTGTAACCTCATAAATCTTAACACAATTAACAATTTTCTTTGAAAATAATTTTTGTTTTCGTATTTGAGTTATTTTAAGTTTTTATAATAATGTAATAAATAACAGAAATTTGAAACAAAACCAAAATATTATTATAATTAATAAATGCTTGTTAGTATTTAAATAAACTTTTGTAATTATTTTTTTATGTTTTAATCAAAATATTTGTAATAAAAATATTTCTATTCATTGTTATATAAAAAACGCAGAAATATTGTATCTTCTAACAAAAAATTATATTAAATATGAAAAAGTTAATTTTTAGTTATTTTATGTGTTACAGATATTTATATACATAAATTTAGCAAAAATTTTAAATACCTATTATATGTAATAAAATTTAAAATTTTGCTGAACAAAACAAGAGGCAAATATCACGCTGATTAAAATATTTAATAAAAAAATATAAAAAAATATTGATTTTGATTCAATTATATCCATTGTATTTTATCGGTTAAAATATATGTACACGATTTCAAGTTTTATACGATTTGTAAGTTACATTATTATACAGATATATGTAAATTTCCTTAAGCAGAACGAAATGCATATAGTGCGTTTATTGCTTCGCAGTCATAAAAATCAAATAAACTTTTGTTTATTCCTTTTTTTAATTAGATTTGACACTTTTTTGCATTTTTGATATTTTATGAATTTAAAAAATATTTACATTCATTTTTAACTTCGAAAGTGTTGCACACATAGGAAAACGGTATAAGAACAGATTAGAGGAATTGTAATTCTTAATTTTTCTAAATTTGTTTCATCTAAATCGAACTAGTGGTTCTCGAGTTATGCCAAACAAAAGAGTCTAAAACGTGAAAAATTCCCCTATACGATAGTTACTAACTTCAAATCGATATTAAAAATATTTTAGCAGGTGAGAAGACAAAACGAATGATGCACAAGTTCTTAATGTTGAGCCTACTTTCACGTGAAATTGTCAGAATTGAGTCCCAAAATCATATGTTGTACTGTGTAAGCAGATTACTATTTCTGCAATATTTTATCATAAAGAATTCGTGTGAATTTTTTATATGTACCTTAGCAGCATTTCACGTGAAATATAGACATAGTCCATATAAAAATATTCAAAAAAGAACAGACACAAACACACAACCCGCAAAGCGATTAGCTTGTCTGCAGAAAACACCCAGAGTCTATGGTGGGAATCGAACCCACGACCTCTGGACTGAGAGGCTAGCATCGCTACCAGTCAGCCACAGGGGCACTCGAGTCAGCCACAGGGGCACTCGAGTCAGCCACAGGGGCACTCACATTAAATACTCATGAAATAATGTTGCAAAAGTTGTACTATGTTCAACTCGTGAAAAATCTGTGAAATAATCTGACCGGCATTTATTTTGTGCGAAACATTGACAGCTGATGTTTTTGTTTACAAAAGTCGACGAATGTTGCGTACTTCTAACCAATAAAAACTAAAATTTTGTCGGAAAAAGTAATATGGGCATCACATGTTACGTGTCCAATTTTTCACGCAAAATAATCAATGTTGCTGACAATTTTTTACAACTTCGAACAGAGTACTACGCTTTAAGCATAAATAAAGTATGCATGCTTTAGTCTTAATTTACACTATGCAAGTCTTATTGCTAAGTTGATTTCTTTGTGGGAAAGAGAGACGAGGAAACAGAACCGTTCCGTGTTACGCTCGGACTTAGCTATAATTTTGCAATCATCTAGACACACGGGCACGCTTGCATATGGCACGACCTAGCTCGCCGGATATGGGTGGAATCTTTGCGTCAAAATGATATGCATCCACCGCAGAACCATTTCTTTTCCCCTCGTCTCTTTTTTCCTAACAAACAAATCACGTTAGCAATAAGACTTGCATAGTGTAAATTAGGACTTAATTACAATTTAAATAAAATACTCTACGTGTTGTTTAAATAACGGAAACTTTCTAAATCGAAATATATGCCTTCACGTGGAATTGCCACAAAAACGGTCACGGCAAGGGTGCACTTGATGGAGTATGTGCGACGTGCAAACGACTGCAAATAGGCTTGTTGGAGCTGGGAACGATATTTCGTCGCTGGAAGATTTAGCAAACGCCCTCTAGAAAAATTGTTCCAATGTAAAAGTGTTCACAACTGATAACGAGGACATTTCAAACAAAGAACAGGAACTTAAAGGTAGCAAAAATTTAAAAAGTTTGCCTGATACTATGAAGGTCTATCAAATTTTTTTTATTATAGGTCTGTCTGCGTACACATATTTTGCATAATTTTTGTGCAAAATGTTACAAAATCTTGCAAAATGTTGTCTGCGTACTCCAAATCTCTTGCAGCGAGATAGCCAAAAAGAGAATTTTTTGACATTTGGAAGTTAGAGAACTTTCAAAATGTTGCTGGAGAAATTTTTGCTTGCAAGATTTTGCAACTAGTTTGAACAGCTGTTTTAATTACTTTTTGAATGAAATAATTTTTGTGGGCAATGTAAGCAAAAGAAGTTTTATAAAAAACCCGACAAATAAAACTAAAAACTAAGAAGAAATTGAACTTACCACATTAATAACAGTGTAATAAACAAGTTTTTTAATTTACAACACTTTTTAGGCTTCACTTTAATTAATATTTTTTTAATTTACCGCGAGAATTCACTTTTGCGTACACATATGCTAAAATTATTTTGCTTTTTTATTTCAATTGTTTACACACCGATCAGCTGTTTTCTTGCAAGATTTCACTGGATACGCATACTTTTTGAGATATTTTCAGCCGACAGAGTAAAATTGGTATTACTCTCCCAAAACAATTGACTGAGTATTTGCTACTGGAAAAGCACCCAGACAGACTTTATATCTTGCCCCAATCACTTGACAATGAAGAGTTTAAGCTTTTTCTATGATATTGAAGCATGCAATGAGTTTGTATTCGGCACTTTCGATTTTGCTTCCATGAATACAAAACCTCACCTTAATGTTGATAATGTACATGGGACTGGAAGTGAACTTGTCTATGAACAACTAATAAATAATAGAAAGCAATGAATGAACGAATTTACAAATCTGAATTTCCATAAGTTTTTTTATACATACTTCTTCGTACCTAAATTTCCCTAAGAACTCTGTACCAGCATTTAATTAAACATCAAAATATAAAAAAAAAAATAAAAAAATATTAAGGGATTTCATGAGAATGCTCAAAAGTCTCGCAAACTGTTCAATTGTGCATTTTTACACTCTCGTAGATAAAATGTCAGAAATTGTATGAAAATTTATTTACACAAACCTGTTATGTTTACCCAACATTTTTCTGTCGTAAACTTACCCTGTGCAATTGTGCATTTTTTAAACAACAACTTCTTGGTTCTTTAACATTTTTAGACACACACACAGTGTTTTTAGGGTTCCGTACACCAAAGGTGAAAAGGAACCCTATTGTTTTCGTTACGCTGTCCGTCTGTTCGTCACAGGATATTTTCTCAGGAACCGTAAGAGCTTCGGACCTGAAATTTTTTTCACCTTTGGTGTACGGAACCCTTAAAACGAGAAAAAAGTGTCAAAACTAAAAAAATCGCCAAAATTAAAAAAACGCAAAAAACCGAATAATCGCCAAAACTAAAAAAAATCGCCTATATGAAAAAAATCGGCAAAATTGAAAAAATCACCAAAATAAAAAAATTTCTAAAATGAAAAAACGAGAAAAAAGTGCCAAAAAAAGCCCAAAACTTGAAAAAATCACCAAAACCGAAAAAATGCCGAAACTATATTTTATACATATGTATAGGCTGAAGTTCGTATTGAATTACATATCTAGTGTCAGTACGGAGCCCTCCGTGCGCGGGTTAAAGTCGCATTTCACTGAATTTATATGTATGTTTTTATAAAAATATATAACTATGTGCTTAAATGAAAACTGCTGGAAATTTTCTATTTTTATTAACTTAATTATTTTGACATTTCATTCAAATTGACTAAACTGTTTAAACAAAAGTTGCCAAGGGGCTTCATGAAACAAGTCTCGCGTATGGCAATTTTAAGAGTTCTCATGAAAACCCTCTTTGAAAAAATTAGCTTTCTTTTATTAAAATCTATTTTTTATGCTTGACTGTATATTTTTCACAACTAATTTTTTCATGCTTCAACTGGAATACGAATTCACAATATACAACAAAAATTTATTTTTCATCATACTCTCCACTTAACTCACTTTAGTTCACTTAGTTCCAGTTTTTGCATCCCTTCCAAAAAATAGTATTTTTGGAGGTTCTTAAAATAGGCATTTGTTTGGTCAGTAATTTCATCGTTGGAGCTAAATCTCTCTACCGAGACACTTCTTTAGGTTTGGAAATATGAAGTAGTAGGCTTAGGGGGCTAAATCTGGAGAATAGGGTGGATGAGGGAACAATTTGAAGCCCAAATCATGGATTTTCGCCATGGAAACTGCACGTGCGATTGTGGTCGAATGTGATGTGGGATGCCTATGGCATCAACAATATCACGCACTTTTATTTGTGATCGCCCAACACCATATCGTGGAGTTTTTCGAAATTTTCGGTTGTACTGACCTCAATTGGACGTCCAGAACGTTCAGCATCATTTGTACTTGAGCGACCACAACGAAAGTCAGTAGACCACTTTTTTACCATTGAAATCGATGGTGCAGAGTCCCTATAGTATTTATAAAGCTTTTTCTTGGTTTGATTGATATTTTTTTTTGGAAAAATAATGGTGTCTATTCTGAAATACGCGTCGACTTGGTGAAACTTACATGGAAAACAAAAACAAAACTGTGTAAATGTAAAAAATTTGTTTTTGTTTCTCATACAAAATTAACCGTTTTTGAAAGAAAGAGAAACGCGTTGATATTCTCACTTTTATTTCATTTATGAAATGCATGACAAACAAAAACAATTTTCGAAAATTTGTTTTTGTTTGAATGTAAAGTTTCACTTCTTCGACGCGTTTTCCAGAATAGCCCCCAAGGTTTAATTCGACAGTGATCTATTTACAGGTGGTACATGATGGGAACAGTGTTGCATTTCATATAACTACGAGGGAAGTTCCAAAAGTCACGGACTTATTGATCCACCTTGGTATTAGAATTAGGCGCAAATGAGGAGCCATTGCGAAGCTATCAATTTAAGCTGTAAACACAACAAGCTGGTCAAATAACTAATTGCCGATAATGAAAAATTTAGTTCATTCCTACAAAAATAGTGAGTAAATAAGGATGTGTATTGTAAATACAGAAACCGATAAAATTAAAATCCGCGATTTCGGTTAAAAATTTATCTAAACCGCTCGGTTTTGGTTTCGATTTTTAAACCTGGCGTTATTATTTAAGCCTATTCGAAAGCAAAACAATTTAAAAACCATTCCCCTTACCAAAACTCATAAATAAACAAACAAATCATTATCAATAATCATTTATAAAAATTATTAATTATATAAACATATTACTTTACAAAATAAAAATAATTTATGCATAATCAGATCTAAATATACATAAATCAATAAAGCTATAATCACGTTTTAAAAGTAAATGAATTTTGAATATTTAAACCAAAAGCAAGAATAAATTTACAATAAAATTTTCAGCGAGACCATAACAAAGTTACCATTTAACTAAAAAATAAAAATAAACATATCTTAAAAAATTCCTTAAACTGGGAACAGTTCATTGTAGGTAAAATTCTCTAAGATTTTGCGAGCAATTGCAATAAATTTCTTCTCTAAGGCGCGTTCAATGGGCTGAATCAATTCATTAGTGAATACTTCAAAGTTTTGATTTATTGTCTCGTTTACAACGTCACCCAAAGTCTTATCACCATTAAATAGATTCTCCAAGCGTATGCCTCCTTTGCCGGTACGAATTTTTACAGTCAAATCCTTCATGCTTAAATATTCTTCGCCATTAACATCTTTTATTTCGAAAACAACTTTAACGAAGGCATAAAAATTAGCTAAAAGGAAAGAGAACATGGAATTATAATTTTGTAATTTTTATAGGTTAATGGTACTCGCATGTATGTACATATCGCTCATTTACTTGAATAGTGTCAGAACTAAAAAATAACTAGTTTTGCAGAAAACTCGTTTAAAGTTTTAAATTTACATACAAGTCAATGAAGACATGAAAAAATATTCTTCTTTCAGGAGCTGGTAGTAAAAACTATTTACATACAATTTTTACACATTATTGATTAAAAAAAAACGTATTTTGACACTATTGAAGTAATTGAGCGATATATGTAATACTTACTGAAATTTCCCGTAAAAGGACCATTTCCTCGGATTGGTAGAGCTAAAATTTGACCATTTAAATCATAGGAACCTTCTCCCTCAAGACGAGGTAAGTTGAGTTCAAAGTCGTAACGCAAGCCGTTATTGGAAGCCCTTGAATATAACAAAAGTTGTATTAATTTGTGCATACATACATGCATACAAATATTTATATTAATTTATACATACAAGGAAAACATGCATGCTAACAGGATGATATTAATAAATATTAAAAGTCTAACTTAAAATATTGGGAAAGAAAATAGATATTAACAAACTCCTAAAGAGCTCTAGTTTGTAGTTTTTATACTGAATTTTGAATCGTATTCGAAAAATCAGGGGCTTCTGCAGTTTTCCGGTTTAATAAGTCGGCTTTTCAAATTACTCGACATCTATATAAAATTTATATTATATTATAAATAAACTGAGAAATTTTTAGATTTTTTTAATTGAACTGTAGTGAATTTTAATCAGAAATAATTCATAGTTAGGCTCAAGTTCAGTAATTTCAATTCTTATTGAATGAAATATTTTTATTAATTAATGTGAGTTTCTAAAGAAGAGAAGAAAAATTAAACTTAGACTTTAAGCTGGGGGAAATACCGATACTTTTCTGTGCAGCCACGCACTTCATCAGCACCCTAGTCTATCTACTTGGGTAGAAATTCTTATTAACATTAGCTATTTGACTTAAATTTACAATGAAACGGAATATGAGAAACGATTGTTGTGTATACAATTGATTTACCTTTGGTAAACACATTTATAAGTATCACTATTAATTTTTCTGTTTTTTCCATTTTTATATTTAGGTTAGCACGAAATTATATTACTCCACCTCAGTATGTTTAACTATTCTTACTTATCTTTTTACGATTATCACATTAGTTATTTTTACTTAAGAATTGAAATTACTGAACTTGAGCCTAACTATGAATTATTTCTGATTATAAATAAACATCAAATGTCTTTCGTTGGTAATCACATCACTTAAGAAGAGCTGCACCGACTTCCCTAATTTCATCTTTAAATATTTTTTATAACCCAACTTAGGTTTTTACTGACGACCACTTTTTTAAATTCATCTAAAATTGGAGAATGGCTGGACCGATTTGTATAATTTTTTTTTTAATATTCGTAACATATTTTAGTAAATGAACATACATAATAAACCAATTGCTTAGACACTCATGTTAAATAACATTCAGCAATAAATTAAAATTCTGAGAAATATTTTCATAATCGTATATGGAATATGTATTTAAGTTTGTAAAATCTAGTTAAATGATATTAATATTAACATTAATTTTATTCAAAATGTTAAGTTAAAACGGTAAAAAATAAATAAAACAAGCAAAAGTGCTATATTCGGCTGTGTCGAATTTTATGTATATATCTTTAATCGACGTATGTATATCGAGTAAAAAATTTATAATTTTTGTTCTGGTGCAATTTTTAGTAAGTCACTTATTGATATTTTTCGACTAAAGAATTTCATTAAAATTTTCCAGTTTTCAACGTCGACATCACGTCAATAGAATACGAACAAATTGGGGGTTGTTTACTCGCTCTCGAGATGTTCAAAAGATTTTTTAGATTTTGTTCAGCAGAAAGGAAAAGTGTGAGGGAAATGAAATGGAACATTTCCTCTTATTTATTTTATAGTTATGAGTGTTCTTTAGTCATCAATTTTGTTTGTATCTCCATTTACTAAAAATTAATAAGAACTCATTACAACATGTCAACGAATGTCCATCCACTTGAAACTTAACTGTGCTGAGAACATAATAAGCAAGATTGTGTAAGCCTTCATTTATAGTTAAAAGAAATTTCTACATACATATGTACATATATTAAAATTGAACAAATATAAAATAATCTTGAGTTAAAATCTTCCCAAAAGTTGAAATATGTTTTAATGAATAATGAATTTTTGCTTGTTTTCAACAAAATTCAAATTTTGCAGCTCTGGATCTGTGGTTTTTATTTTTCTAATCGTCTATACCAAACTTTTCCTTCCAAGCCATAAAATATATATAATTTATAAAGAAGAAAAAAAATAATAATTAGACCTAGTTACTTTTATATATCACAAAAAGTGTAAGTTTCCCAACCCTAGAATCATTCTTTTAGATTTTTCTGATATATATTTCTTTTAAGAATATAAGATATGTTTAATTTATAGAGCAAAAGGAAAGAATTAGTTTTAGTAAGTTACTTTTATATAACAAAAAAAGGTAAAATTTTAAAACCCTCGAAACGTCTTTTTGACCAATAACAATTTTATTCGGAATATAAATATAAAATAAATTTATTTAACAAAAGAAAAACAAAAATTAGTTTTATCTAGTTACTTTTGGATGGCAAAATAAAGTTTAAGCTTTCCAGCTCTGAGACCGTCTGCTCGATTTGAATGATTTTCAATGGACATCGCTTATTCGTTTTTCCTATTCATAAGGATCCAGAATATATAGTGGAAACTACGCACGGAATGATAAATCTATATACACCCTTTAACATTTTTGGTGAAGGGTATAAATAAAATATGTAATGAAATCCGATGTGAAAAATTGTTCATCAAATTTATCTGGCAGTCCTGATTATGTCGAGCCTTATTTTCGATTTAATCGTAAGCGACAAAAATTTCAAGTTTTCCGGAGAAACTTTTGTTATAAGATTCAAATAAGTTTTACATACGTTAATTTTCGCTTACGATAAAATTTTGCAGTCCATATCTTAAAAGTTATCACTAATTTTGGTATTTCAATAATTCAATAATAAACTAAAGGTAGCCCATAAAATTTAAATATCAATAAAAAAGTTAGAATTTTACTACATGCCTCTTACGACTAAATCGAAAATAAAGCTCAATATGAAAACAAAACTTGATACAGAAGGAGAACATCAGTAAACCACAACACAAACAAGTGCCTTTAAGAACAAATTTATGTATAAACCCACATGAACTGGGATTTCCATTAAGCCATGAAAAAACTGTTGAAGTTCAAACTAAAATTAAAAATTCAAAAATACTTACTTGAGTTTTTTAATATCGAAATTCGATGCTCCATATATATTTAAGTTTTTAGCCTTGGCATTGATACCACCTTTGCCGCCGTCCAAAATATTGAGATCTCCAATGTATAATGGTTCCATTGCCGGTACATTTAGTTCCTTAATGCCGTCCTTTAGATACGGTCGCATACTGTGCACAGTATTCTTTACACAATCATTAATGTTGGGATCATTGCGAGAGCAAACTTTTATGTAATCAGCTGAAAAAATTTGAATAAATTTAATATTTTTTTTTTTAATAGTAATACTTGGATCAAAAATTAAAATAAAAACTTTAGTTTTTCCAATACAGAGTCTTAATAAATCCAAGCTATATGTTTGGATACTCACGCAATTGACCGGCTTGAGTTCCAGCAATTATTGCAAATAGAAATGTTGCTACGAAGAACTTCATATCGACAGAAATAATTTTATAAGCTGCAAATAAAAATAAATATAAAAATTTATTAGCAAAATGTCACTAATGTTTAATTAAAATTTAATAGCTATTTAAATTTATTTAAATTTTCTTTTGAATTGCCGACAAACTGAGGGGCCTGTTCTACATCACGCTTAAAATAATTAATTTTTAGATGCTGCACAGTGGGATAGAACCAATATAAATATGTATTTTATAAATATCTCAGCATAAACTTGCATGTCAAATTTTTTGGTATTGTGTTAAGGTGACGTCAATGTCGACAACTGGAATAAGGTGATTATTTAGTAGCTTTATAAAAAAAATTAATAATAACACATATTTTAAGTAAAAATTTTCATATATTTTACGAAAATCGGATTAATTTTTGGAGATCAAAATAACGAACAAAAATAAGTACTTATTGTAGTAGACTTGTAAGTGGTGTTTTAAATTTTTACTAATTACTTTTTTTTGTGATTTGATAAGAGGATTTTCGCTGGAATATTATACATTTATTTATAAAGGGCTACTTCTATTGAAATAAAATATAAAATTTTTAGTTGAGTTGAATTTTTAAATTGGATCTTTCTTTTAATTTGAAATTTATTTGCTTGTGGTTTAGCTTGGTCTATATACGTATTTCATTGGCGCTTAAACCAAATCATCAGTAGACTTCAACCACAAATTTTGAACAGTCACAAACCTCTTACTTTATGCACAGACTTTCAAAAACTATATGAGAATTCATAACATAATAATATTTTTGAAAATCACAAAGACAAAATAAGCTTAGTAGGCTTTGTAACTAATACAAAACCCAGCAAATAATTTATATTCGATATGAATCTATTTTATTTTTCTACACCTTCAATGAAATACGTATATAGACCAAGCTAAACCACAAGCAAATAAATTTCAAATTAAAATATAATTATGACAATATGTCGAATAATAAACTTCTTAAATTGGATCTTTCTGTTTAAAACAAAAAAGGATTAACCATATGTATGAAGCCTGTAGCGAAAATAAAAAAGTGCTTAAGTCGACATAAGCTAATTTTGAGTTAATGACACCCTTGTAATCTCCATACTCAAGAGTACCCCTGGGATAAATCTCAGTTATTTGGTGCAATTTTTCAGGAAGTTACAGTGGCATGACTTGCAGCTTTTCTTTTTTAGTTAGTCATAATCTTATGGAACAATATTTTAATTCAGCTTATACTTTTGTAGATATCAAATTAAATATACATGTTATAGTGTGTAGAATGATATTTTCCTAAATAAAATAAGATTGAACATCGAATTTCATCGAAAATCGACTTGAAATCTTAAAAGTGCTACCCTGCAAAACAGTAAAATATGACTTAAGCACTTTTCCTTATTGCCACAGATATATTTCAATCCACACCAATGTTTTGATTTTGACTCTATTTAAAAATTTAGGTTTGCTAATGCTTAGCATGTCATTAATTTCATTTGTTAAACATGAATAATTGTAAAGTGTTGATTTAAATTAATTTTATTTTCAACAATTGTAAATAATAGCAACAAGCTATTTAATTATTACTATTGTAAACGTGACGATCGTGTGAAATTCTTTTCACGTTTTAATTATTTTCATTTGATTCTATAATATACATATCTTGTTTTTTAAATTTAAATTCTATATCTATTATCAATTCAAAAGTGTGCGTTTTGTGAATTTATTCAGATTGTTATGATGAAATAAATCTGTTTACAATATTATTTTTTAGTGAATACAATTTACAACGAATTTTAACATACATAGATACACATTTATAACTAATTTCATATTATACATAAATTAAAAATAAATTTCATTATGAAATATTTGCAAAATAAATATTCAAATGTATAATATTTGACTTGTGTTTCCTAGATAAACGTTTGACATAATAATGATTATAATCCCTTAAGCAAGGAGATTTTACATTCATGTATATTCAGAATGAAAGTATTCTATACGTAGATATTTAGTAAATTCTAAAATTAAATTTTAGAATTCTCTTTTTTCTATATTTTTTTTTATTTTTGTTTAAATCAAATAAAAAAATCATACACAAGCTCCAAAAATTAATGACATGACGAATAATATATATATATAAAAATAAGCAAATTAGATGCAAAATTTTATGATGTTTTTTACGATCAGTAGTTAAAAACAATAATAATAAAGCTTTAAATGTGTTAGCAAGATCAGTAAGATTGTACGAGTATTAAAAACTAAACCTGGACTTTCTACTTCGAAAGATATTTTTTTTTGTTATTAAATCAGCGTGTGAGTGATTTAAAATAAAAAATTATTTTTACTGACAAGGTCATTATTGCAAAGCAGAACATTTTTCTTTTTGAGCTGTACTGTTTTTATCATACATACAAGCGCACGGCAGTGCGCCAAGCCAAGTTCCGGCCAATGCACGCATTGTGTATATTTACAGGATGCCATTCGAGCTGTTTTTATCCCCCTGACCACTGTTGCCAGAAATGCAGATTTATCTGGATTTTGCAGATTTTTACCCTCCAAAAAGACGAAATCCAGATTTGAAAATTTTTGGCATAAAAACGCAGATTTTTCAACTCGAATTATAGTGAATTTTTTTTTAATTTTTGCTATTACTGTTACAACTTTTTGTTTCTTTTATGTGTGAACGACTCACAGTTTAGAGAGTTACAATTTTTGAACTTTGAAGTCCTTTGGATATTTATGTAACAAATTAAATCACTTTTTGTACAATTTTTTATATATACGATTTCTTTTCTCTTTCATTTTATATTGTTTGCACATAAGTATGAAGAATGCATTTGCATTTCGTTTCTCCTAAATAAAGATGTGTTTTCCACACAAAAGTTTACTTTGCAAAGTCTAAAGTTTGTAGGAGAGAAGAGAAAATAGATCTTATTCTATATCATTTTTTATTTAATAAACTCAAGACTTTGCAAAGTAATGTTTGCGTGTGAAAAAACCGTCAAACTTATCAGTACACTTCAACCAATGTCGCAAAATCGAAGATGTTATCTTTTAAAGATTTTTGCTTGAAGCTTTTTCTGCTGTACTCATAAAAAATAGTTTTGGTTTACAAAACAAATTTTTTATGGAAATTTGTTTGTTAAACATTTTGTAACACAAAATAATTTTTGTGAATATTACCTTTTATGTTTGTGTACGTAATTCTTAATAACACATTGATAGTCGTTCTATAAACACATGAAGTTTTTTTTGCCTTATTTCAAAAAATTTTTGGTTGATGAGTTTCTTAACAAGAAACGAAATGCACATTCTTTGAACATTAAAGGTTTCTATTCATAAATATATCATATCATGTGATAGAAAATTATTTAAAAAATTTTTTTTTTTAATTTAAATAAAATGCATTTATGGATTAATGAAAAAATATTTATATTAAACATGTAAACATAAACTTTTTTAATAATATATAAAAAAAGTTGTTTTAAAAATAGCTTTGAAGATTTTTTGAAGATTTTGAAAATAAAATGCAGATTTTGAAGATTTTTTCGTGAAAAATTGTTAAATTTTGAAGATTTTAGCCTTAGAAATTCTGGCAACACTGCCCCTGACAACTTTGTTCCCCGCCGTCATAAAATAATAAAATTTAATTCATAATCTATATAATTAATAGGCAAACATATTTTTTGTAATCCCTTTTACGCTGGTATTACTGCACCGATACCGATACCGAAATCAATTTCGGTTAGAAAATACCGGTATCCAGAATACCGCTTACGTCTATACAGGTATGTACCGGTATAACGATTCCCACCAAACTGAAAATTTAAAAAATATATTTTAATTAACTTTCTTTTATGAACACGTTTTTGTACTCCTTCACATATTATTATGAAGAGCTCTTGTTTTTAATTAACCGGAAAGTGCAATCATATCATAATCATCACTAGCGCGAAATACTAAAAAACTGCGTGAGCTGCTTAATGCCTTTAGGAACGAAAAACGTATCTCTAGACATACATATAAATGTTTTAAAATGGTGAAAATAGCAAAGCCATTGTAAGACACATTTATTGTATATGAAATCGCGAAAATTAGTATATTGGCTGTACCAGATACACAAGCTGATGCGAAGATTTTAAGTTTTGAAGAGTGCTTTTTTAATATATCCACATTAAATTGGACGCAAAGATATTTTTCTTTAGAGTACCCGATAAGCAGTGGAAAAAAATTGTAAATAATTCTACAGTTTCTTAAGTAGCTGTCCAATTGTTATGAAATTTTACACAGCATTGAAGGAGGTATCAGAGAGCTCAAGTCTGGAATTTAGACGACGGAGCCACAAAGCACTAAAGTGGGCAACATTGGGTTAATGAAAAATTAAAATCGATGCTCATGTTTTTGATCAGATAAAAAAGATCTTTTGCAAGTGGATTGTTCTCTATCCAAGGATCTAAAAAAAGTCTTCTACATTTGTGTGTTTTCGCTTACAGTTTAGAAAATATTAAAGAAAAAAGATTAAGATTTTGGCTTTTTTACCAACCTTGGCCCACTGTTCTGCTAATGGAGACGTCAAATCTTGTTATATTTATAAAATTAAGCTCATTATGAATAAGGGACAAAATTTGTAACATATAAAAAAAATTTGTATTAAAATTACAATTGATTCAAAATTTATAAGCAATTTAAACTAAAATTAAAAAAAAGTAGATTTTCGCCAGTTTTGAAGAAAAAGGTGGGTTAATTATTTCGCATTTATAAAAGAATTTCGCCAATCAATATTTTCGGCTGAAAAATCTCTCTTAGGTAGAAAATGATGCAATCAATACACAGAAAGTAGTAACGAATATAATTTGCTTTTGAGTTCTCGGCGATTTCCAATAAAATTAAATTAAAAATGGGACTCTTCAGTATTTTTGCAGTATTCAACTTATTTTTGCCGGGCGCAGATTAAATTTTTGGAAATTTGTACATATTTAAAAACATATCTTGTTTTAAAGTGGCGTAATACATTTTTTTAAACATTTGGAGTTTGATATTTATAACAAAAAATATTTGTAATTCAAACAGAGATGTGGAGAAAAATGTTCTTAACTTTTATACCTGAACTTAAAGATTGGTCTCTTGAGGTGAAGCAAAGTACTTACTTTAACAAAAATATTGTTTATTGCTTGATTTGAAATATTCAAACATTCGTTTCGTCTGAATTTGGGAAGTACGAATACGAATATCTTAAAAAAGCCGAATATTTGGGAATTCGAATACAAATATTCGCACATCACTAAGTGCATACAATTCTACATGTACTTCGTGTGTATATAATACAATGAATGTATTTATTTTTATTATTTTGTTTAATTTTCGAAGTAATTTAATAAAAATTTTTTTTAATAATATCGGTATACCGGTATTATAAACTCGTTAACGGTATGTACCGGTAATACCGATACCGAAATAAAAAAAATACCGATACCGGTACCGATACCGAAATTTAAAAAATAGTTGTACCGGTATCAATACCGATACCGTTATTTATTTCGGTTGCCAACCTTGAGAAAACCTTATTAAGAAAATCAATAAAATGACCTCATAAAAACTGCAAGATTTCTTCTTGATTTTTTCAAAAACGTTTTTTCTATGAAATTAATAAGATTTCCTTACTGAAAAAAAACCATAGAGATTTCTTATTAATTTTTTTCTATTTTATGAGGAATAGAATTACATTCATTACATCTAAAATACGATATGTATTCGTGTAGCGATAACCGAAAAATAAAATTACGTTCGACAATGGTCATTTGTAACCAAAAAAACTTTTTTGGTTGCTATAATAGTTATTTATAAAAAAAAATATATCTCACTTATATTGTTTACGACTATATTCATTATTTAAATTCATTAAATAGTTAGTTGTAAAAGTAAGAGCTTTTTGCAATTTTTCTTAAAACTGTTATGTCCTTGCTTAAACCATCAATCTCTTTGACAAAATATATCTTTAAATGTAAAATTTGTTAGAAAAACCGCTGCTTGCAATAAATTTTTACAAACGCCAAAGTTTTCTAAATGTAAAATTAGCAACTATTTCTTTTTATTATTTCCCGGTATCCCGCACAAAAAATCCCGGGAAATTGGAAAATTTTAAAACTGGAAAAACCCTAGCTAAAAATTAAAATTAATTTAATATTTGTTAACGCTCTAATTTTCTTATACATATTATTTGAGTTTTCTGCAAAATATTTCTTATTCAAAAAACCTTAAGGGTTTTCATGAAAACTATTTAAATTGCCATTTGTGCAGTTGGAAAAACTTGCTAGGCTTTTTTTATGAAGTCTCTTTTCAACTTTTGGGCAAATGCTTAATGTAAATTAAAAACAAAGTAATCTATGTACATATCTACATATATATGTATATATGTTTATACAAATGTATTGGAAATCTATTTTAAGAAAATTTTGTATGCACAATTTTAAACAAAATATGTATATTTCAAACTCATTTTAAATTTTATGAATATTTGTGTTTAAATATTCATAAGGAAAACAACAATAATAAATTGCTGAGATTATTCAACGAAGTTGTTGTTTATAAAATGCACAATTGCACAGTTTAAGTTTGCGAGTCAAAATTGTTGGGCAAACTTAATAAGTTTTTGTAAATAAATTCTCATGAAATTGCTTACAGTTTATTTACCAGAGTATAAAAATGCACAATTGCACAGTTTGTGAGCATTTTGAACGTGGTTGTCATGAGGAGCCTTATTGAAATTGATTATTGCGGGTATAGGTAGTTCCTCAGGAAACCTTCTCCCAAAAATAGCTTAAGATTTTAAGAATGTGTTTGAACGAATAGAGTTTTTAATTTTTCATGGATAAACTAAGCTTAAAACAATCAGATCTCATAACTGATTGGCTGTTGCCTTTTCTTACGCGTACTTAGGGAGAACATTTTTTGGTAATGTTTATTGTTCATACATGAATTCTGCCAATATTCGTTTCCTGTCTTGGATTAAACTTATTATACTGCCATGTCACAGAGTAAAATTCCGTTCGGAAATGGAATTCGATTCACCCCATTTTTGTCGAAGATGGTGTTCAAAAAAAAAGAAAACTAAAATACGAAAATTTGTCCAGTGTTTCCAGACTGTTGGGGGCGCTGGTATGGTGGGTTATGCTCCGGCTAGGGATTGACAACTTGAGGTGAACTCAATTCCGTTTCCGAACGGAAATCGCATGATTTTTGTTCGCGATGTCCCACTTGGTAGTTCTCCAGGTATGAGCTTTTTTCTGCACATCCAAGATGCATTAAAGTCATGTCTCCAGGTATGTATTAAATTCAAGCATTTTTTACTTGTACATAATTAAAAAATCTGCCCTTTTTGTCACAATTTTATATACTCTTAAGTTTGGATCACACGATTGACACAATGTACCAATTTTCGTCGGCTCACTAAAATAAATTCATAAGTCACAATTAAATTTGCATTATTTCTCAACTAATTGAAATATAATTACATAACTGCCCCACACTGCATTGGTAGTAACGCCATGTAGAATTATTCAAGAATTAATTAAGTAATAATGTAATTTTGGCTTATGAATTATGACTTTATTGCAGTGAGCCGACGAAAATTGGTACATTGTACCGATCGTGTGATCCTGGCTTTAGATTAGATGTTTTTATTGTCCAACAAATTTTTCCTGTTTTTATATATATATATTTCCCAGCAAAAATATACGTCTACCTGGAAGCAGGTTGTGAAGAAGAGAGACCCAACTCTCCCTTATCATAATACGAGAAAATTATTTTTACGTCACGACTTGTACGCAGCGATGCCAACTTGGTGCTTTTGGCACTATTCTTAGTGCTTTTTAAAGACTCAAAATGCCTAATTTTGAGCGTTAGTGCCAAACTAAGAAAAATCACCAAGTAGTGCTTTAAAAAAATTTGTGTATTTCTTAAAATTACTTTAATAAAAACTTGGTGTATTTATTTTTTCAGTGTAAAGCATAACCTTTTTGTCTGATGTATTTCATTGAAAATTATACTATTGCCGAAATAGAGAAAAGATTAGAAAATATTAAACATTATTAAACTTCTGTCGTTTGAATTTTCACTTGTTTTTAACGTTAGTGCTTTTTACGATTTTTAAGATCTCAAAATTACGCTTTTTGTGCTTTTTTTAAATTTTGATTTTCTTCTGGAGTCAGATGTACGTTTACGGATTTCTCGATTTGGGTCCTGTTTTAATTAGCGAATTTTAAAATAGGTTCGACCGTACAACAAATGTATTGCAATTTAACAAAATGCAAACTTAAATTGTGAAAAATTATCTAGTGATGTGTAAACGAGTAGAATATGTTATTCAAATACTTTTCTTCATATTCGACAAAGTCATCATAAAAAATACACATTTACACAAGAGTCCATGACTGTTTAAAACTCCCGCACCGGAACACTGCTCCTGTGAACATGGAACTGCCATTTAGGGCCATTTTCACACTTGCCTTTAGCCGAAGGCAGGATTTTGTTTGCCCGATAAATGGCTTTGCATAATAAAAACTTAATTTATTATTTTTTTATTCATTAAATATTATTACTATTGATAATAATAACAATAAAAAATTTATGTTGTACTTATACAAAGATATTTATCGGGCAGACAAAATCCTACCTTTAACTAAAGGCAAGTTGTGAAAACGTGCCTTAGTATGTGTTTGACAGCCATTGATAGCACCATATATTAAAAATTGGTATACAAATTTCGTTGTGGTATGCTCAGTTGAGGTCTGAAATTTAAAAAGTTCACGATATGATGTTGGTCGATCGGATATTAGAAGTGAGAGAGATTGTGGAAGCCAAAGGTATTTCACAATGTGCTGTTGAATTTTAATTTTAGATGAATGCTTGCGGTGACAACAGTGGATTCTCAGGGTGAATTAGCGTCAAAGAAGTCCAACTGCCTCCACGCTGACTATCTTCAAAAGGTTAAAGTAAGCAATGTCGAATATTATGCCAACTTAAAGGGTTGATTTAACAAGTTGTATAGGTCTCAATGGAGACTATGTTGAAAAATTCATGTGTAAAAAGAATACTTTTTCATTACCCCATACTTATAAGATTTAAACTCGGCTTAAAATGTATTTTATTTACATTTTTTAGAAAAATAAAAATAACGTTCAATCACATTTTATTTTTTATGAATATAAGCCTTTAATGCTCAAAGAAAATGAATTTCGTTTATGCTTAAGAATCTCATCAGCAGTCTTCAACCAGAATTTTTTTTTATATATGGTAAAAAATTTCATGTTTGTAGAACGACTATCAATATGTTATTAAGAATTACGTACACAAACATAATGGGTAATATTTATAAAATTTATTTTGGGTTACAAAATGGTTAACAAACAAATTTCCATACAAAGTTTGTTTTATAAACCTTTTGTAAAAGAATCAAGCAAAAATCTTTACAGGCTAACATCTTCATACTTATAAGATTTAAACTCGGCTTAAAATGTATTTTATTTACATTTTTTAGAAAAATAAAAATAACGTTCAATCACATTTTATTTTTTATGAATATAAGCCTTTAATGCTCGAAGAAAATGAATTTCGTTTATGCTTAAGAATCTCATCAGCAGTCTTCAACCAGAATTTTTTTTATATATGGTAAAAAACTTCATGTTTGTAGAACGACTATCAATATGTTATTAAGAATTACGTACACAAACATAATGGGTAATATTTATAAAATTTATTTTGGGTTACAAAATGGTTAACAAACAAATTTCCATACAAAGTTTGTTTTATAAACCTTTTGTAAAAGAATCAAGCAAAAATCTTTACAGGCTAACATCCTCGATTTTGAATCCACTAATATTTTCTCATTACCTTTTTTACAATGAGATGCCAAATTAGTTAAAGTCTGCTGATGAGTTTAGTGGCTTTTCCACACGCAAAGTTTTCTTTGCAAAGTCTTGAGTTTGCTGAAGAAAAAAGAATATAGAATAATATATATTTTTTCTTCTCTCCTACAAACTCAAGCCTTTACAAAGTAGCCTTTGCGTGTGGAAAACCCGTCTTTCTTTAGGAGAAACGAAATGCATACAACCAAGAAACAAATATAAATTATTTATAGTTATGTGCAAAAAATATAAAATTAATGAGAAAAGAAATCGAAAAAAAAAATTATACAAAAAATTCATTTTATTTGTTGCATAAATATCAAAAAGAGTTTTGTTTTATTCAAGTTTACTTGATTGAAAATCCTTTTCACATTCGCAAATGAATGTGGTAAAGACATTAAATTTTGACCAGGGCTGCAAAATCGTAATCTGAATATTGTTTTATATCAGATATTCTATTCCAGAAGCTTGTTAAAGTTACTTCTTCTTTTTCTGTAATGATGTCTTCTAAGTTAAAAAATTTTAACTCTATATACTTTGAGTCGTTCACACATAAAAGAAACAAAAAGTAGTAGCAGTAATAGGAAAAATTTAAAAAAATGCAATATAATTGGAGCTGAAAAATCTGCGTTTTTAAGCCAAAAATCTTCAAATCTGGATTTCGTCTTTTTGGAAGGTAAAAATCTGCAAAATCCAGATAAATCTGCATTTATGGTAACAGTGCCTGAGCCTAAAATTTATAATAAAAGCAGTACATATTTCTTTTAGTTATAATCATAAATTTATTTTGGACAAGTCGACTATGGATAAACTTCATATTAAATTGAATTCATCCCTATATCGAAATACCAGTATTTGTGTAATCTTATTACTTTCAAGTAACCCGATTTCTACATACTTAAATATTTTTTTATGGCTTAAAACTTAAAAATTAAATGAATAAAGAAGAATTTATAAGATTTCTTACATTACGAGTATAAAAGTTTGTTGTCTTTGCTACAAATCTGCAAAATAATTTCTTCTTTCATTCTTAATGCCGCTAAAACATATAATTTAAACAATTTAATTCTATAAAATAAGCAATAAACTTTAAAAACAAATACATGACAGTATAGTGATTCAAATTTTTTAAATTCAATGGATTTTGAGTTTTACTGCTCACTTTATAGATATTTTGTTTTTTAATTACGAGGCTTAGTGGCGTTAAAAACAAAATACAATATTTTGTTTTGAAGATTTTTAGGCAAGATTTGAATTTAAAATGCGCATATTTCTATGTGCTAAATTTTTGAAAATATTCAAGGTTGAAGTTGGTGGTTTTTGAACTTACATATTTTAAGTTTATCGTAGGTATTTATCTACAATAAACTACTTTAATATTTCCATATAATAAAAGGCTTATGAATAATGTTAAGTTCTTTAATGTTTTAAGATTTCTTATTTTAATTTCTCAGCCATATCTCAGAATAATTTAAATATGAAAACAAAATTTAATTCATATCTGGAGTCTTAACATAGCGTCTATACCTGATATAATATCAAATATATTTCTATCAACAAACGTCAAATTTCATAGCAGAGAGAGTGATATTATGTGTGGACTGCAATATTAGTATTATATTAATATTATATCAGATATTATAATATTGTTTTCATAATATATATTTAGAAAACAATATTATGATATCAAGTGTCAAAAAACGCACACATACATAGATACGAGAAGAGAAATTTGTGTATTAAAATGAAAATGAGTATTTTTTGGTAAACAAATGCTGAAATGTTTTAATGCCAAGATTTTTTATAAAACACACAGTAATATTAAAATAAACTGCGCGGTTGCCTGTTAATTATGAAATATTATGATATTTACAGGAGTACGTTTTCCCCTACATAGATATTAATATTAATATATTAATATAAATATATTTTTCTTCTCATTCTCCCGACGTTCTATTTCATATTATATCAGAGTTAATATCAGGTATAGATAACGTGACCATTTTTTTTGTAACTCAAACCGGGACACCGCAAAATAATTTTTACCCAGTTTTTTTACACTACCAGTTTTGAAATCTTCAAGTGACGAACAAGATATATAAATTTTAGACAAGTTGCATTTATTAAATTAAACGCATTTCACAGTATTGGAAGAAAAAAGTTGTTGTTAAAACAAATTTATTTAAATTAAAATCTTATTTTAATCTCAAACATTTGTTACTTTTTAAAGAATTAAAAAACCTTTTTCATAGCATACATGTTAAAAAAAACTTAACAAAAAAAATAATTCTAGTTTAAATTATACAAATTTTCCTACTTTCAATTTTGTACCTTCTATTAATTTTTTTGCTAAAATAAAAATTAGTCCATTTAATTTGTACTTTGTTTTTTTTAAGGAAACAATTTTTTTTTCTTCATAGGTACATATATTGCAAATTGAGTTAAAAGTATTTTATAAAGAGTAATGCAACAGAAAAGTTGTTATTAATATAAAATTTTCAAACATGTTTATTATGCTACAGGAAACCGGGACAAATTCCCATTTTAAAGCTACCTTCCGGGACACCGGGACGGTGAACTGGAAATCGGGACTGTCCCGCCGAAATCGGGACGGATGGTCACATTAGGTATAGACGCTATGTAAGTAAATGAAGCAATAATATTATTACATAGCTACACAGAAAGTTATAAAAATTAGTTTCAATAAACTTTTTTTTAATGATTTTTAATTTCAATTAAAATATTGATTGATTCAAATATAACTTTAATAATATTAACTTGATAAGTTTAGATTCTTAGTAATTCTCAATTATTTTTTTGTTTTTATATAAGATAGTCATTGGTGTCACAGAACCCATGTCGGTTTTGGTGATAGTCGTGTTTGCATACCAATGTTGGTTACATTTGCTTTCATGAAACCAAGTTGGTTATGTTAATTTCAAATGTATTTAAAACCAATTATCGAATCAGCTGTTGCTCACATTTGCTTATTTGTTGGCATATTCTTATTTTACTTTGAATTGCAGAAAATAGAAAAATATATTATTTCCATTAAAATGTCAATTAAATTAATTATATTTTATTACATAATAAAAAAATAAGGAATAATTAGATATAAATACATTAAAGTGGCGCTAGCAGTTGTAACAATTTTGTTATTAGAAGAAGAGCGCTTATAAAAAGTGTCAAGAAAAATTCTGAGGTACTGCATCAATCAACTCCTAGTGGGAAAATGTAATGAATAGTAAAGAAGAAGGTAATGCACAGCATATATAATTTTTTATTCCAGAATTAATTACTGTTAATACAGAACAGGAAAATAATTAATTATTTTAATGCGTCCAAGGAATGAATTCTATAATTAATTATTTTTTTATGAAGTGTATAATTCATTGCATTATATTACTTATGCCTTGATAATGAATTATACCTATAATGCATAATTTTTAAATGCAATTTTTGAAAAAGTTAAATCTCTAAAGGACACACAGATACTTGCACACATTTTTATTTTTGCACCGGGGACAGAAATAAAAGGTGATTTTTTCTTAGCAACTTTCTCTTTGGGAACACTGTGCTTGGCAACTTAGCTGTTTTCGTGTATAACATTTAAGAAATTTATTAATCGACATATTGTCATAATTATATTTTAATTTGAAATTTATTTGCTGGTGGTTCAGCTTGGTCTATATGCATTTCATTGTTGCTGTAACAAATCATCAGTAGACTTCAACCACACATTTTGAATAGTCACAGACTTTCAAGAACTATTTGAGAATCCACAAATAATAATATTTTTGAAAATCACAAAAGAAAAATAACCATAGTAGGCTTAGAAACTCATACAAAACCCAGCAAATAATTTATATTCGATATGAATCTATTTTATTTTATAACGTTATTTGTTAAACATGTTCAGTTTGGTATATAATTTAACCATAAATCGACTTGCAAACGCTTGTAGATTATTAAATTTTATTATCAAAATTCATTCTCGTTTAAGAAAGTGCATCCGTGCACTTCTTTAATTTTTTTGGTCAGTTTGGGCAACCTTCTGAGGCGGCTATTCGAAATCTTATGATTAAACTACATTATTGAACATTAAATCACGAATACGCATACGTTGAGTGCGGCCAGAGGAAAATATCTCAGCTGTATCCGCCAGTGTTGTTGATGTCGATTCTGCGCCCTTCGCAACAATTGGGCCTCTGTTCCTTTTTTTTGGCCAAAATGGAAGAGCTGGACTTGGATAACAGGTGGTTTTAGCAAGACGGTCACATATCACGCGAAACCAATTGGGAGGCGATTTCGGTGAACAGTTTATTTCACGTTTGGGGTCAGTAAATTGGCCACCTAGATCGTGTGGTTTGACTCCTTTAGACAAATTTTTTACGGGACTATGTTAAAGCTTATGATTATAGGGACAACTTGCAACGGTTGACGCACTGGTAGCCAACATTGAAGAATTTATTCGTGTGATACCGGGCGATATGTTGAAGAGAGTATGCTAAAATTACACCCGTCGTATGAACCATTTCAGACGTATCCGCGTATCACCTTTAAACATTTATATTATATACATCGTTCTACCAATTTAAATAGAGATTTCACACATTTCTTTAAATTTTATGTGTTTTTTTTAAATAAAATCTAAAAATTCTTAAAAAATCACGCTATACAAGTGTCCTATAGGTCTACTCTGTAATTTGAAACCAGAGCAAAGGCTTTCGAATTTACATGCTATTAAAATACAAATTGGAAAGTTTTTTTTACGTTTCGAATTACAGAGTTGAAGCCTAGTTAGTTCGTTTTTGAAAAAGGATATTATTTTGCAAGACAACTTCATTATTATTTACTTTTTTTTTGTAAAAGGGCAATGCAATCTTCTGTGTCCATGTTCTGAAATCCTTTTTATTTTGAGATCGCAAAATTTCAAAAACTGAAAGCTGCTTTCATATGATCCGATAAGTTTATTATTTATGCATTTAAAATAAAGTTCGGATAAAATATCTCAAGCATATGAAACGTTAAAACGAAGTAAATAGTTCCAATAAATGAACTTTCTAGTTAATGAAATTTATCGATTTCAAAACGAAGTGGTTTTCAGGACATGGCCACTAGTTTTCTATTACTTTTTTTATTTCATTTCATAATATCAAGAACTTATTCCAATAGTTGAAAGGTTAAAAAATGGGTTTAATATAAATAAATTTTATATACAAATATTTATAAGACTCAGATCCCTCCAACAAGAATTACTTTTATGTAATATCAATAGACTTTTCATTTTAACTGAGTAATGATTTCATGATGTTAATTCAAGCTTTTCTTGTTTATATATATTTCTTTTAACTAGTACATTTCTTATATATTTTTCACCATAATTTTAATACAAGGTTTTGTTTTCAGTTAATGTTAATGTTAATGTTTTGAGACACTAACATTTATTGATTTTTTTTGTATAATTTTTGAAACACTCACTTTTGTTCGAAAAATTACTTAGTTTTATTAGTTATCCTTTAACGAAAGTAAATAAATATCTACTTAACAATTTTTTTATTTAAATTAATTTTTCTTAATTTAGTCTTAGAATTTTGCTTAGCCAAAACACTAGCATCGAATTCGAAATAAATCCAAAGAATACCGCAAACGGACTGCAACAAAATTAACAATTCAATGCCAATTTATAGAATTTCAAATACAATGTGTGAAACAGAAAGCTGTTTGTCTCAGCTAGAACACAAACTAACAATTTGCTCACTAATCAGGTATGGGAAATTCTACACTATTTATTTCTTAGAATCTTGTTACTTACAATATAAAAAATATACTTTATTACAATCTGAAATATTTATGACGAAAATAAAAACTGTGACAAAGTAAATTTAAATTTTGATATTTTGTCTGTTAAAAAACAACTTCTCATATCTTGGCAAAATTTTAATATGTTGCATATTAGTATTATTTATTGTGGGTTTGTTAACCAACAATGCAATAAAAACAATAAATGTAAGCTGAAATTTTTTTTAAAAAAACGAAACACATGCGATTTTTTAAAGAAGAAACGTGTGTTAATATTTACAGGAAATCAATTAAGGAATTCGGCAATTTTTATTAAATTTTGCATTTAAGTTGAAGTATTTATAAAACAAATATAGAAATACACACAGAAAAAAATACCAATGTGAAATCAACATGCCAAAAAGTTAATTCAAATTCATTAAAACCACATTAAATTTACTATGTTGTTTGTGGGGTGTTGGTGGTTATTTGCTTTGTTCATAGCTGCAATACACTTTATGCTTAGTTGTGTAGGTTGTTTTTGTATTGTTGTTGTTTTTTGGTTTGTAAACAGTCAACAAACTGCTGCTGGCTGGTAGGCAGTATACTAGTTTTGCATTCGGAGGATCGCAGGTTCGAATCCTGAAGTGAAGTTAAAGTATTTTTTCATATTTTTAATTTTTTTAAACTAAAAGTTTTCAAGCCAAAGCATTTTTTTTTTAACTAAAACTAACTGCCTGTTCCAGGATGTCACTCATTTTCGTTCGCACGCATTTTAAACGACAAACAGCTGTTTTGCGTTTCAATAAAAGCCTTTAGCACGACAAGTCGAAAGAAAATGAATGCGAACGATAACGTAAGCATTCCAATACAAATTTGTGCCCCAATAAAAATTTTTTCACTCATTTGTACGAACTCTAATGTCAAAAGCAGGCACTTGTATTTTAATTGTCGACTTAGACAAAATTAACCAAATTATTTTAAATTACATGAATAAAATACAATGCCTCTGCGAATTAGTAAATACAATGCCGGATATTCTGGCAATGGATTTGTTGCGTAACCGGTCGTTGGCAGTTTCCTCACGTCTGGACTTGCAAATAAGCGGGTTTACTTCCTTTGGCTGGGATTTGTGATATTCTTCTCTAGGTATGTATGTATGTATGTATGCTCGACAACGGCTTCGATGCGTAAGGAATGTCTGCTTACCACGCCTTCCGCTAGTTATAATACCAGTTGGTTAGAAGCTGTTTATTTATGTGAGCGGGTATTTTACATACGCAGAGAGGAAATCCTTAAGCCATCCGGATATGCAGAAAATTCTTACTTATCGGAGCCGGTATCCGATACATGTACGTACATACATATGTATATATGCACATACATACATACATACAGGAGTAAGTCCTTAAGTCCGGACGAAGGCCAGCTTAACAAAAAAAGTATATGTACATAAGTAGGGCACACACACATACAAGACATACATATGTATATACATACATATGTGCATATTGTAGAAAACCTTTTCGTTTGGGTTTCTTGGCATTTTTCCAAGACCTATCCACAAAATTTTGCATTAAGTAGTTATTCTTTTTTTCCCTAAAAAAATTTTTCAAGTTTGTTTATTTTTAACTGACTTCATTCTAATTTATTTTTAGCTGCCACTTGTTGCAAGCTGAATTAGAACAGAGTTTCATTTTTTAAAGCACAATTTACACATTTGAACGATTTTTTATTTCCATTTGACGAAGAATGTGTGAAATTGTTGATGTGGCAATATGGATATTTGACAACGGGTATACAGCTTACGTTAGAAACGTAAATCCAATCGAACGATAAGTCGAAAGGTAGTGGAACACTTTTATAGAAGAAAATGAGTGACTTACTTTCGTTCTCTTAAGTTTTCTTTCGACATCGTGGGGCAGGCAGTAAAACTAAAACTTTTCAAATAAATGATAAGAAATAATGTTAAATTATAATTTAGTTCAAGATGGTACATATTTAGGGTGTATCTTAAAAATGTTCAAATTTTCTGTGGCTGCAGGGAGAAGCACGTTGACTACCACGCGATGAGTTCCGAGTTAAAATCTTGGCCGGGGAAGCCAATTTAATTTATATACAAAAAATTTTCTGATGTCTATGTCAACCACACGTAGCTTAAATAATTAATAAAATACAATTACTACATTGAATTAAATTCATGTTGATCTAACTTGAAATAACTTTGATTCAACATGATTGTTCGTTCATTTTGATTTTAGCAGTACTTAAATGTTAATTCAACGTGAAATAAGGTTGTTATTTCAAAAAGAAAAATTTTTTAGACAATTACTATAAATCATGTTAAGTTAACATGAAAAACACATGAAGCAAAATCATTCCCAAAAAATGTAAAATTACCCCTATTTTAACGATTCTACATTGTTTTTTTCTGTGTGTATAGAATGTTTTTTAAAACCTTTTATAGGGCATTTACACCTGCACGAAATTTAGCAGATTTCAATACAAGTCTTTACCAAAATCTATACTGTTTACACCAAGTTGTTTTTGACAGTCATGAAGATTTCTTATCCAAAACAAAAATCATTGGCTGAAAATTTTTCAAAGCCACAACGAAACAAATACAACATAGCTAATTTACACATTTTTTAAGTAGATCGGTCTAGTTCTTAGCAGAGATGGGCAAAAAATATCGATATATTGAAATATCGATATTTAGAAAAATAAATATCAATATGTATCGCCAATATTTCAAAAACTGATGTAGCAATACATCGATTTTTATTTACGAGTATCTGGTTTCGATACTTTTAAGAGCTCTATAATATTTAGCCGTATTTAACTGTACAATGTTGGCATCACTGCTGATGATGCGAAGAAGATAATGGGAAATTTTATAATAACAGCCCAGGCGCATCTATAATGTGAGCCCACTAAGCCAACTGACTTTTATTTATTAGCTAAAGCCAAATGCCAAATTTAGTTTATGTGGGTATAAGCCTGGAGGCAGAATTAGTTTTTACTTTCTCTTCTGTTGTTTACGTAAATCTTATACCTGGCGTCAGGCTTTCTCTTTCGATCTGCTCTGTTTCGTAAGTGGCAGCATAAATAATACAAAAACATTTCAAAATAAACTTTGATGTGCTTTAAGAATTTTTAAAATTTAATTTTTAACAAAAAAACATAAACATTATATTGGAAAACTGTGACCATTCTGGTCATAAACAGCTGATAATTTACTACAGAAAAAGTAACTATTACAATTTAGAAATACAACTGCACAGCACAGTACAGAATAGCAACAGAAAGTAAAGACTAATGAAGCTTTAAGGAGCTACAGTGGCTTACGTATAACTTAGCATAGTTATATAGTTATTTTGTATTAAATTTCTTAAATTGACTAATTGTGCATTCGAGATTAATGCAGTTTTTCAGAAATACAAATTAAATATACAGATGTATGGACAAATTTATTTCCTTTTTCGATATCATTTTCTCTACTCATGGAGTTCATTAAGTCTTAAGTTGTTCGCGATTTCTTTATATATTATTGTTTGTGGATATTTCTCGTATTCCGCAATGATGAACTTTGAAGTGTTAAATACTGGGCATTCATTAAACAATGATGAAAATCCTTATTTATAAAAATTATAAAGGCTTAACAAGCAAACTTTTTTATGGGTAATCTGTTTTGAAACCTCCTATAAAGTCTCAATAATTGTTAAAAACTTATGTCGCTAAAGCTTTTTTTGCATTTGTAGGCAAAAAATATTGATATATCGAAATATCGATGTTTTCAAAATATATACATATGTATGTGACGCGCAAACTAGAAAGGGACCTAAGGGTAAAAACCGGTTTTGTTCAGGAGAGCCCATTTTGAAGATTTAAATACGTGTATCTGTGTTGTGCTTCAATTTCATAAAACGCGCATATCTCTGGGAGGGAACACTTTTGGGGCATGTGATCGGTCTCATTCGATGCTCAGATGTTGTCCACATCAAAAAAAATTTATTTTTTATGCGCTGTCACATATACATATGTATGTATGTATATCGTTTCTTTTCAAATATATCGATACGATATACATATGTATATCGATATTTTTTTTCATTTTCCCGTCGTTTCATTCAGCGTCGCTGGGTTAAATAAAACTAAAATATTGAAACATTATATATTTTTACTTTAATATAGAAAAGCCCTAGCTTATTTTTTTTTTAAATCCAGGTTTTTTTAATTTTTCGATATATAAGATGTCCTTCTATCGAAATATACAAAAACTGGATTAAAAAAAATAATGAGTTATGTTAAGGTAACGATATAATACTTGCTCTTTATAGTGTATATGTAGTTGCTGTTGTAAAATAGATGACAATTAAAATATTTATTTATGTATTAATTCTTTGATGACATTTGTCACAATATCAATGTCAAGAGTCTAATGACAGAACGCAAAAAAACCAAAGATGCGTTTTTTTTATGAATGTTTATAAGAAAGAAAAAAACGGCATTATAAAAGATATATTAAGAATTTATTTTAATTGGTTGGTTTACGTGGCTATCCGCTTCACGCAGGAATTCAAATGGAATCTGTATGAATCCTTTTTAAAAATTTATTTGACTTAGTGAACCTGTTTATTGAATATGTATACATAACCGTTTGTCAATATGTAATAACTTTTATATTCGTATTAACGTGCGGTGTGGACACAAATTTCGTTTAAATATTGATAAATTTCATCAAAGTTCATACATGTTTTTTTTAATTGAAAACAGATGCTTAGTTCTTAATCCTATAAAACACGTTAACAAGTAAAAATTATGTATGCATGTATCTTAATGAAGAACAAAAACAAAATTTGAATTTTGTTCAAACTCTTCATCTGTTTATTTGATGATATTTATCAAAATGGTTCTGTTTTTTCCTAAACCAGTTCACTGAACAAATATCTAATGACCACAAAAATTTCTTTTGTAACACAGTCTTCTTGGACAATATAATACACCGTTATGCCCGGTTTTATTTGTTTTATATTATTTTTTAAATTCCTTAACATATTATACAAAGTAAATTTGCATAATATGGTGTTACACATATATGGGCCGAGTAACTAGACCATATGCCCAAGATGTTATTGACAGTGTTTTAAAAAGTTTTGTGACTGACTGTACACGACCTATGTCTTCACATAGAAAGTAGCAACGTGGTTGTTGAAGAAATTCCACAAAATACCGCAAGATTATACGGTAATCCGTGGCAGATCAGTCAACCAGTGCGAGTGAGATGAAAAATTCTCGAAGGCCAAACAACAAACACAAGCCTGACCGCACTTAAGAAATAATTACGATGACGCGAGAAATTGGGGAACATCTCGCAGAGCTGCTTAACGACTATGCCCGTTTTTATGTTTCACGCTTGTGTAATTTGTACAGTATCAACAGTTTTCTGTTACTCCTGAACATCTAGGATGTTTCGAGTTGTGACTGTTTATGATTTAGTGTGTGATATGAAAGAAATTCATATTTTGCCTTTCATAGTTTTTAATATATGTACACGGAGAAAACTGTTGTGCATTATTTATGCACAAGCTCTTCATAATAATCATAAATTCTGCACAATCTATTAAAATTTTGCATAAGTTATACATGAATTATGCTATGTTCGATAGTATAACAGGAGACATAGGGGGCTATTCTGGAAAACGCGACGAAGAAGTGAATCTTTACATTAAAACAAAAACAAATTTTCAAAAATTGTTTTTGTATGCCATGCATTTCTTAAATGAAATAAACGTGAGAGTTTCAGCGCGTTTCTCTTTATTTTACAAACGGTTTATTTTGTATGAGAAACAAAAACCAATTTGCTTACATTTACACAGTTTTGTTTTCCATGTAAGTTTCACCAAGGCGTCGCGTATTCCAGAATAAACACCATAGTAAAACGATTTTCATCAGAAAAAAATATACAAAACTAGGAAAAATACATATACAACTTTTTGATCATATTTGATTGTTTACAGGAATATTATTTTCAAAAGAAAAAGCGGAACGGAAAACTGTACAAAAAAATACCATTCGATGTCTAGAGCCTTCCGAAAATCCGGTGTTCTTAAAAACTACCTCCGCGTAAGAACAAATAACAAAATTTAATTGGAAATTCGAGAAGTAAGTACTATTTCGGTATCAGGATTTGGCTAAAAACAAGAAGTTCGTCTTGGGAGACGGTGGAATTGAAATGGAACTCCAGATTTGCTCTTCGGCACCAGGACTCGGATATCGCGTAACATTTGTAAACGTGACTTGCACTGGCAAAATATGTGTTATGTTCCAGGGAATACAGTTTAAAGTAATTATTCAGATACTACTTTTTCTCTACTTCCGAAGTGTGTATTATTGACTTTTCAAGAGTCTATTATTAATAACATCTAGAAGAAGAGGAAGAGAAGATGAAGAAGGTATTTCACCCAAGCAAAATTAGTGATAAAATATAGATTTCGCAAATGCTTACGATATTTCTTATTTTTAGGAAAATTAACTCATTGTAATAAAGTATTAGAATTTTATTTAAATTTTGGGAAAAAGAAAATAGAACATACAAAAACAATCAGGGTCAAATCGTGACATACGTGACAAATTGCGACATAGGTATCACTTAATTTGTTTTCTTACGATTGTCGATTCGATCACGGATGTGACGATTTGAGAACAGATTTAATTAATACCCTGAAAACTACTTCATTGAAAGGGTATCAAAAAAAAAACTTCTTCCAATGATAACCTCATGTAAAAGTAATTTGAAATGATCGAGTTTTGCACTACTTCTAGATCACAAGTTTGGTATTTTGTTGACTTCCGTTTCTACTGGGTAATAGTACATAAATTAGCAAATTAATATTCGACTGCAGAGGCCTTCATCTTTAAATAAATAATTTGCAATAATTTGGGTTTGTTGGTACGTTAACAAATGTTAAACGAAATTTGTTTTTTTGTAGTACATTTTTATGAACCACATCAGGCATATTAAATGGAAAAGACTTGCTTTATATATAATACGACGTGTGAATAGGCATCTTAATTAAAGTTAATAAACCTACAGAATCAATAAAAACACGTGTTCGCATTTTTATGTTAAGCAAGTCGATTTAAATTCTCAATGGCGATATAATATACATACATGCATACTAGGGTGATTGATTATTCGACATTGTCCAGAAACCGGTTTTCGAATAGTTCGAATATTTGAAATTATGAAAAACCGGGTTCGGTTTTTAAAATTTAAAGATTTTTGTTTTGAATTTCATAAATATCGGCAGAAATTACCCCTGCCCATCTTGGTCGTATTTTAAAGAAATATCAAGCCTATCTTTTTAACTGCAGTTGTATTTATGTTTTGAATTTCATAATAATTGGTAAGATAGTTTCGGAGAACAGATATCAGCTCTGCTCGGTTTCGGTCCTACTTTAGAAGCAATATACAGCCTTTGTGTTCTCTGCTAAAACAAATAATAAATAAAAAAAAAATAAAATAAATATTTTCTGTGTTTAGTGTCTTGACCGCCCAATGACCCTATCCTGAGTATTTTAACGGGACAATAAGTACGTTATCTCCGTTGAAATAATCTCCGGATATTAGCTTTGACAAAAATACAAACTTTACCTAATTTTAATATTAGTATACTTATCCTAACAGTTGTATAAACGCACGAGATAAACACCCTTATTCCAGTTCTCAACATCGATGAATTTTCAATACAACACTAAAAATTAACTGACTGCTATTGATAGGCTGATTCCATTTTTCTAGACCTTAGGAAACAGAAAGAGACCGTCAATAGTATAAAATTGTTCTCGACAGCAAAGCCCAACTTTTTTCGTTGTATATTGACATGACGTCGATGTTGAAAAGTAGAATAAGGGTGATAGAAAAAATGATGTCTTCCAAATAAAAAGCCTGAATTTTTGTTATAAATTTCTTTATTTTCAAAACTATTGCAAAATTTAGTTTTTCCATACCTGATATAAGCACAATTCAAACTGACTAAGAACACATGCAGCGACTGCAGTAGCAGCATCAGCAATAAATAGTTGCATTTGCTGTGCTTAGTCTCAGCAATATCTACATATTTATATCTGCAACATTGAAATTGCCGTAGTTGTGTTCTTTTTTTTAAGCAGAAACTCATTGAACGATTCTATGAAAATGATTTTCGCAAAATTTCTTAACATTTTTCTCAAAAGAAAAATATTTAAAATTATTTCTGTTCTCAGTAAATAAATAAATATTCACTCTTTTAGTCGTAACTGCAGCTCATTCGTAATTCTTTCAAACCAGATCTGGTTGTTTAACTTACAACTAACAATCTGTTGAGAATTAATTTGAAATTGTATTAAAGTACATAAACAATTACCAAAAAATTTAAGCAACAACCGCATTGAATCGAAAAGTTCATTGCTAAAACAGCAAAATCTAAAGTTTTTGCGTCGTTTTAAGAATCTTGCTAATAATTTTTTTTAATTCCATGTATACATATGTATGTAGTATGTACATATGTATGTGACTTTGTTGACATCACGCAATTTTAGTTGCAACTTTTAATCTTTGAATTATGTATTTATTCATTGTATCTTGTTAATGTCTACCCTTAGAATTTAGCACGAGCCGATTAAATAACACGCGATTTATCTCTATCTCTCTTCTTTTCATTTTAATTTGTTATCTGTTTTATTAATTTTTTTTTGTTTAATTTTATAATCAAAAATTTTAATAGATGAATTTTACACCGTTTCTGTTGTAAAATCATACTATTACTATTTAGTTAGATACACGGAGGAAACTGTTGAACATTATTTATGCGCAAGCTGTTCATAACTATAAAATGTTTAGGTACATTTTTGAATATGCAGCTTCGCGCATAAATAATGCCTAATAATCATAAATTCTGCACAATCTATTAAAATTGCGCATAAGTTATACACAAGAAATGTGCACAGTTTGTGAACATTGTTCATAGCATAATTATTTGAAATTAAACACAATTGATCATAATATATGAACACTATGCATGAACGACTATTAACACCCCAGTAAAAAAAGAGACTCCAAAAAAAGTCATGAAAATGTAGAGTTTACGATGCGGAAGTAGTGCAAATTTCGATCCGATCTAATGATTTTTACATAGGGTTGTCATTGCAAGAAGTTCTCTTTTTCGATGCCTGGTCACTGAATTGGAAGCGATATTAAGAAAAATTCCCTTTTTTGTGTTCTATGATAATATTTTCATCTAGGAAAAAGTGTAAATAGTTGCCTTTTTTAACAATTCGTTTCTTTTTATACGAATTTAAGCCCGAAACAGTGTTTTCATGTAAATTTAAGCAAATAACTTTTAAATTTTAGACTAAAAATAATTCATAAATTTCTTTAAAAAAATAAATTTTTTTTAAATTCTGGTGAGTATTTTCTAACACTATGGAGGAGTTACAAGGTTTTGTGTGACTAAAATAAGCTTCTACATGGTTTTTTTGCTCACTCTCGGCCAATTAAAAATATCGATTTTTTGGAAGTAATGAAAATGTACTTCCGCTAGAATGACTTCTTTTTCACTGGGACTTATTGTTCAATGAGTTATGCCTACTTGTGCACATATTTTGCCCAACATTTTGATATGTGTGTATCTTTTTCATAAGTTGTGCCCATTTATGCATAGATTATGAACAGGGAAACTATGCTCTAAATAAAGTGTTTTATGCGCATTCAATATGCACTAAAAACTTGAAAATATGCATTAAAAAGTAAAAAAATATGCGATTAAAAATTAAATAATTTGGTTTATTTGTACATGAAAATATATTTTGAATTCAAAAATTCAATAACATTAGCAGGTTAAAACAAAATTACCATACAAATTTTGACTAAAACAAATAATACAAATTAATTTTAAGCGGATGCTTTCCTCAGAATTTAACTTCAATTTCAAAAGATCAGGATACCAGAATTCATGCTTTGGAACTGGATAAATAGAACAAGATTTTAAATATTGACATAGAATTTCAAATAAAAATCGCTTCTGTCTCATGTAAATAAACTTTAATGCATTGACAATGTTCCTTAAATGTCCTTTCTTGGGCAGGGTCCGTCACGAATATCAAAACTGAAGTTTTATTGGAACTAAAGTCCAAAAATAATAGTAATATGTAAAAAAAAATGCATACACTACATTGGAACATTGGAGATTTAGATGGCGAAAAATAAAAATGAAATGTTTACCAACTTCTTAATTTGTAATCATTTTAAAATATAAAAAAAATATCTATAAAGTATCAAAATATGCCCTAAAAGCGTAAATTGTGCTCTAAAAACTCGAAAATATGCTAAAAATACGCGTGTAAGACTGACATATGCAAAAACATGCTTTAAAGGGTGAAATATGCAAAAATATGCACTAACAAATCGATGTCAAAATTCTTAAAAAGTTCTGAAACGAATAAATATCTTGTCCCCACATTAATATGTCACACGAGAAAAAACATGCAATTGCATATTTGTGGTTTCCCTAATTATGAACAATGCGTACACATATGGATAATGAGTATGCATTAATTGCAAGTTTCACTTATGTTCTTTGTGTCAAGAGTGCCGGTTGTGTTTAGAAGCGACAGTATTTGAAGTGTGTTATATATCATTTAATATTATATAGAAATATATATGTAATTGTGTAAATTAAGAAAACCAGAGGTAAGTATTGAGTTGTTATCATATATTTATCACTGCAGTTATGACATTTACGAAATTTTTTGGATTGATTTCGGCTTGTTTGATAATTTTGAATAAACTTTGACGAATTTCTGCCAAAAAGGAAGGCTTTTTTTGCCCATAGTAGGCGTGTCCGTGGACTGATAGACAACTGATACAGTCAATTATTTACAAAAAACATCCATTATAAATTATATAAAAACATATAAATTTATAAATTATATAAAATAAACATGTTAATACTGAAGTTTATAATTTATTGCATATTAATATGTGTATATATAATATTAGTTATTAAGCACTTGTGAAGTAAAGATAATTGAAAGTTAAATGAAATTATGTTTCTTTAATATTATCAGGAGGTGTAAGAATGTTTCCTATTTGATCACAATCTTTGAAAATGTTACTCATAACCTATACCCAGTTGTTCATAAACTATGACCAGTTGTTCATAACCTATGCACAGTTGTTCATAGTCTTTTCCCAGTTGTTCAGAATCTATGCAAATTTTGTTCATAATCTATGCCCAGTTGTTCATAAAAAATGCTCATAGTGCTGAACTTAAGTTATGAACAAGTGTGCATAGATTATGAACAACTGTTCTTAGTCGTTTATCGTGAAAAATTTGTGCATAAGTTGTGCCCATAGTGCATAATTTTTGCACACAATTCTCTCCGTGTATTGAGATTTTAATTTTAATACTTTTTTAGAGCACTTTCTCAAAACATTGAATGGTTTCAGTTTGTTTTATTTACAAATATCGGCTGTTCATTATGATTGTTAATTAAGAGGCCTTTTAGGTTATAGTAAATGCATATATTACCCGCGTAAAGGTGATGAGAAAATATGTATGTATGTATGTATAGGTATGTATGTATTCAAAAATTTCAGATCTTTTTAAAAACCAAATCGATTTCATTGTGTAAAATTTTGAAAAATTTAAGCCTTTGTTTTAAGTACGTTTGTAAAGTTTTTTCACCAAGATTGTCATTTGATAGATTTTTGGCTGCGAATGTAATTTTCTAACCTGGGTGGAATCCATATCGCTGATGTAACATTCAATTTGAATTTTGGGGCGTTGCTAGACAGACAAATTCAAAATTGAGTTCTGCAACATACGTGATCTAAGATCGAATTTTTTCTCTGTTTATGCACACCCATGTTTCAGAGAGTGCTGATCCATAGAATTTTCAGATACCTCGTTATGACTTACTATCGCTTTTTAACTTTCATCGGGGACTTGCAATGCACATTCGCAATACAGTTGTGTACCAATGCCTGCAATCTTTAGGCATATCTGATGCTGAATTTAGCTGTCTCTGGGTTAAATTCCAAATCAGGGAACACTCTTTGTATTTCGGATTTCTTTACAAAAGTCCAAACGCAGAAAGGGATATGCTACCATTTCTGGCTTCAATGCCCTTTCTGACTAAATATCGGAGATCTTGGAGAGTTGTCCGAGAGTTGTTATTGCTGATGATTTTAATGTTCACAATGCAACCTGGGGGCAAATCACCGCATTCGAATCGAGTACTTTGTCATTGAAATGTTGTTAACGTGGATCACGGCAATCGTTATCGAAACGTATCTACTCGAAGTTGCACTCGATGGGTAATCTACTATCGACAACAAGTAAACTCCTAGCTTTTTGCCGCGAACCAAACCAAAGAAACAAAACAAAGGAAAATAGAAAGAAGTAATAAAATTATAAGTAATTTCCGGATATTTTCGTACAATTAGTTTAGAAAATATAGTTTTAATTATTTTTAGGGATATTGAATAACAATACAAAACTTGCCCAATAGGCAGTACAAAAAAATAACTAAGAGAGAAATCGCTTTCAGAACAAATTAAAATGAAGTAAATAAAAAACAAAAAGAAGTATTGGATCAATTTATGATGGAACATCCCGTTTCGTTTTATTGTTCTTATTTTCATATGCTAACAGCAAAGTAAAATAAATTCAGTGAAGTGCGACTTTGACCCGCGCACGAAGGGTTCCGTACGGGCACGAGATATGTAATTCAATACGAACAATATAAACTATAGTTTTGGGATTTTTTTTCGTTTTTGGGTTTTTTCGGTTTTAAGCGTTTTTTTAGTTTGGGGGTTTTTTGAATTTATTGGCGCTTTCTGAGTTTTGGCACTTTTTTTCACGTTTTGGCGATTTTTTTTTTGGTTTTTGAAGTTTTTTTAATTTTGGCAATTTTTATTATTTTGGTGTTTATTTTAAATTTTGGCGATTTTTTTATTTTGGCGATTTTTTTTTAAATTTGGCGATTTTTTTTTAATTTTTGGCGATTTTTTTTTCATTTTGGCGATTTTTTTTTCACATAAACAATTATTTTGGTTTTGGCGCATTTTTCGCGTTTTGGCTATTTTTTTCGGTTTTTGGCGTTTTTTTCATATTGGCGATTTTTTTCACTTAAACGATTTTTTCGAATTTGGCGATTTATTTAAGTTCTAGAAATTTTTTTTTTAATTTTGTCGATTTTTTTCGATTTGGCGATTTTTTTAAAATTATTTGCGATTTTTTTCAGGTTTTGGCGATTTTTTTCGGTTTGGCGATTTTATAATTTTCGGATTTTTTAGTTTTACTGTTTTTGAAAATTTCAAGAGCTTGCCTCTTACGGTCTCCAAGATATAGCAATTTGTCAAAATTACATAGTCAAAATTGCATTAACTGATGGACCACCCTTTAATTTAAATTTTTTAATATTTAAATGTTTATTGTTGTAGTCTATATAAAAATACACTAATTTTACAAATTTCAAATGTCAATATACATATGTACATACAATTGTATGTATATTACATGAGATTTTAACATTTTTCGTCGCTCGTTTTGGAGCACCCTTTAATTTCTGATTCTCATGTATTTGTTGTTGTAGTGGCCAAGGTTCTACGTACTTTGTCCAAATTTCAGGTCAGTAGCTCTTACGGTTCCTGAGAAAATACCGTGTGACGGACAGACGGACAGACGGACAGCCGGACAGACGGACAGACGGACAGCGTAGCGAAAACAATAGGGTTCCATTTTTCACCTTTGGTGAACGGAACCCTAAAAATGGAAGTAGGTTCGACATGTTCGAAAAGTTTTCTGTTTGTCAGCGCGCTGTTTCAAATAAACTCTGAAGTTAAGGTAGCAGAGATGTTGTGAGATTTTTTTCTTTTGATTTTGCAGTTTCAATTGTGTATTTAATTGCTTGCTGGAAGAATTGTTGTTGTTGTTGTCTTACTATTATATTTGTACATATAGGAAAAAACACTCATGCACACCTTAAAACACATACGGCTTCACATAGCTTCCTATTTATTTAAAGCAGCCGTCACTGAAACCGAACACTTTTCGAACATGTCGAGAGTTGAAGCTCTTCGTTTTGTATAGTTATTCGTTTATTATATTAACTTCAACTACAACACTTTGAAATTCAGTAGAAGAACTATGAGCAACAGGTTGTGATTAGGCAGTCAAACAATAGAAAGGTCGAAGAAAAAGTACAAATTTACTACTTTTGCTATTTCGACTGCAGTTTTTTAAATACTGATTACATTTTGCTCTAGAGAGCTGAAATTTAGGTGAGTTAAAAACTGGAAAGGTCAGAAACCCCAAAAAATTAAAACAAGCTACTGCCTACTTGCACATTGCACTTATGCAAGGCAAAAGTGGGCCTATAAACTTCGATGGATTTCTATCGTTTTGTTTTATGTACTTCGGCTAAAAAGTCTTTTATATGTGAACATATTTAGAAAAGTAGACGGGATCAGCCCCACCAAAATTCAAGTTAAATTCAAGACATATTTCTATCTAAACCATTCTTACAAAATTTCGCACATACATACTTAAGGTAGGATCACACGATTGAAGCAAATACACCAATCTGACCCAATTTTAAATGTGCTGAATTGATGCACAATAACTAAATTATCCCAATCATATAAGTTGCAGTCACATGATTGCCCCATTTTATAAAAATTTGATTGACACCGATTGGTCAAGAATAAATTTGGGACAATTATTGCCCATTTGTTTATTGTTTAATTTTGTACGTGAAATTGGTTTGTTCGCTTAAAACAAATTAAACTTCCTCTGCTTTCTATATTTTGTACTTATTAAATATACAAATCAGAGGCAATTTTCCTTTTTTTAAACGAATAAAAACAGTTACATGTTAACATTTCAAATAAGTTATAACTACATACCTATAAAATAAATTTAAGTTTTCTGTACTTACGAAAACCCTTGGCGCACACGAAAAAATAAATTAGTTTAAGAAATTGTCGCGTATTGACTACTTTGATTGCTGCTCGAGAACACAATAAATATTGGCGCATTTTTAAAATTTTTATTGGGGCATGGTTGCCTATCAACCGTTCACACGATTGCCGTACCAAAGTTGCATTTGATTGCGGCAAATCATCAGAATATTGTTTTCGATTGTCGTATGGGACAATAAATTGTGAACTCACACGATGGGCATATAAAATGGACGAATAATTGGTGTATTGCGGTAATCGTGTGATCCTACCTTTAGTGCTTTTGTAATGACACAATTGTGCATTTTCAAGGCATAGAATACAAGTCTTCACTCATCAGACTCTATCCCATTATTTTATGTAATTATGCCCTCTTCAACTGGTACATTCATCATTAAAAGAAAAATACCAGACCAGAAATTTTAAGTTTAAAAGTTTTATTAAAAAACTTTTGAAAAAAGAGTTCTCACAAAAACATAAATGTGAAAAAGGCCAAGTTCCTATCCCAAAATTTCGGCCATCAAAAGTAGTGAGATAAGAATTTTGAACAAGCTCTTGCTTGGCACAATACTTACCACTACAATCTGAATGGATTATATAAATTTGCAATCGCCAGGTTATCATACCATTTCTAGGCAATGATGATTTAGGCCGTAAATCAATAAATTGATGTGTGCTAGATCATGTTTTGACCTATGTTTTGTCAACATTGAATATCGGTTTGAAACATACTTGTGCTGAGAGCATAATAAGCACGTACAAGGACTTCATGCACTTAAAAAAGGTAATTTAGGCGCCTAAAATATTACATCAAAAACGAAAAATATGCACTAAACACAATAAAATATGCACTTATTTTAAAAAAATTTTATTCAAAAGAAAGGTTTTCAATTTACATATAACTAAATAAGGATATATAAATATTTTCTTTTCTCATGAGGTACGTGTACAAGGCTTTTACATTACATTCTTACACAAGATTAAAAATGATATAAGGATATATTCGGCATTATTAACACCAAACACGAATTTTTGGAGATGTTTATATTGCAGTAAAGGAACGATACATAAATAAAAAAAGAAAATTTTTGTTATTAATTTTTTTTCATTTAAAAATTGTATATTTTAAATACTCACGAATGAAAAGTTCATTTAATTTATTCTTAGAAATTTTAGTGCATTGAAAAAGGCTTTGTAACGTCTGTGGATGTAATTTATTCAAATTGGAATGATTATTTTTATATAATCTTATATATTTATTTAACCTAACCATTACAATGAATTGATTACTAGCTATAAGATTTTTTTTTTGAATCCATTAGGTTTCAGTTTTAAAAACAATTTCAAGCTTCCACATAATTGTTTCAGTACTTTAGGCTTTAATAGCAGACAATTTCCTCTTAAAATCATCAAAATGACAATTTCCATTAAATTTTGTAGGTGCATGTGGTCGTATAATCGTTCTAGAATTAAAGAGCTAAGGAACAAAATTATACACGTCCACAGTTAATTATTTTTTAAATTTTTTTCGGGTTTTGCAAGTACACATCTATACAGTCACAAAATATTTTCATTCTAAGCCAGTTGGATCCTGCCTTAAAAAATAGCAAAAACTGACTTTTCCTTGCTAGTCTCTATCTAAGTTTGCCTATCCCTTCAAAAACAGTTAATGGTACAAGTCTTGCTTTGTTCGTCAGCTCCTGAATTCTGCAATAATACAAAGGAATAAATTTGCAAAAAAGTCAGTTTTGCATTAATAATTTTTCAAATTTGAATTTAAATTTGTGTTTTTGACAAAATATGACACAAAACCGTGGATTTGTGCAAAAATATGTGACAAAAATATGCATTTATGACCAAATTATGCAAAAATATGCACTAACAAGACGATGCCATTTTTACGTAAATTCATTGTCTCGTAAAGGTATTTAGTTCTTGCCATTATCAGGGTTAAGGGAAAAAATATGCATTTGCATGAAACCCCTTCCCCTGATAATAAGCAACAAAATGCTTCGTAAAACTAATGAGAGCCCATATTTTACATATCAGCAGCAAAATTAAACGTATGTAACCATCTCTTGGTTAAATATCATTCTAAAATACGCATTATGTTTTAATAACAAAGAAAATAAATTAATTTTAGTAAGTTATTTCTATATAATCCCCTCCCAAAAAAAATATATATAGGCTTTGCAACCCTGGAACCGTCTTATTGATTTTGCTGATTTTCAATACCAGTGAAAGACATAACGACCCGGTCGCGTATTGTGGAAATTACACACGGAATGACAAACCCTTGTCATTGGGAATGATATAAAAACTTAAGGAAACAGTCTTTTTACAGCTACAATAGATATTGTCATCTAAATACTTGTTATTATTTTTTAATTTCATATTCTGTACAATATTTTTGTTCTCATTCGTGGGACCCATGTAAAATTAAAAAAAAAATATATAAATAAATTTAATAAAGGGTTTTAAAGTGCTACAACTGATGACAGTTCCTAACTTAAAGTTGTATAATTTGTGTATTTTATTAATCAATGAATACTTTTTTATTTTTTTTATTTTAATTTTTATGTCAAAAAACTGTTGTCACAATAATGAAATTTTAAAAAGCTTATATATTTTCGTAATGAAATGAAGTGACTTGCATACGTGGAATAGGAATTCAATTATACATCTGCATTGTTTGCGTAACTGCGGGTATGACAATAAGTTTTTAGACTTTAATGACGCTCTAAAGCATTTTAACTTTTTTTTTATTCTTTTTATTAAAGTTTATGGGAAACATTCATTTAAAAATAGATATACATATACATATCCATACACAGTGCATATGCTTGTGTGCATGTACATATGTATATTTTTGCATTAATTAAAACAATAAACTAATTTAATTTTTCGTTTATACGACTGAAGTTATTGTTGTTTAATTGAATTTCAAAGTTGTTTTTGCTTTAAATTTCAGGTTGATGAAAACGATTGTCTTAATTTGTGAAAGATTATTAATTATTAGTTTAAAATTCGTCCGCTTGCATTAAGTTACATACACACGTTTGTATGTACATAAGTACAGTCAAGCCACGATAATTCGTACCCTCTTGATTGAAAAATTTCAGGAATTCAAAATAAATGGCTGGTCTGTTGCAATAAAATCTTCAATTCGCACAAATCCCACACATTTTGGTCCCCACATGAATTCGTAATTGCTTACTTTTAAGTTTTTTGAGACCCTTTTAAATCCTATTTAGTCTTAAGCAACCTCCTATAATTCGTAATAAAAACCAATAATTTTTGAAAAAATAAAAGGAAATTTTTGTTCCTTAATTATCTTTACAATTGCTGTTATTTATATTTATAAAAATATTATAAAAATTTTTATGTTGCTTAGGCCCCTTTCACATTAGTCAACTTTACTTGCGCAAGTATAATTTTTATTTTTATTTATTTTCTTTTGAACTTGCTTCTATGTTCACATTCAGTTCATTTGTTGAGCAAGTTTAATTTTCTTATTTGTTGACGTTTTGTTTCATTTCTGTATTCTGAATAATATTAAATATTCTTAACACAAAATTAGACAACACACCGACCAAGAAATAAAAGACAATGTCAAAAACAAATCAATATCCCAAGCCAACAATGACAGCTGAAACAGAATTGTGGCAGAATTGCCAAGTTCAAGCAAGTCTATACTCAAATCTCGGCAATTCTTTCCTCTTCAACCGACCTTTCCTCTCACACCCATAAACACAAGACTTGCGCAAGTAAAGTTGCCTAATGTGAAAGGGGCCTTAAAATTATTTCGTTTATAGTTTTTGTGAAGTGTGTTAAAATAATAAAAAAATAAAAAAGCCTTAAACATCGTTTTTTATCTTAACTTCGTTAAATCAAAATCTCTTCATTTTGAAAACTCCTTTAATTTGCAAAAAGCAGTCAGCTCCTTCGAGTACGAATTATCGAGATTCTACTGTAAATATAAAAAAAAACTATTAGCTAAAGCATGTGATTTTACTGTTGAAGTATTAAATAATGATTATTTTTACCTGGAAGACTGCTTTGGCCAATAAAATGGGCAAGTAAAGTTTTTGAAGCTGCAATAGTGTTCGTATTGTGGGTTGAAATCCCGTTTATTTAAAAAACCTTGAAGTTTCTTGTTGCTTTATGTGAAGTACAGATATTAAATGTTTAGAGAAATTAGAAGAAAGAAATGTATACGAACAATAAATCTTAAATACCAGTATGTAGATTTCATACTACTCATACTATTAATATATCAAATTGTAATTATAAAATTCAGAATTTATTTACTAACTTTATGATAATGACACAGATTCACTTACTTACTGATTAATGTCATAAATTAGCAGAATTATCGATAAAAGCCGTGTATGTTCTAAAATTACTTTCTTCTAGCGAGCACATCTAGTTTTTATTTGAAAATGTGTATTAGGCATGAACTTTTTTTTAATATTTGCAGATAAAGTTTTTACAGAAATAGAACTTAGGACGTTTCTGATAACACAAGCTTGCTTTCTAAATGAAGGCTGCATAGCAGAAATTTATGGCAATAAGTTCGTAAATGCAAGCTATAAATTATCGTGCCATAACCGCAAAAAAGCTTAAGCGACATAATTTTTGAACGTGATTTTTTGACCAAATTCGATTACTTGCTATCAAAAATTATTGTATACTTTACGTACATAAAATTAATGTATATTGACAAGTTGTTGTTCGCCGCCACGACATCTGTTTTCTCGCTTTATTTTATACTGACAGATAGAAGAAAATTTGTAGACAATTTAACTACTACCATTGTCACTAGAATTTTAGTGTTAACATAAAGACCAGTGATGCCAACTTTTTTGGCTCTAAAAGCACATCGAAATTTAAAATAAGCACTGAAAAGCGTAATTTTGAGATATAAAAAGCATGAAAAGCACTAACATGAAAAACGAGTGAAGATCCAAACGAGTGAAGTTTAATAATTTTTAATATTATCCAAGCTATTCTCTATTAAATGAAATATATCAGACGAAAAATTTACGATTTACACTGAAAAAATAAATACAAGTTTTTATTAAAGAAATTTTAAGAAATACACAAAAAATCCAACAAGCACTACTTAGAGGTTTTTCTTAGTTTAGCACTAATGCTCAAAATTTGGCGTTTTTAGTCTTCCAAAAGCACTAAAAATAGTGTCAAAATTGGCATCGCTGATGAAGACATTTGGTCTCAGTATGACTGCAGCGTATGCATAAAAATAAATACATGCATACATATATTTATTTGGATGTAAGTAGTATTCGCCGCCTCTAGATACATTGTTGAACACAAGTAATTTGTGTTGAGACACAAGAGATTGCACCTGTGACCATAGTGTAATGGATGGAGAATTAGAAAGACTTTCAGATTATTTTCTGACCAATAAGTACTCAAAAAAGTATACTTAAGTATATACTCTTAATTTTAGTGACTCAAATTGTAGCACAAGCAATTCGTACCCTCATATAAATATTTTCTTTCAGCTAACAATGACTATAGCCGATTAAAAAAACATATGAGAATATATCTACACATGCGTATTATGTGTCTGTCACACTTATCATCGGGCTATGCTTATACTCAAAGTATAGATATTTATTCGGACAAAAGAAATATACGCATGATGTTTATTCATCTTACGCCTTTTTTTCGATTTATGTCTATTAAATGGAAATGTGCTCTTGCCGTTTGAAATTATTTATCAGATAATTCAGATATTATCTTAAAATAGAGTTTTAAGCAACGGATATTATTCCTAAAATTGTTTTCATAAGACTTGCAAACAAAAATAATTGACTGATATTTTGTAATTTGTAAAGTGATAAATGTATATGTAGTAAATAACTGGTAAGAAACATTTTACGCATAGTTATATAATCGCACAATTCTGTCATGGAATCAGTTTAGCCATTTTTGCTTTTCTGGCAGCAGTAATACTTAGTATGTGTGAAAATAAAATACTCTTGTATATACTAATGTGCAGCCAAATAAATACTCAGAGCATTTTTATGCTTATGTGTATGATAGAAGCTGATGCAGTGTAAAGGTAGTAGTAGTATAGTCGTTTTTAGACGGGGAGATTTCCCTATTTTATCGATATATTGGTATGTACAAACCTGGATTGGTAAAAATAGTATTTTTATTCCAATTTAATTCACGCCCTCAAATTACCCAAAATTTACATTAAAATTTCACGAACAAAACAAGTCTAGTGATATTTTTCGCAATATATCTTAATTGGTGTAAAATGATTTTCAAACTACATCGATTCTGCTGATTTTTAGCATATTACAAATCAAATATTTTTGGCCAAATCTGAAATTTCCTGATTTTTATTTATTTTTTCGTAAAATAACAGTTACTTCTGCCCAAAAATAACTGTTATCTTTTGACTTTTATTATAAAACTGATGACAAACTTGTCAATTTATAATACATACATATAATACATCCATACAAACACAAAAGGTCTGTTCATTTACTTTCCCAGCAGAAACTAGCAATGAGAGAGTAAGACAGAAACTTACAAAATACTCTCCCAAATGTGAAAAAGTAAATGAACGCTTTACTTGTAAAAACATGCAAGAAAATTTTATTCATATCAGAACCATGGATGGAAATCATGATACAACTGTACTTTATCTGATGTATTTTGTTTCATAATATTTTAAATTGGATTTTTTTTATAAATTGGCATTAAATATGAAATTCTTTACACAGTTTTCATATATTTTTACTATTTTTATGAATTTTTCATAATATTTTAATTTTCTTCATTAACAAATACAAAAATTCCACTTTCCATCTCTGAATATATATGAGAAACAAACAAAATTATTTGCCATTCAAATTGAATTTATTTTGTCCCCAAAATGGGGATTTCACCTCTCGTTGGGGACAGCATTTCGTAGGGAGGGATTTGGGGACTTTTAATTTTGACCTCTAACATGACTTTTTCTTATATTTTATCTTAATACAACATTTATATATTTATGATTTGAACGGGGTAAAGTTCGTATCGCTTTTTAAGCCAAATTACATGTGATAATTCTTAATGAACAAATAACATCAAAGTTAGTTGTAAATATTCTGACAACACATAGTTGAACGGAACAGCTAGCCGTTTTCAAAGGCCACTAAACGTTCATCATCAGCGTTCTTCTGTGTTTGGTCCACTGTGTTGGTATCAGTTGATGTACATTTGTGCCCTATATACGGAACATTTTTGCAAATGGAATAAGTGAATTGTTTTGATTCATCGTATTTCAATTTGCTGAAAGGTGATTTGTAATGAAAGCTCAAATTTACCATCTCTTATTTACAACAGTCCTATCATTGTCGTTTATTCTTTACTAATTATGCACATGTTAGTTGATTTGCTTATTTTTTTGTTCTACTTAAGACAAATTTTTTTATTTTGTTACTATTAAGTATATTTATTTTAATTTTTGCCACAGGCCCATGACTATTAATTTTAGTTAATTTTAATTATAATTTTTCGAACTTAATTTGTTTCTATATTTATGATTTGAACGGGCTAAAGTTCGTATCGCTTTTTAAGCTAAATTACATGTGATAATTCTTAATAAACAAATAACATCAAAAAAAAAAATACAATATTTATGTTTTATGGGTTTTCTTATAGTTTCATAGATTATTTAAAAAAAAATTAGCACTTACCGGCAACTTACTATAAGCATTCTAAAATTTCTAATTTTTCAATTAATGACTGCATTTTTCAAATGCGGGGTACACTTTTTAAACCCAATTAAATAAAACATATTGGTTTCTATTGTGGAATACGCATCGACTTGGTGAAAGTTACATGTAAAATAAAAACAAAACTTCATATACATATGTAATAAAATTTTTTGTTTTTTATCATACAAAATTCACCGTTTTTTAAAGAGAGAGTTTTCACTTTGTTGAAATTCTCACGCAAATTTCATTTTAGAATTCTATGGTAAATAAAAAAAATTTATATAATTTTGTTTTTGCTTTAATGGAAAGTTTCACTTGTTCGAAAAATGTTTCAAAATAGCCAACATTATTTTATTTAGAAAAATTGGTGAGACAGATATTACCGTCATCAAATTCACACTTTAAAAAATTACTGTTCTTGACCAATGCTGGGCGTAGCGTGCAAATATATATCAATTCAAAGTTTTCGAAAAAGACTTGTTTGAAGGTTATTCATTTTATAAACAAAAACATATACTTGCTTCAAAATTATTTTACTTAAAATCTTTATTAAAACCTACACCGTTTACTAATGGTACTTGTAGTCGTGTAGCCATGTAACATGTTGTGGTCTATGTGTTTAATAAGTTTTAGTAACATAACTACATTGGATAAGATAGTGCAACCAATATGTGCGATTCAAAAAAAATTCTTTATACTTAAAAAAAAAAATTAAATAATTTCATCGAATTGGTGCGATTGTCATTAGTTCAGTGGAACTTATGTAGGTCACAAGTGGGAAAATCAGTTCCCAATTCTGTATAATTTCTGGTTATTTTCACTCTCCGTTGCAAACGCTTAAGTTCAAATAAATATTCGATTTAATTAATTTAGGTGTGGTCTCAAATAAATTTTTAAAACTTGTACAAATGTCAAACATTGCGCCCTATGCATAATGAAAAAGTAGCATGAAGTTAGCATAAGTAGCAAAATTAAGCATGGTCTTAACGAGTTTTGCAAAAAAATTTTAGATTAAAAATCTCGATAGGATCTAAAAGTGGGTTAAAACTACATTCTGCCTTAATTTTTAATGTAAAATTGTATGACAAAATTCGTTAAAACCATGTTCATACTAACTTTATGCGAGTTTTTCATTATGGATAGGACCGTAGATGGTTATATCTTGGAAGAGCTGTGCAAAGAGTTTAGGAGCACTGGAATGAGTAACAGCATCATTTTAAAATGATATCAAACAACAATTTTGACAAAATATTTTTGGGAACAAAAATTAGGATTTTTCTTTTGAAATTTTGGGGACATGACGTCTTAAATGAGGGACAAGAGGTAAACATTTTCTGCCAGCACTGCGGCCAACAGTCAAAAAGTACTAAAGTACGATACTTTTGTCATTCTCTGATACATACTAGTATTTGTTGTACCAAATGTGTTTTCTTTTCCTAAAGATGTTATTCAATAATGTAGCGAAATATCACAAGTACTTAAATTGAAAGTTTAAAAAGTGATCACATGCTCATTAAATTAAATATTTTACAATTATTGTCCTGACGGTGGAACAAACTTTTTTTTATGTAGAACAAAAAAATAATTATAGCCGAAAACTTCAAATGAATAATGTGTGTTGGCAATGGGCTTCCCACAATCGTTTTTCTATTGTAAAAATCAAACATATTATTATCAGCAATTATCTCATTTTGTTTGTTATAAAGTTAAATGTTAACCCGTTTTGGTATATCCAATTACAGCTGCCCTTACAGCTTTTGCTAGAATATTTTAGAGAGAGCAAATAATAATTCCCAGATAATTGAAATGATCACAGCAGAGAAACAAGCCGTCTTAAAATGTTGGTGGCGGCGGCGGCTTAGGAAAAAATAGTTGGCGGCGGCTCATAAGCTGACATTGGCAGCCGCTTTTTAAAAGTTTTTTAAACATATAATTTGTAAGATGTAGTACAAAATTTTCAACTACAAAAAGCAATTTTGCCGGCTGCAATTTGAGCCGAGGCTAGCCACATGCATTGACAGCGGCTTGAAGTTACATTGAAAGTCGGCGGCGGCTCTTAAGCCGGTTATGAGCCGATCTGTTTGTTTCTCTGGCTCACAAACAAAACTCATTTTCCAAATCATATACAAAATTCTCTGAATAAAATATAAATTTGTTCGATTTAGGTCCTACAAAAAGAAATTTGTAAATTCAAATGCAAAGTGTCGTAATAACAAATTGTCTGATTCAACAAATTTTTTTACCAAAAAGTAAAAAGCAAATAAAACAAATAACTATTTTATACAGTACGCAATTTCTATGTTGGAACAAAAATCTCCTCTTAGCAATTTTATTAAAAATGTTACTTTATATTAATTGTATGAACTAGAATTTTTCGCTCCATACAGCTTTTTTCCCCCTCACAACAACATTAAATCAAACTCGTCGTACTTGCTGGAACTATAAAAAATATTTTCTGAAACTAAATATTTTCTGTAATAGATTAATGAAAAGATGTAGAAGTTTCCTTCAATGTATTACAAAAACGTCAAGATTTCTAACGTCAATGTCTTACACAAACAGGGGAAAATTTAATTTCAAACAAACGCATGTTTGAAAATTTTTTGGGAATAATTTTTTCTATGTTGCTTCTCTCAGAAGGAATACAAAGAAAATTTTTAAAATTTTTGATTTTTTATTAACTTTTGTTTTGAAAATGAATTTTAAAGATACCAAAAGAAAACTAAATTTATGTCATTCAACCCAGTAAAAAATATGTGGATTAATCCATAATCGAGCAATATAGGGGTAATGACTTCTTCATCCATTTGGAGTAATAAGCGAGATATCAAAACTTTTTTTGTTTTGTTGTTTATGCCTCGCTTAATACGCCAAATGGATCAATGAGATATGTATCAGTTCGTTTTTGGCTTATTTGGTATATTTATTTAGTTTCTAAGCGTCATTTAAGACGAGTAGTTGAAAAAGAAATTGAAAAATTCTCAAATATGCTCTTTTAGGAGATGAAAACGATTACTCCCTTTGTCGTCATTTTCAAGATCATAGGGAGTACTCCATAAAGAGCTTAAAAGGAGTACTCGTGTGTGCGCACATGCTATATTAAAAATCCAATGAGGTCCGGAGTTTTATGGAGTAATCCATTACTCGCAAAGGAGCGGTCCAAGATTACTCTTCGGATGATCCTATTTTTTACTGGGAATGGAAGAAGATTGTTACATACATACATTCATATGTATATGATGTGTATATACCAGCATAATACCTTTACTGACACCAATCGCTTTTCCGCCAAAATGGTGCTTCAACGGTACAATCAAACACTATGTTGACATACAACTCAATCATGACATCTTAGCCGCAGGTCTTTACAAGGCACCTTAATCGTAGACACACGTTGTGTCATGATGTATGCCTTAAACGATTAAAATGGTCCGAGTTTTACATTAAAAAAATTTCCACCGATTATCTTTATGAATGCCCAAACGTCCAAATTTAATTTAGATTCCATATGCATACGAGGGCTGTCCCAACCAAAACCGACCTAACAAAGTCCAAAAACAAAAAATTTACAAAAAATCGGAATAGAGTATCATCTTAAATCAATACATTTGTCCCATTGATATTCCATAGCTTCTTTAACCAGTTTATAGTGAGAACTGTCCACATTTTCCTCATTGGAAAATTTAAATCTGGCGAATGATGAACCAAATTCTAACTTCAATTCATTGATTTTGATAATCGCAATAACGGATGTAAGAACTGGATTTATACTTCATTGAAACAATGGTTGCTTTTTCGCGAAAATTTTTCCTTAATTTAATTACTTAAAGGCTGCCATACGTTTGCATAATATTGGCCATTGAATGTTATTCCTTTTTAAAGATAATCAATAAAACTTATCTCACGCGCATCCCAACAAATAGATGGAATGACTTTGCCTACAAATGCAACTGTCTTGGCCTACTTTTGAAATTATTTTCCCATTCCATTCCACTGCTTGGGCTGTTCCTTTATCTCAGATGTGAAGTGTGATAGACTCATGTCTCATCGTCGTTTTAAATTATAGTGTATAGCTTGAACACAAATTAAGACACGCGATATCGACCAAACTTTCAAAACATTTCCACTTAAAGTTTATTCAAGGGATTTTGATATTTCATTAATATCGTATTATTTAATTTGGGCAGTTATAACTGAGAGTAGAAATGAAACATGAATTGAAACTTTATCGTGTAAATATACCTTAATCATATACATATATGTTACATTTTAAAAAGAAAAATCGGAAAGACGGTACCAGGGTTGGAAATTTTAAATTTTGTTTTGTATATAATTGTAACTAACACGTAATTCACACGTTGATTTTTTAATGTTTTTTTGAAACACGATTTTTTAGTTTGTAGGCGAGCGGTATAGAAAAACAAATGGGGTAGAAAAAAATCACATTTTCCGTTTTCCGAGTTTTTTTCTACACATATTTTAATTATTGGTATGTTGCTTTATTTTATTTCTTCATTCAATGTGACAACAGCTTTTTTTAATACAAAACAGTGTTACCTGTAGGTATTCTTATCAGTAATATAGGAGTTTAGGGAATATCGGACAATTTATTTATTTTGGCCAAAATGTAGGTATTTTTAATTCTCATATTAAATTGTTTGTGCATAAATGTAAAAATAACTAAACTCTAAATATATTTTTGTTCATAAGCCGTTTCAAATTTTGTTATTGCTCGAAATTACATAGACTTTTATCTAATTAAATTGTTGTCGCCGTGCCTGTCTTTGGATCAGATATTTTCCCTATTCTTCTAATGGCAAGCCCACCAGGAAATAAAAAATGAGCATATATTAAACAACTTATAACTATTTAACTTAAATACATCTGTGTGTAAAATTTTTATTATAAGATAATTTCTGAAAAACTGTAGATAAGTATGCATTAAGAACAAGAAAATTACATACATATGTCAAGTTTTAAGTAACCTACTGTAGCTCCAATAAAACTTTAAGTGCTTTTGTATTAAGAAGAAATAATTTTGGTTTCAATTGGCTTACGAAACAAATTTTGCATGGACATTTATTTGGTAAACGTTCTGTAAGCCAAATTAATTTTTTTCTGAATAAGGTCATAGAGGTTTTTAAGTTATCTTTCTTTAAATTAAATTACTAAAATTTGTAGATTTTCGTGGGTGAAATTTTTTAACATGTAGGGAAAAGAACCTAATGGTAACACTGATACGATTTTCAGAAGAAGAAAAATCAAAACATGGAAAACATGGCAAAAATCATGGTATGAATGTAAAATGTTTTTGGCAGCAACTTTGAAAGAGAATCAAATATAAAACAAGATTTTCAAATCACAGTATGAATTGATTAGGTTGGTATCAGAGAACTACAAAAATCACGTATTTCCTGATTTAATCATACTATAAATTTTTTATTCACTTTTAATCATGCAAAATAAATCAACATTGAGTAAAATCATTATCGTAATGGTGAACGCTTCATTTAAGTAAATGTGAGTCGAGTGATCGAACATGTTTTATTCTAATCATTTATCATACATTAAACTTTTGTTCACATTTAATCATGCAACAAAACTTAATGTTGAATAAAATCAGAATCATACTTACGAACGTATCGTTTGGTAAGTTGCAAGTAATTTCATACATGTTTTATTAAAATTTTTATATAATCAGGTTTTCATGTTGAATAAAATCAAAGCAGAGGAGTTATGAAAAATATTATTTTTTTAATACAAATCAGTAAGCAAACACTTTAAAAAGAAAAAATGGAAAAAATGGCACTTTTTGGAAAAGTACCTTTCCCGAATAGTGTTTTTTGAATAGTTAATATTCAAAGTACCCTCTAGTTCCAATGTTCAAGAATACACTATATCAGTTAATAATATTTAACTCAGACTTAAAATGTTTCAACTATATGACTTCTACCGAATTTAAAATTTTTTCGTATATACCCATTTTAGTAACTTTTTTGGCACCTTGGCACCACCACACATTTTAGCTTTTACTATTTGTAAGAAGTCATTGTAAATTATTTTTACATTTACATATGTATATACATACATACATACATACATATGTAAAATGGTAAGCTAAAGAACAAAAAAAGTAATGAAAACGGGCACTATTTTACCCCTTTTAAGTGCGAATTTTTAGAAAGTGCCAAAACTTATTTCACATCCTGTCCAAGGGAAAAGAATGACTCAAAAACCTCTCTGCTGTGCTTAACACTTTAGAAGATGTGTCGAGTGTAATAAAGATACTAAACTTCAATTTCTACCGCCTTTTAACCCCTAAAAGTACACTTATCGAAAAAGTACCAAACACGTGTGGGCTTACTTTATTGTTTGAAATTTGGAGTTTGTCTATCGTAGCTTCCGAGTTACCGATTTTAACCTTTTTGCACCTTGTTATCCCCTTCGCATTTGTATTACCAAAAATCCCTTCATAGTGGTTCTATACATCAAAGGGGAGCCAACGCACTAAATGTCGTTTGGGGTCTGGGCGATGATATGTCTGTTAGACAGATTTTCTAATTGATACAATCATAAGTACATAATATTCCGTTGTTTCTAAAAAAAATCATCACTTGATGCATATGCGCTCATTTTTGCTTTTTTGATTTTATTCATCATACAAATATTTGTTGATAATCAGAACGAACGCTTTTGCCTACTTATTTTATTTTTCATCAAAATAATCATGAATGGGAAAAAGGAGCAAACACCCGAATTGATTGGTATGATGCGACACATGTTTATAATCGTAGAGCCAACAACAACTGTATGATTGAAATGATTAAAAAGCAGCAACGATTATGTATGTTGGAACAAGTTTGATTGTATGAACACAAAGGCATGCTTTTAGGATATTGATTACGTATGAATATTTTTTCAATCAGATTTTGTATAAAATCAAATATATTCTGAAGGAAATAAATTTTCATTGTTTCAAAAAAAATCAATATTTTTATATTACCGATAATTCGTAGAAAAGCAATTAGAAGTTTATTTATAATTTCTTTATAATTTTAGAAAATATTCATTATAAAATAAAAAAGTAAATTTTTTAAGGAAATTTATGAACTAATTTTGATCTAGACTTAGCTTTATATATATAATTTTTGAAAAACAATTTTCTCTATTGAAAAAAAGTTGATTCTAATAAATTTTTGTACTTTCACATACGGAAGATGATAAGTGGCTTAATTTCGAAACTAAAATCTACATATGGCTTAAAATTTTTAAAACCGATCCTGAGATATAGACAATAACTAGAAATTATTTGTAAAATTTGTATACTATTTTTTTAATATTTTTATTCCTAGTACACGTAGGAAAACATTAAACAAATGTTTAATAAAAATGTTTAAAAAAAATAGTATACAAATTTCCCAAATAATTTCAAGTTATTGTCAATATCTCAGGAACTAATAAGAGCTCACTCAAATTTTTGACATAAAATGCAGAAGAGACTGTCAGGATTAACATATATTTTTTTTAGAATTTTAAAAATTTAATTTTTTGAGATATAGTCCCCCAAACTTTAAATCATGTGACAGTGATCTTTCACCTTTCAGAAAAAAAGTTAAGCTAAACTACCTTTTAAATGAGACCAATGTCGACCCTGTATCTTAAAAGCTTTTGAAGATATGAGCTGTAATGGCAGAGCACTTATGTGTTTTTAATGAATTCCCCACTTTTCGAAGCGCCATATTTGGGGAACCACAAAATTTTTGAATTTATATTATTTTAGTACTTTCGTGCACATTTTTGTACAATTCTAAGAGGGTTAGATAAAAAATTGCGTTTTTTTCGTTGATTTAAAATGGAATTACCCATATGTGACTTCTGTGATAGCAGGCAAAAGATCTCTGTGATAGCATTTGCAATAAAAGTTTAAAAATTTAATTTTAAAATACCTTATGGAGAATGGTTTTTTGTGGCATATTTTTTGTGGCATAAATCTCGTACTGCTAATAACGGTTAAAGTTTCTCCAGATTGTATGCCATATGTTATTTTATTTAATTTAATATTTCTATAACTATTATTATATCTATAGATTTTTAATAAAAATTAACATAAATACTTAATTAATAAATAATTTATTTCAATAGAAAATTTATATTTAGAAAAGAAATCAGTATATTTAATTGGAAACTTATAATTTAAGCGAATTTTTTTCTCTATTGAAAAACTAATAGCTTAAGCTTAAATTGTAATATTTATCAGATAATATTTTCCCTTATTAGCGATTAATTATAACTAATTGAGATTGACCCATTCTTCAAGGGGAATTTTCGCAAATAGACGATCCATAAAATTACGTATGACCAGTGTCAGTTTTGTACGTAAAGCCGGTTTCATCTCTTTCAACAGCTCTTGGGCATTAGAATTAATAAATAAATTTAAAGCAGCCTCTGTAAATGACAATAATAAAATAGAAAATTTATTAATTTGCAATAAAACATACACAATCAAGCCTGTAATTGAATTGATACAAACGTATTACGGAATTTCCATTGGCAATATTATCCACACCCATTTGTATGTCCTTGACATTGAAATCCATTTTGACTTGTTCAGCGGTGAGGTAAGTGCGGCCATCTGGTCCCTCATGTGGCAAGGCCTTAAAGTAAATTTTAGCTTTGACACCCTCTAAATGAACAGATAAAATGAAAAATAATAATAATATAAAGTCAAACGTTTAACTGTCGCTTTATTCTTTGTTTCTTTATTTCTTTATTCTTACCATATTCGCCCCAATATTCACCGGCACCAGAAGCTTTAACCAAAATCAAAACTCCAGTTGAACGATATTGAGCTCTAACCTTGATACGTGGTATTTCGCAGGTCAATTGAAATTGTAAAGATTCCAAATCGGATCTATAATGGAAGTAAAATAAAAATGACATGAAAATGTGGTTTAAAAACTTCTTTTTATATTCTATACTAATCTAGTGGCAGTTTTGGTTTCGCCAAACGGTTGTATTTATGTTATATTTAGGTTTTTTAAAAAGTTCTTTAGGCAAAAACAAAAAATATCCAAAATCATCTCCGGAAGTTTTGGCTCTCAAGATTTATGCCCTAATTCAGAATTTTTTAGTTTTTTTGTTTTGAATTCTCTTATACTGCATTCATGTTGTGTCGAAATCTAGTAGACTTGATTTGAAATCTATATTAAGATTTATATCGTTCACACTAAGATTTTTAATTGACTTAAAAAAGGAGGAGGTTAACAATTCGTCTCGCAGTAGTGCGATTCAGTATTTTTTAAGTATTTCTTTAGTCATAACAGTGCGCATTTTATTTAAGCTGGTGCTTTTTGAAATTGATTTCGAAAGTTCGTATAACCAAAACACTGAAAAGTATAATGAAAACACGTTCTGAGAAAAACAACTTGTTTTGCTCATAGTGGAAACGTACTATAAAATTTGTTTTAAACTGCAAAGCCTGGAATTTTAACAGTGTTGCATACTTTCAAGCAATAAAAGCGAGAAGATTATAAAAAAAAACGTGAGTTGGGTTAGTACATGTAAAATTTTTTACACGAAATAATCAATGGTACTGAACATTTACTACAACTTCGAACAAAGTACCAGCATTAACTCAAAAAGTGCCAATTTAGCTCATTCACACACCTTCCATAGAAAATTTTGTAGAGCGTAGCTAATTCACTCACCTTCTATATATAAATATGTTGTGCAGCACTGTTTGGGATTTGTGGTACAATTGTACCGAATTTGGTACAATTACACTTGCATTGGTATACTGGTACACTTTATACGTCAGTAGTACAATTTGAAAAAATGTTTGCTTTGCATTACAGTAATAATAATTTCTCCTAACATAGTTGCCTAAGGCCGAGATCTCACTATCGGCACAATGTACCGATTTTCGTCGGCTTACTGAAATAAAGTCATAATAAATAAGCTAAATTGGCCTTATTTCTGAACTAATTGAAATATAAGGACATAGTTGCACCATACTGCATTGGTAATAAAGTCATATAGACTTATTTCACAATCAATTGAGAAATAAAGCCGTTTTGATCTATTATTTACGACTCTGTTGCGGTTAGCCGACGAAAATCGGTACATTGTGGCGATAGTGGGTTCTCGGCTTACCACTGATCATAAGTACCAAAATTTGCAACATTGGCATTTTATGCTCATATTTTTCATTTGTTTTGGTAGCACTTGTTCCAGTCCTTTATGGTAGGTACAGACTTAGCAACGTGTTTATGCAACTAGGCAGGAAGGTTATTATGTAATTCGATTCGAAACGGAAACTGTTGCAATTGTAATGTTAATAACATACAAATTCGAACAGTTTCCGTTTCGAATCGAACTACATAATAACTCCCCAGGTTGAATTGTCGGTCGCACAGTGTGTAGTCTTGTTTATAGTTGCGTTTGAAATTGCATTCGAAGTTTCGGGAATATCAAAATGATTTTATGCTTAGAAGTGGCATTGTAGGGTGCAGTGTCTGTGTCAAAGAATGCAGCATATAATATAAACGTGTTGCGGAAACACTTTGCAAAGTGTGTACCCGCTATTATTTAATTTCTTTATGTTTTTGGTTTTAATAAATGAAAAATTTTTATTAATTTTTATTGTATATGCTTACTTAGCAGATGGCTACATTTTGGTACAATTGATGTTAATTTGGTACAATTTAAGAACAGCCATATCCCAACACTGTTGTACAGGGTAGTAAAAAATAAATAAAAATATAAGATTTTGATTGATTTCCGCAGCTTTTTGAAGATAATTTAATCCACTTTTTATTAGTTCTTGCCCTTTTGATTTGCGTTTTAATAATTTTATTTTCTATTTTTTAATTTTCATTTTATTTCTTAAATTACATATATATTTTAATTATATTTTTTTTGACCTTCTTAGTTTATTTTCTTATGTTTATTAAGCTCGAGGCCATTTTGTGTTAATAAAGTGTTACTGAAATATTGAAAATAAATATAAAATCAATTACAATTTTATAAAAATTGCTTAAATGAACTTAACAAACTTAAGAAAATAAATTATCTTTTTATTTATTCTGGGTCAACTATGTACTTCAAAAAGTGTTTTATTTGAAGTACATGTTTGACCTAGAGCCTGAGTAAAAATATCGTATTAAACTATTAAATTTTCTATAATTTTTATTTTCAGCTGTCAGTTTGCATTCAAGTGTTACATATCTAAGGTAAATATAATATATGAGGCCAATTCACAATCTTGTGCAAATGGTCTTGCATCGTTGCATGTGCATACTCACCACTAAGAAATGTTAAGTGGTGAGTATCAATAAACTATAACATTTTGCATTATGAAATATACGTACTATGCTAGATATTCTAAAACTAGAACAAGTGGAAAAAGAAATGTTAAAATATTAACTAGAATTTCTAGATGGCCAGATGGTGGTGAATAAAGAACCAAAAGTGGCATATGTTTTATTTTCTCTGGCAAAAATCCAGAATTTCCTAGAACTAGTGGTGTAGGAATTATAATGTTAGCAAATACCCATAAAGCTCTCATTGAATGGAAATCAATTGGCGATCGTATAATAATGGCAAGTTTTAGAACTCGGGTACATAATCTTACCTGTATATAGTGCTATGCCTCCACTCATATGGCTAGTGTAATATTTACTGAACTTTGCAACCTTTTAATAGGATGAACAAGCTTCTGCGAGATTCACAAAGTTACGTGGGTATCCTCTAACCACACCGCTCAAAATAAAATTTACCAATTTGCCATCAGTCACACGTAGCGTGGTTCTCTCCTTGATGTGCGTTTCAAGATGTGGCGATTTTGGTAGTGACCATCACTTGGTAGTTTGCGTAATACGTCTTAAAATCGTAGCTGTCACTCAGATAAACCAACAGGAAAGCAAAACAAGAATTAACATTGAACAATTGTCGCGGGCACCCAAAAAAAGCTGCATTTGTAAGCGAACTTCGTTCAATAAGCTGCGCAATAATTAACGAAGAATGTTACAACTCTGAACAGTACTGGTCTCAAGCTAAATTTATATTGCTTGAAACTGGTATAAAACATCTGGGATATGTAAAGATAAAAGAGAAACCATGGGTATCCGAACGCAAAAGGGAAAAATCGGCAAGTAAAATTTGACCTGAAAAGGAAATGTAACGATGCTAACAGGCAGGTAAATTGTAGTGCAAGATGTGATAAAAAAACTGGGTTTGATGATCTTACCACCGATGCAGAAAAAATTGGTGAACCCTTGAGAACGAGAGACTGTATAAAATAACGAAAACGATACAGACCACAATCAAGTAAACACATGTTTTAGACCCATTAAAAAAATGCAAGAAATGAGATGGTGCACGCTAAAGAAGACCCAGTAAAGCTGTGGGAGGAACATTACCGAAATATAATATCTAACAACGATAACAGAATATTCTCGAAGAAGAGCATTAGGCACTGACTAAGAATATTATCATTGATCCACCTGAGTTGGAAGAGATCAAATCTGTAGTGGAGTCGTTAAAATTCCACAAAGCTCCAGACCCAGACTCCCTTCCACCAGAACAACTAATAGCAGTCTGTACTACAATAACTACGTTACTGAAACTGCTTATAGAATATTTTTGAGTAAATACGTATCTACCAGATTAAATAAAGGCAATATGTCTTTAAAAATCGCAGAGGTCTCACATAAACATATAAATGAACAAGATCATTTCCCACATATTAAAAAAGCTGCCATCATTGAATGAGCAGTCGAATTGAGGTCTCCCTTATATATGTTAATTATTGACTTAAACGTTGACCATATCACAAACCGGTGATATGGGATGCTTTTAGATACAAAAGAAATCCTGAAACACGAATTCAACGCACGAAATGCAACTTGCCGTGTATTGCATGAAAATTTATAAGTAGTAAATTTACAGTTGAAAATGGAGTGCGACTGGAGTGGAGTGCTCTCTCCCCTTGTTTTCAACTTTCTAGATGTTGTAATGGCTCAGTCGATGAAGTGTGATTGTCGTATATCCTTTGGACTCCAAGTAGACTAGACGACCCGGACTATATATATATATATATATATATATATATATATCAACTAATTTCAATGATATACAAACCAAGATCAAAACCAAGATGAAAATGCATCTAGAGCTGGTGTCAAAGTTAACATGCATAAAACAAAATCGTTACGCATAAACGCGAACAACACCGATTATCTGAAGATTCAAGAACACCCACTTCTCGATGTAGAAACCTTCTGTAATATCTGTAGTATTACTACAACTTTGAGTGGCAGTAAGGAAGATATTACCTACCACATTTCCGAAGCAAATCAATCTTTCGGCGCGCTTATATGGATGTGAAATATGGAACATCTCTTCAGAAGACTCAAATACACTCCAGGTATTTGTTAACTGCTGCTTGAGAAGGTTATTGTGTATTTTTTTGACCGGACACAATCACAAACAACGAAATATGGGGAAAAAACTACACAAAATTAAATCGCAACTGACATATGCATTAAGAAGATGAACTGGCTAGCCATAAGAACGTCACCAGGAAGGATATTGACTAACATCCTCAAAGCAACCGACGCAGAGGAAGACCAGCAAATTCGTGGAGATTGAATCCGAGCTACGTAGTTCTAGAATAACGTGAAGTGGAAAAAATTTCTAATGGCCCTTTGTTCCACCTACGAATCCCAGGACTTAATGTACATATACATATGTATGTATATACATTTTCCGCAAATACACCTCGTTTCAAAAATTTATTGCAATAATGTAAAAAATAAAGCTTTTACAATCACTTTTACAGTTTCTATTATGTTTTTACCTTGTCCTGTGAAGTTACAATTATTTGAATTAGGTCCTTTCTAGTTGAGGACCAACGATAAACTAAACCGCAGCCAATATTTGAAAATCAATGCCTCAGCTAAAATATATACATATGTACATATGTATGTGATAGAAGCTTTCAACTTTTCACTTTTTTACGAAAACTTAGGGAAATTAATTCAATTAGAAATTAAATTTTACTCTTTTACAAATTTTAGAAGTTTTTGTTGAGCATTCTCAAGTGTAAATAACTTACGGCCTGGCCCACGATGTCGACAAGAAATTATCTGTCAATTAGTTATATTGAAAACAAAATAAGAAAACTTGTTTTTGTTTTCAATATAACTAAGCGACAGATAATTTTTTGTCGGCATCGTAGGCCAGGCCATTAGTGTCGTCACTTCCATGATAGAGCTTTGAGCCGCCGCCAAGCATTTTTAGCCCAGCCGAAGCCGCCGAAAATTTTTGGATGAGTTGGAGCTCTGCTTCCATCTTCAAACTTGTCCCCTGCAGGAGTTTAGTTGTTTTGATCTTATAAATAAAATACATCTGTCTTGACGTTGCAAATATTATGACTTATCATTCTGCAATGCTTTTGGTCTTGCATATATAAATGAGTGTAGGAAATATGTATTTATTTTTATAATTTATTTTTTCATAAAGAGAAGTAACACTCAGACAATGAATGTCAACTGCTACTACTAGGAGTTACCTTCTTTGGGATAAAAATAGTGAAAGAGAAAACAGGAAGAAGAGATAGAGGAAAGCTTAATTCTGTTTTTGTGTGTTTTTAATTTTTAACGCAATGCTGCAGCGCATTTGATGTCGGTGAGGCGCATTAAATTTTCAATCTTATGTTTAGCTTAGTAATCATTTTATTGGTTACATATTTTACTTCGTTGATTATTCAGGAGGGCGCCCTGCTCTGATGTTACATTAGGATTATTATAGTACGTTTCCACTATGAGCAAAACTAGTTGTTTTTCTCAAAACACTTCAAAGTGCTTCCATTATGCTTTTTTTGTTACCGTTTTCAAATCAATTTGATCTTACTATCAAAGCCGCAAACATTATTATTTAGATCAGCTACGTCCAAGCCATATGCACAATGTACAAACTTTTATAAAGAGCTTTTTGTCCTTTCACACCGACGAGAGTACAACACTGAAACACTGTTGCCAGAACTTCTAGAGGTGAAATCGTCAGAAACCTCAGATTTCTGTGTAAAAAATCGTCAAAACCGTCAAGTCATTTTAGAAAATCGTCAAAAAAACGTCAAATCAAAAAAAATTTTTTTTTCAATTTTTTTTTTATTTTAATTGTTTTATTACAAAAACTATTACAATGGTTCAAACTTATTAACTATGCTTTCAACAAATATACACATATACAATAATATATATGTATATAGCCTAATAGGGCATTTACACCATCCCGAAATCTAGTACTTACAAGATTTTTAGCTAAATCTGGCTGCTTTTCACTAGATTTCCCATACAAAACAAAATCTAATTTGTGAGTAGATTTGTAGGCAATCAACTCAAAAACTAATAATTTTATTTTATTTTTACTACCCTGTACAATAAATTTATATAAAAGATGATTGAATAGCTACGATCTCCTCAAAAAGGTGTTGAATTGGCTACATTGCAGTTGTTTGGTTGCAGTTTTAGAAATTTTTCGGTTGATGGGCTGTGTTTTGGATAAAAAAAATCTTGATAAATGTCAAAAAAAAACATGGTGTAAACGGTATAGATTTTATAAAGATTTTGATTAAAATCTGATAGATTTTGTGCAGGTGTAAATGCCCTATAATCATGAAAACCATTAAAATAAAAAATAAATAAAAAAACAAAATGAAATCAGAATTCACATACGTACATATGTATATATGTATTTATTTTTAAAACAGATAATTTCTGTACCTAAAATCGTCACTAGTGTATTTTGAGAGGTGAAAATCGTCAAAATGCAGAGAAATCGTCAATTCTGGCAACAGTGCACTGAAAGGAAACTCTTCGTTCAAACAATGAAATTCTTCATTGTATTAATAAAATTTTTCATTAATACAAAGAAAATTTTATTAAAGTAATGATGAGATTTTCATAAATATATGTAATGAAATATGTATAAGTAGTAAATAATGAAAATTTTTTATTAAAAACATGAAATTACATCCCTGCCAAACCACATATTTAATAAAAAATATATAGAATTTTTTATTTAATTTAATATATACAAGTACATATGTATGTACTTAATACATGTACATATATTTGTATTTATTAAAGTTAAACATTTAAAATTTAAGGAACTCATCATTAGAGTTAAGTCCAAATAATGTTTTAAGTAAGGCGAAAAACTCACATGTTTATAGCAAAACTCTTAATATGATGTTGAGAATTACAATACGCAAACATAAGTTTAAAAGAATCAAACAAAAATCTTAACAAAACAGGCATCGTTATTGTATGTTTGGCACAACTTTTTTTTGTTTGTATAGTGGTGAGTCACGTGCATGGATTAAAAAAGAGAAAGAGATAAGAATATTACATTGTACAAATGAAATGATTTCATTGCATTTATGACGACCATACAGCTTTGAAATTAAAAGTGATTAGAAAAGTAAGAAATAGAAAATATTTTTTAACAAAATAACTTCCAATTTATTTATGTTTGCAAACTCTATACAGTAAGTAGATAAAATTTGTGGAACTTACTAATATTTGCCCGAAATTTGATAAAAAGAAAATTCGTTTAAACAATGTTACGATTTTCATTAATACAATGAACTATGAAGAACACATGGAGAGCAGAGATTGGAAGATTTCATGTATACAATGTAATTGTTCATTCTATTAATGAAAAGTTTCATTAATATAATGCAGAAGATTTAATGAAACCGTTTCATTCTCTAAAAGAATGATTTTCCTTTCAGTGAACATCCTGAAGAAACAAGACAAAATTTAAGAGCTTTCAAAGCTCTTTACCTGCAATAAAAATATCAGTGTATGTGTGTTTGGACGTAGCTGACTTAGATTAGTAATTTTTTCACTCATTTACATATAAATAACATATAAATACAACTGATGTGGTTTTTTCCAATTGCTTAAAAAATTTAATATTCTGTATTAGCGCCATTTTTTATTATAATACTGCGGCTTTTTTCAAAGTTTCAGCTAGCAACGCAGTGTTGCATTGACAAGTTTTGTCATATTTTGGAGAAAAAACAACTTATATGAGGTGTTTTGCTGATATGAAAAATTTATGGGAAAACATGTAGCAAAACATTCGTTTTGAGCAAAACAAGTTTTCTGCTCCAAACCACGTATGTATATGGAAACGTACTATTATCCGATGAAGTTGGAAGTTTAATTCGCAGTTGCACTGCCTTAATCACTTGAACTTTCCTACAACAACTTATAAAAATAATAAGGTATTGTAGAATGTATCATAGATCCTAGACTTCCTAGTATTTGTACCAGCATATTGCATCGGAGAGCGATGTCTTCTAATGTGAATGGGATTGAACACATTTCAAAAATGACACAACAAAACGAAAACCAAATAAAGTGTAGGAAATTTAAATTTTCTTTCAGCAACTCGTTTTTCACACAAATCTATGATCACCCGTTTAAATTATATGAGCTTGATCATTGGTTTGTGACAAAAACCAGCTGCTGAAAGAGCTCGATCTAAGTCTAATCTGCAATATTTGCACTCAGCTGTTTGCAACGAAGACTAATTTCCGTATATGACTTAATAAAACGAAGTGCTACTGGCACCAAAAATATTTTGTGAATTTCTACTTTTTGCTCTTCATTTAAAAATGTGGCACTGATGTCAGTCTAGTTATCCAATAGATTTTTATACTCAAACAAGTTCAAATTACGGGCATGCAGTATGTATGTACATATGCATGTACTTTTGTATACAATAAATTATATAAACTTGTAATTGCCTCCGCAGTTTCTGCTATGTATCTATACGAGTAAAAAACACAATTTCTGCAACAAATGGCCAATATGTTGACCAAACGAGTTAGCACTTTTTGTTTTTGCTATGACACGCCACAAACAAATTGTTCTCAAATGATGTCGCAAACGTGCAGTGAAAAAGTGAATTCTCAAACTTCATGGTCGTATACTTTTGGTGTTATCTGAGACAATATCTTATTCAATGTTTTTTTTTTTTTGAGGAGCAAGTTTGGTAGGTTAACTTTTGCATTTAGTTTTTCTTTTTAGCCAAATGTATGTAATGCCAAAAATTTATTAGCGGGCACCTAATACAGACATACATGCATACATATGTACGTGTCATTTGAAACGTACTTACAATTCATATAAACATTAAAATACACATTGATTAAAAGAAAAGCAGTTATGCAAAGGTACATATATATATTAATATACATAGATTAATTAAAAAAAATGTTAAAATGTTCGGGAAGTAACAAGTTGTGAACTCATTTATTAAATTATTGCTATAAATAATTGTTAACGTATTATTAAGAAAATTGGCCTCAAAATATTAAATGAAATCAATTGTAACATCCTCTCTGCCACACAATAAACGTTTTGCGGTTTGTGCATGCCTGCAGTTTATTGGCCATTTCCGAACAAGGTTAACAAAAGCATAAAATACTACATTTGTAACTGTATGTATGCAATTGTTTTACAGCATGGTGTATGCAAATATAAACGTTGTAAGTAAGATGTGAGTTTGTATTGACATACTCCATATGTAATGAAATTTATTCTTCATAATGTTAATAATATTTTTAGTTTGTCTAAGCAGATAAATCGATATCAAGGTTAAGAACAAAAATTAGTTGATTCAGCAGCAAAAATAAAAAAACGTGTGTGGTAAATAAAATACCAAGTCATTTTGAAGGAAAATAATGGAAACTTTAATAACAAATCGTGTCAAATTAGATGAAAAAAAGTCAAATCACAGATGGGTCATTAAACGGACATTCAAAATGATTTTGCAATATAAATATTATTAAATACGAGTACAATTTATATTGTAGTTAATTTAATTGTTATTGACATGATTAAACAAAAATATTCTTTCCAATGAGTATTTTAAATCGTAAAGACAAAATAATTAGTAGAAAAGATGTAAAAATTATTTAGAGAGATAATAAAGAACACCTACTCCTCGTTTTACTTTGACGAACAAAATATATTCGATTAATCGACAAGTTGTTTTCGAAGTAAAGTAACCGGTTAATTTCTCGCGAATACTTGAATAATTTTTGAAGAAGAATTTGAAAAATTCTTAATTGATTAAAATCAGAAAATTCGTCATTTATCATAAATTTTATTAACTATACAAATAAAACTAGAGAATGATAAAATCAACACATTTTCATTCCCGATACAAGTTCAAGACTACAAAAAGTGTAATCCCAAAGACAATCATATCTAGAGCGACTCAGAGCCGGACAGCGGCACAGCAGATGTTCTACTGTCTCAATTACGCCGGGTTCCTTACATTTCCTGCAGTCACCGTCAAGTATTTGTCCTATTTTGATGGCACACAAAGCATACAGTTAATACCCCCACTAGACGTCTTCAGTTGTTTCTGGCTAGTGATAAAAGGAATTAAGTCGATTTAGGATCATAAGAGCTCCACATGATTTTAGAAGTTTTGCAAGTTTTCGTTGCGCGCCAGCTTTCTTGACTTATACCGTTTCTTCCACAATTGTATTTCCCTTTTTGCCATGTACTTGTGTGCCAACGCATAAACTATTTAGTTGCAGTCTGATAGAATTGCCTTAATTGCTGCTTGACTGTATATATATATATATATATATATATATATATATATATATGATGAAAGCATAAATTTCTGCCTGGAAGATGCTACAGTAATCAGGAAGTGTATAAGATTCCTCTATACTGAGCTCCTGGAAGTAAACCACAACTCCCACCCCTCCATCCATCTTTGAGTCATCAGTGAAGAAATTGAAACTATACCAGGAATTTCCCGTGGCCAAATGGTTTGTACGACATCTGTCCTGTTGTCCTGAGTCGGATTACTGACTTGCATGCCGCATTCAGAGCGGTTAGTTTTATTGGTTTAACGTCCAACATAACATCTAAAGCTGCAGTAGGTGACCTTTTTAGAGTTTCAGTGATGCAGAGTTCTGCTAATCTCTGGACATTTTTTAACTTTTTTGGTATGCTTTTGTCTTAGTCGCCCTCCACCATACAAATATTCCGTAGAATACTTGTATGGTGGAGGTCTAGCTAACGTTGTGTAGGTCCAATATATTGAGTTTTTACGTCAGTTTACTCTCCAAAATAATTCCCAAGTACCTTGTATGTATTTTAGGCGAGAGCGATATACCATCTAAATTTGTTGTTCTCCATTCCCTAACTTTCCTTCTAGTAAAAAGTACAAGGTCTGTTTTTTAAGGATTTAAGTTCAGACCTACCATGGCTGTTCATCTATGAATATCCTTTAAAGAAACTCACCTAGAAAATATGTATGTTGACTGCTTGTAATGTAGAAACTACACATAAGTTGAAAATATAGATTTTATTGGAACGTAACAAAGACAGATAACAGAAATATGTTATTAAGCAAATGCAAGGCATCAATCAATAAATGTTATTTATGCAAATTTGTAAGGAAAAAAACGTAAAACTTGATGGGCTTTTAAATAACTTAGGTCTCAACACAAAAATATTTTTAAAAGCTGTTCAAAAAACTTAGTAGTTTTCATATGAATTTTCTGGAGGGGCGACCTAATGTTTTCAATGTGAAATTAACAAACCAAATTTAAACTTTTCTGCATCAACTTCTATGAAAACTAAACTCCCACCAAAAAAATGTTATGTAAAATAAGCTGATAAAACTTAATCCTTTCACTGTTAATCATTTATGAGACATTTTTAGATTTAATTGAACTGTAGTGAATTTTAACAGAAATAATTTCTTATTCGGGCTTAAGTTCAGTAATTTCAATTCTTATTGAATTAAACATTTTTATTGATTAATTTGAGTTTCTAAAGAAGAGAAGAAAAATTAAACTAAACTTTTATTAGTTGGGAGAAATACCGATATTTTTCTGCGCAACCACGTACTTCATCAGCACCCTAGTCTATCTAGTTGGGTAGAGATAGAAAAAACAAAAAATAAATAGTGATACTTACAAATATATTTACAAAAGGTAAATCAATAATTGTATATACAACAATCATTTCTCATATTCCGTTTCATTAAAATTTACATTAAATAGCTGATGTTAATAACAATTTCTGCCCAAGTAGATAGACTAGGGTGCTGATGAAGTGCGTGGCTGCACAGAAAAATATCCGTATTTTCCCCAGCTATAAAGTCTTGTTTAATTTGTCTTCTCATTTTAGAAACTCACATTAATTAACTAATAAAAATATTTCATTCAATAAGAATTGAAATGACTGAAGTTAAGCCCGAATAAGAAATGATTTCTGATTAAAATTTATGAGAATTATATTAGCACAGAGCCCCGACTTTGACTGTGCAGCAGAGCACTGCCCTACGCTCTTTATATGTGGAAACAAGGGGAAATTATCGTCGACTTAGGTGTGAACCTGCTTACTCATTATTTGGTAAATGGCAAAATTTTAAAATTTTTCTCTCAAAGAAGTCATGTCCTAATATGACACTACCTCCACGCAGAATTCAAATCATGCCCAACGTTTGAAACTAGATTTACCTTACCAAAGCCAAATCAATAATTACATATTAGACAATACCACTTACAAGAACTTTTAACACATGAGATATTTTTCAAATGCTTTACTCCAGGCAAGTCTTCTAAAACAAACGCTAAGCAACACTATTGGCAAGACATTTGTTTCAGTTATTGCAAAAAGAAGAAAATACTTCGTGACGGAAGAATTTGTTATGCTTGATTCTTCATACGCATGGGCGCGTATACAAATGACATGCACACACGTTGTGTGTATGATCTTTTAGTTTTCTGCGCACATACAAATACATACAGGCATTGACATTAAGCTTATGAGTGGTTAAGCAACTTTCAGATTCGTTGAAATCGCAAGCACAAATATACTTATGCATATCAAAATTAATATCAACCAAATGAGAGTTCTATTATGCAAACATTATAAAACAGAAAGGCCTATTAATATCTACTTTATGAGTTATTATTATTGCGCAATAATTTTATATAAATACTGCCCAACTTACCGCACATTAGTCACCGTTATATTGCTAACACCATAAGCCTGGATATTACGGAATACAGCACGATAGCCATCCGGACCGCTGCCTAATACAATGCCAATTTCGTCAATATCAACAGGTTCAATCTAAGTATATAAAAAATATTAGCAGTAATAATTTTACTATATTAGGCGAAAAAATAAATGCTCATTTTCTCATTAAACGCACCTCATAAATTTCCAATTCAGGTATGCCTTGTCGTAAATAATGCACCAATTTATTACCGCTGTCACGTAAACATTCGTTTATAATTTGTTCATCGCCTGGACACTGTTGTAAATAATAAGCTGAAATTAAAAGCAATCAGAGAAACAATTAGTATTGGCAAATTGATTTAGAGATGGGATCGCGATTAATTTTTAACTCTAGACGCCCACGAGCAAAAATCTTGGTGCCCAATTAGTCAGTGCAAATAAAATTTAATATGGCGAATGATATGATAAGCACAAAACTCAAATAGTTTTATACCTTACTCTAAAAAAATTTATGTTTTCTTAAAGATTTGAAGAGCATATTTTTCATGCAGAAAAGAAATTTTATCAAAATTTGATTCACACATAATTGCACGCAACGTCCTGAATTGGTCGACAACAATGATTCTTATTTTTTAAAATTTGTATTATTTTAGACAGTGGGAGAAATATCTCTCAAATATGTTCGTTTTGTCGAAAATTCCATGTTTAGTGATGCAGAATTAATCCTCACATCGTTTTTCATTATGCGCAAAAAGTTTCATAGAAATATCTTGTTTACTCAACTCTTGAAAGAAAAATAAAGCTTTCTTTTTCAACTAAGTTGTGTGAAAATTTAAAACTTAAAACTAGTTTTCTGTTTTTTTTTTGAGTTATGACTAACCCGTTTTAGGCGGGATCATAGGTCAATGTCGGCTCGAATTTCTATCTAACTTTATGCCGCTTTTTAGAATATTGAAAAATTCAACCTCTAATTCGATTTTTATTAAAATGTAACTGACAAAAATCCATTCCAAATACTTTTTAAGTTATTGCTTAATCATCCAAAACCCTTTTTATTAAAATAAATAGCAATGAAGAGTTTCAACATTCTCACTTCATTAATTGTAAGCAGATGCAAGTAATTAGAAAAAAAATAGTACAAGTTTTTTTTATGGGAAAATTAATACTTATTTATTTTTTTATTTTATCGACAAAAAATCGACTTTTTTCAAATATTTTATTTATTTTGCGTATAACTTTTGACTTAATTGTGATTTTGATACAAAATTTTTTTTAAATGGTAAAAATTTTTTTTCTTAACCAAGTTTCTATTTTAAAATTGAAAAAAAATTTGATTTCTCCATTAGCAGAACAGTGGACCAAGGTTGGTAAAAAAAACCCAAAACTTAATTTTTTTCTCGGATATTTCCTAAACTGTAAGCGAAACTCCATAAATGTACCAGAGTTTTTTTCTCTTGGATAGAGAAATCCACCTGCAAAAAAACTTTTTTATCAGATCAAAAACATCAGCTTAGCATCGGTTTGAATTTTTCATTAACCCGAGTTTTCCCACTTTGGGGCTTTGTTTCTCCGCCCACTTCCCCACTTAAGCTTGGTAACACCTCTTTAAATGCTTTATGAAATTTCATTACAATCAAACGGCTCGTTTGGAAACTGCATATTTATTTCCGCTTTTTTTGAGTATATGAGCGATATGCTTTTTTTGCATATGAATACGTATGAGTAATGCAAAATAAGAATTATATTACTCATACGTATTCAGATACAAACGAGTAAATGGTGAATTACTCTGACAAAACGAACATATTTAGGATTTTTTCTCTATTTATTTTTCATATTTAATTTTTCTTTTATTATTTCAAGCAATAAATATGGACATGTGATATAAGTATAATTTATTAGGTAATCAAGCGCATTTTAAAATTTTGGAAAACTTTAAACACATATAGAGATATAAAATTAATTTTGGTACTTAAAATATTTAAGATTCAGGTCATCTCTTTTTTAATTTTTAGTCTGAAAAATTTATAAAAAATTAGTCTTAGCAGGTACAGCTTTGGATTTTGCAAATAATAATTCTAATTACTTATAAGCAGGGAAACCAGAAATATGCTCCAAAAAAAGTGATTTATGCGCATTCAATATGCACTAAAAACTTCGAAATATGCACTAAAAACTCAAAAAATATGCTCTTAAAAACGACATAAATTGGATTATTTGGAAATGAAGAACAAATTTTAATTCAGCAATTCAATAAAATTTACATATAAAACAAGACAAAAATAAAAAGCGATCACGAACTGTACTTTGAAGAATAAGATAACCTTTTTTATAATTGTTATTGCAATCAACAAAAACTCTTCACTTAGCTTTTTAACTAAAAATCGCCGCCGGTCACATCTAAGGGCGACTTTTTGAGTTGAAGATTAGAGATTAAATTAGCCTTAATCTTCATTTGCAATTTTTGGGTAGTCGATTATATTGGTTTACTTGCTAGTTTAAGCGACCAATCGTGGTGGTTTAATTTTACTTTAGTATTGACAACAAACACTTGTGAAACATATAAATTTTTTTAAAAATTATAACACGCGAAATATTTATTTGCAAATAATAAAATATTACAGTTTCTTCTTCTTCCAACAAAAAAATCAAAGTGTGTTGATAACATGTATGACTTTTGCATAGAAATTGTTGCCACTATTTTGTTTCTCAGTATGGTAATACTGCACATAACAAGAAGTTTAAGCTACCACTCAAAACCATCAAACTCAATTATGTGAGATTAAGTTAATTTTCGGATTAGCTAATTAGACAAATAAACTAATCTTAATCTCGAACCCAAAAAGTCGCCCTAAATAAACTTTTATGACATCTTTGCGTCACAATTACCAAACCAAGCTGTTAGCGTCCAGTGAGGATGTTAAAACACATGTTACACTTGTTTAAGTTGAAATTTGGAATATACAAATCAATTGTATTTGTTCCAGCATTAAAATTTAGCAGAAAAAAAAATTGGATATTTAAGATTTAAATTTTTTTAATTTTCTTGTTTCGTTTTTCTTTCACAAGACTGTTTACGAGTGAGTGAAAATTAAAAAATTTTATTTTTTTGTTCTAAATTTGGATGTTAGAACACATACTAATAATTAGTACATTCTAAATTTCAACTTAAACACGCGTAGCATGTGATTTAACATCAGAACTCACAATAAAACGTATGAAATCGATTCGGAAGCCAGGGGGCAAATTACGGCAGTCGTTAACGAACGAAATTACGAAGTATTTCAGTAGAGTTTATATGGAAATATTTAAAAATTTCGAACGGTATCGAGTGCCGTAATTTTCCCCCAGAACATGCACAATGCCCTTTTTTCTATGAAGTCTAACTTTCCCATACTACTGTTTCTTTAACTACAAAACGAAATTTTGACGGAAAAAAGTAGAAATTTTTACCAAAAAAATTTTTTTTTTAAATATTACAATAATTTTTTTTTAAAAGTACCAGAATATGCCCTTAGAACGCCAAATAAGCTCTAAAAATTCGAAAAATTCTCAAAATATGCGCGTTAGAGTAAAGTATGCAAAAACATGCTTTAAAGGGTAAAATATGCAAAAATATGCAGTAACAAATCGATGCCAGAATTCATTAAAAGTTCTGAAACGGATAAATATCTTAATTCCGGATTGATATATCAGACAAGAAAAAACATGCAATTTCATATTTGTGGTTTCCCTGCTTATAAGTAAAACTTTATAGAAAAACTAAAGTTTGCTGTATTTATTGAACAAATAAATATACTATAAGCATTCAAAAATTTCTAATTTTTCAATTGAATCTTCTGCTATGACTGCATTTTTCAAATGCGGGGTACACTTTTTAAACCCAATTAAATAAAACATATTGGTTTTTACTGTGGAATACGCATCGACTTGGTGAATTGGTGAAAGTTATGTACATATAAAATAAAAACAAAACTTCACATACAAATGTAATAAAATTTTTTGTTTTTTATCATACAAAATTCACCGTTTTTTAAAGAGAGAGTTTTCATCTTGTTAAACTCTCACGCAAATTTCATTTTAGAACTCTATGGTAAATAAAAAAAATGTATATAACTTTGTTTTTGCTTTAATGGAAAGTTTTACTTGTTCGAAAAATTTTTCAAAATAGCCACCATTATTTGATTTAGAAAAATTGGTGAGACAGATATTACCGTCATCAAATTCACACTTTAAAAAATTACTGTTCTTGACCAATGCTGGGCGTAGCGTGCAAATATATATCAATTCAAAGTTTTCGAAAAAGACTTGTTTGAAGGTTATTCATTTTATAAACAAAAACATATACTTTCTTTAAAATTATTTTATTTAAAATCTTTATTAAAATCTATACGGTTTACAACCTTTTTTTATATATAAAATTTTTTTTATCCAAAACAAAATCCATTAATTGAAAAATTTCCTAAACTATAACCCAACAACTGACATGTAGCCAATTCATACACCTTTTTAAGCAGACCGTAGTTAATTCACTCATTTTCTTCATAAGTATGTTGTACAAGGTAGTAAGAAATAAATAAAATTGTTAAATCTTGAGTAGATTTTTTATTACTCAACTGACAAAATAGATTTCGTTTTGTATTAAAAACCTAATAGAAAGCATTAAGGTTTAGCTCGAAATCTCGTAAGTACTAGATTTCGAGGCAATGTAAATGCCCTATTAATGAACTAAAAAAATAACTCTAAATTTTTTAATAAAACCCTAGTTGTTTATAATTTTTAAAACCTTGTTATATTAATTATTTTACAGACGCTATCTATAATTTTTCATTCATAAAAAGAAATATGAGCTTAGAAAAGCTTCCATAACCTGAGGTAGCCATTTTTGACACCCTGTACATCAGATTTTACTAAAAAAAAGGAAGAAGAAGAAGGAAGAAGACAAATTTTCAAATGGCTTATGTTCTTTTCTACCCATTTGACATACATCATTTCTTATTTGGTCCACTAGTTAAAAAGATATGCATACATATACATATATACATTACCACTTTGCTTGGCTTAGGAACCATTGTGCGACCGTTCATTTCGACGGTTGAGAGATGCTTTACAAAATTTCGTGTGATTTGAATTCCTTGTGATATTTTTTTACTAGGAGTAAGTATAGAAAATTATTGAGCGATTAAACATTCAACTATTTTGGGTGATTTCCCCTTGAATGATTATTCGTGAAATGAATTTATAAATAGTAAGGGCAAATTTCACCAACTCTATTTAAATATCAATTCATATTTAAAGGTCGATTTTCATTAATTTTTGTATGGAAAAATTAATTTTAAATATGAATTGATATTTACATAAGTTGGTGAAATTGGAATTAAATTATCGAATTCAAAATATATGCAGCACAGAAAAAATTATTCCCAAAAATTTTCAAACAAACGTTTTTTTTAAATAAAATTTAGTTTCAGTAAATATTTTTTACTGCTCCAGTAAATTGTTTGTTCCAATTTTATTTTATGTGGAGTAAAAAATTATAATTCATACAAATAATATAAAATAACATTTGCAACAAGATTGTTTAGATAAGATTTCTGTACAAATATGGCAATGACGTCCTGTACAGAACATTAATTCGTTTGATTTATTGTTTCATTTCGGTAAAAAATTTGTTTGGAGGAAACAATTTGTTGATTTAAAAAATCGGAGTTTTTTTTAAAAAAACTATTAGAAATTTTTGCATTTGAATTTACAAATTCCTTTATAGGACCTAAATTGAAAAAAATTAATATTTGATTCAGAGAATTTCGTGTTTGAAATGGAAAATTAGTTTTTCCTGTGAGGAATAAGTAAGATTTTTATTAGAGAAGTAACAGTTCCTCATATATGTTGTTATTAAATTAAAAACTTCAAAACAAATGTGAGAGATATGTAAAACTATATTTTCGTGAGTTCAGTTATTGAAATTTTGTTAAACAACCCACTTGGCCATGTGTTTCAGACATCTTACAAGGTGGTTGCACGATAATGTTAAGGTTTGGAGGACCTGCTGCTGACACCTGAAACAGATCATTGATGACATTTTTGAGCAAAGTGTTCTTTGCGACAAATTGGCCAACTGGGAAGTTGACAAAATACAAAGGTAGTTAAATTTTTATGATATATGTACATACATTCAGATAAGTATATGCATTCAGACACGCATATTTAACAGTGAAAATAAATTATTTCAATAAGCATGAACAGGATTAGACTCATGCTTAGACACATGCAACCATTTCTTACGTATTTCTGGAAGAGCTTGAAAATAAAATTCATTCATTAAAACGGAAAGAAGAAATATTTTAAACTTTTTATTGCTTTTAATATACATACATACATATGAATTTACTGAAGCAAGTATGAATATGTATATTTTGTTTCATTTGTTAAAAACAAAACAATGTATTCAAAACTTTAAGTACGAAAACAATAAAAAAAATTATTAAATTGGCAGTTAGTTTCCTACAGGTTATTCAACTTAAATAAATTTCACCTAGTCTTTGTCTTTGAAACTGTAAAGTTATAACGTAAAACGAACGATTATCATTATTTCTATTTTATGTGTTGGCATTGGCGATATGTATTTTTAGTTAAGTTCGTTAACGTCTAGCACATATCGTTCATATACTTCAATAGTGTCATGACTTACAAAATGTATTTTTTGAACAATTCAATGTTTCGTATTTTATTAATGTCTGCCTTGAATTAAATATAAATTGAAAACTTTTAAGAAAATTAGCTTTTATAAGTTGTGACGCTATTGAAGTAAATGAGCGATATGTTTGTGTATTTGTAAACTTTAAGGTAGGTTGTAAATTTTTTCTCTGATTCAATACTATGCATAGCTATGATCCCTGTATTTTTCCTTTTTTTATTATATGCTGTAATGGACTGTGTAAATTACTGTCTAAGTGTCTAATTGGTCTTCGAGAAAATAATTCTTCAAAAGAATATATTTATTAGAACAAATAAATATTTTATTGCTTAACTTCTAAATTTATTATTTTACTTTGATATTTATTTATTTATCTATTAAATGTTCTATTTTCGTTATGTTTTCGTTTCATATACACAAAATGCACAAAATATATACATATATACTTCGACAGCTCTTATAGTCCCGAAAAACATGTTTTACTATACACAAACGATTTTATATACATATTTAAATAGATATACATACATACATACATAGATATAAATATACTTATTATTACTATATGCAGAAGGTATATTTTTGAGTATAATACGAATCAAGGCACATTCAGCAGGTAATACACGCAAAGAAAATATATGGTTTTAGAATGGTTGAGAAAACAATATTATGTTCTCAGAAACAAATCTGTGGTCGTTGAAAACAAGTTATTATTATTTTAAACCTTAATTTTGTTACGGTAAGTAAAGTAATGTTTGAATTTAATAATTACATTATTATATTCATAAAAAAGTGTGATATGGTTAGATTTTAACAATATAGTTTTGTTAAAAATTTATGACTGCAACATAATTATTGTTACTATTTAAAAATAATATAATGTAAATAACAATATAATGTTATCCAAAACCATACTATTTTAAGTTAAAAAAAATCTTTTTCAAAAACATCTGTCAGTTCAGTCTTTCGTTTGTAAGCTACCGGTATTGCAGCGTCGTGTTAAATAAATAAATAAAGCACAAACAACCAAAAGAGTAGATAAATAAAAACATATACATACGTACATATGTTTATGTCTTTATACACAATTGTTTCTATTTCGAGTATACACACAATTGTAAGTATACATTTCTATAAATACATTCTATTTCAACAGTATTAATTAATTTTTATTTCGAATTTAACGCACAGCTGTTTTAAACAAGAGATCCACCAATATATGATTGAAAAACAAAATCTTATTATTATATTTAATAATACTGGTGTCGTATTTAACAATATTATTATTATATAAGAACATGGTGTGGTGAGTCTCAATTATATTTTAGTCACATCTAACAATAGTGTTGTCATATTTACAATAACAAGATTAGGTGTAACAAAGTTCATTGTTTTTGTTGATAATATTATTATTAACTCAGATAATAAATAATATTATTAAAAGTTTGCTTTCCTATTGACAATAATATGATTTAACTACATATAACCATATAATTCAATCATATTATGTTGCTGTTTGATTATGGTTACCTCAACCATATTTTTTCTTTGCGTGTAGAGATAACATAGTTGAACTATTTTTTTTTCAAATTCTAGCTCTTCTGGGAGCTTTGAAAACCCGATTTCACGTACATCAGACAGACGGACATCGCTTATTCATATTCCCTATTCATAAGGATCCAGAATATATATACTTTATGGGTCATGTATTCATGTTGTGGAAATTACACACCGAATGACAAACCTGCATATACCCTTTTCCATTTTTTGTAAATGGTATAAAAAGGTTTGTATCTCACAAACTTCAGTTTCTCTGCTTATATTATATGTTGATTTGCCCGCAACAAGATTTGCATTTAGAATTATGAGTTAGGACTAACAAATCAGTGTAATTTAATCTCTGCTTTTGGTTTAAAATGTGTTTAAATCAGCAAACCTATAAATCAGTGCAGTATTTAAACCATCTGTAAATGCATAAAACTGGATGTTTAAACTACGAATAAAGGCCATATGATTTTGTTACTTACAGACCATATGTTTTGCATTTAAAGAGCACTCAACTTTTTTCCAAGCCAATACTCTTTCTTAAGATCTTGTTTGAAATATTTTCTTACACTCTATTGTTCTTTTATACTACACTTTCTCAGTAAAATTTGGCCAAATTTTAATAAAAATTTTTGCATCTTTGATTGTACAAAGAACTAATAGCCTGCTGCAAAACATTTATTCTAGTGCTGCCACAATATTATTTTTCAAACTACACATAAAGTATTTTACTGATTTAGTCCCGTTGAGATTAAACCACATATAAAGTTGAGTTTAGTTCAACTCAACCAGCGTTTAAGCTTTCACTGATTTTTTAGCCCTTAGAGATTTCTGCAGTTGTGCATAATTCTCGCATACATTTATATGTTCAATACATAAATATATCCATAATTTATGAACATGTGTGTTTAATAAATTAAATATCTATAACGCTAGATTTCACTTTAATTTTAAACTAAAATGTTTTTTGTATACTGAACCAAAAATGTTGTTTTATTTATTATTATAATCAAATAAAAATAAAAATTAATTAAAGACAATTGAAAATAAAGTAGTTAAAAGCATCTGAATTTAACATAAATTTACATGAATATCGTCATGTTACATACATATATATCGTCACCATAAATCCAAAACACACTAACAACAAAAAAATTTAAAATATACTTTTTGATTGATTATGATGTGATTAACCAAAATAAATCTTTTCTTTAAATTTTACCCACATATCGAGCCTTATTTTCGATTAAAAAAAATTAAAAAAATATTAAATTTTTCAGAAGAAAGTTTTTTTTAAATATTCAAATAAATTTTTGTACTTAAAGTGTCGCTTACGATAAAATTTTACAGCCCGTATCTTAAAAGCTATTGACAATTTTGGCATTTTGATAATTCTAAACTATGGGTGGACCCATAAAATTTTAATTTCAATAAAAAATTTATTTTCGCTTACTATAAAATCAAAAAAGGATCGATATGTTTAAAAAGGTGTATTTACGACCTTTTGGGTTTTGGGTGACGATATGTACAATATTTTATTTATCTAACATTCAATTAAATAAATAAATTAAAAAAAAATATTTTCGAAAAAATTTTAGAAGTACCTACTACTTACATATTCACATATCTGCGAATATTCTTATTCGATCGTATTAAGATATTCGTATTTGCCAAATTCAGACTGATACGAATATGAATACATATTTTTAAAACTGTTATTCTCAAAAGTATTATTATATGTGAATTCTCAAATAGTTTTTGAAAGTCTGTGCATAAGATAAGAGGTTTGAGATTGTTCTAAGTGCGTGGTTGAAGTCTACTGACGATTTTTTACAGCAACAACGAAATGCATATAGGCAAATGCTGAACCACCAGCAAATGGCTTTCGGCTTGGGGTGGGCTTATAACAATATGTCGAATGCAAAAGACTAAAAATTTAAATTTTTCATGCGGTGTAGGAATACAATTAATATATACAAATTTAAATTTGAAATTGTTTTGCTGGTGGTTCAGCTTTGTCTATATGCATTTGATTGTTGCTGTAACAGATCATCAGTAGTCTTCAACCACAAATTTTGAATAGTCACTTGAGACTGTAAGCCTAGTTGTTTCGTTCTACTACCTGTTTGTCAGAATGTTTATAATTAACTTTGGTGTTATGTTTTCCTTAATAATTATCACATTATCACATGGCTTAAAAAGTGCTATAAACGTTAGCCTGATCAAATCATAAATTAAGTACAATTTTATTGAAATTTTTCATACACATTGCATTTATACAAAGTAAGAATTTCCTGTTTTGAAAAGTGGTCGTGATTACACCCATAAATCTTATTTTTTTCTTTCATGTACTTCGGCATAGTAGTTTAAGTTTGTTACTTATGTATTTCTCATTAGATTTTTCCTACAAAACTCTACATGAACCCTAAATACTAGCAGATAGAAAAGTTGCCAAGGATAGGCCCATAAAGATTTAACGTAAGATTATACTGTCGAGCGCTGATATTTTTAGACACGCCCACTAAAATTTATGCTTTACTTTCGATCTTTTTTTCAGAAGAGTCTTACCAAATTGCGTGCACACTGGCGGCATTGTAATGACACAATAATGCATTTTAAAGGTGTGCAATCCAACAACCATCCCACTCTATCCCATTATTTTATGTAACTATGCCCCTTTCAGCTGGTCCAGTGAAGATGAATAAAAATAAAATACACTAGAAACTTTAAGTTTAAAAAGTATTATTATAGAAAATTTTTCAAAAAGTAGTTCGATCCTCACAAAAACATAAATGTGAAAAAAGGCCAAGTTCCTGTCCAAAATTTCGGTCATTAAAAGTAGTGAGATATAAATTTTGAACAAGTCATTTTTTGCACAATGATGAATGAATGAATTTAATTAATGAAATACAGCGGGAAGCACAGGACACTGCGACCAAAGCAGATCTATTGTATCCCCTGCCAGGTGCTAGAAGACCTTATCTAGACCTATTCCCCTGTATTTTGTCCAGTCCACAAAACGGTGCTGGTCCAACCATGAGTGTTCTAGCCCCCCTCATGGCCATTTGGTCTGCATTTTCATTTGCTAACACACCGGCGTGTCCAGGAACCTAGCAGAGTGAGACCTTATTCATGCTGCTTAGCTGACTTAGCTTAATGCTACATTCACATGCAAACTTAGAGGTAAACTCATATGAGCTGAATGCTTTGATAGCAGCCTAACTATCCTAGCAAAGGGCTATTTCTTTTCTGGGATAGCCCCTATCAAGATTGAAATGTACGCATCTTTCAATGGCATAAACTTCCGATTGAAAAATGATGGCAGATTTTCCCAATGACTCGTGGTAGTTAGTCCTTGGTCCTACAACTCCCACACCAGAACCTGCCGGCGTTCTGGAACCATCAGAGTGTACCACCTGATGGTGCCATTTTCAAAGGAATACCTGGGTTCTATTTCCCCCCATTACCTTCTATTGGCCAGAGCAGTTTCTAACCTCTTATCGAAGTCATACACTTTATTCATCACGTTAGAGGGTTGCGCAAGTAGGAGAAATCATCTTGCCTGGGATGATTGCTCCCATTGGCTAATTAGACCGTCGCTGTCTGTGCTTTTCCCCGCGATACTTATTACTTTTTGTCTGGCAGCAGCCTCTATCACAATCGTAAGAGGTGTTAATTCAATGAGGACTTGCATAGCCGCCGTAGGACACGTCCTCATAGCCCCTGTTATACAAAGGCATCCTAGCCTCTGTAATTTCTCTAACGGGTTTCTGGTCATAGCCAGCTTGACCCTGTCCGACCAGGCAACAGCACCATAAGTGATGATAGGTCTCACTGTTATGGTGTATATCCATCTCAAGTTTTTGGATGTGCAGCCCCATGTTCTTCTTGCAACAGATCTACAAACCATTAGTGCTTTTGTTGCCCTGTCAATAGTCACCTCTAAATGCTGTTTTCATAACAGCTTTGAGTCTAATATCACTCCCAGATACTTGACCTCCGATGAGCTTCCTATTTGCACGTTGCCTACCTGGATGCTTTTCCAACGTGGAAGTGTTCTCCTGTTTGTGAAAGGAACAATACTTAGTATTCAGTCCTACAGATATGCACCATTCGTTCACTACACAGAAAAAATTATTGTTGAATTTTTTTCAATTAAGTGTTTGCTTAGAAAAAAATATATTTTTTATTAATATTTTAATTGAATATATGTTTGTTTTAATTGAATTTACTGCTTTATCAAAAAAGTGTTATCAACAGAGCTTAACTCAGGATACTATGAAATGGTTAACAATTATTGCATATAAATTGTAAGTAAATAACGAAACTTTTGTTTTTATGTATGAAAATTGAGCTGTTTTTAGGGTTCCGTGCAACAAAGGTAAAAAGGAACCCTACTGTTTTCGATACGCTGTCCGTCTGTCCTTCACACACTATTTTCTCAGGAATCGTAAGAGTTACGGACCTGCAATTTAAGCAGAGTATGCAGAACCTTGGCCGCTACAACAACAAATACATGAGAATTAAAAATTAAAGGGTGTTCCAAAACGAGCAACGAAAAATGCTACAATCCCATGTAATATACATATAATTGTATGTTCATATGTATATTGACACTTGAAATTTTTAAAATTAGTGTATTTTTATATAGACTACATCAATTAACACTAAAATTAAAAAAAAAAATTTAATTAAAAGGTGGTCCATCAGTTAATGCAATTTTGACTATGTAATTTTGACAACCGTAAGAGGTAAACTTGAAATTTTCAAAAACGGTAAAACTAAAAAATCCGAAAATTATAAAATCGCCAAACAAAAAAAAAATCGACAAAAATCTAAAAAATCGCCAAAACGAAATACTTCGCCAAAATTAAAAAACAATTTCTAACACTTAAATAAATCACCAAATTCGAAAGAATCGCCTAAATGAAAAAATAGCCAAAATGAAAAAAACGCCAAAAATCGAAAAAATGGCCATTACGCGAAAAAGGCGACAAAAACATAATAATTGTTTGTATAAAAAAAATCACCAAAATGGGAAAAAAAGAAAAAATCGACCCTACTAAAAAAGTCGCCTAAATAAAAAAAAATTGCCAAAATTAAAAAAAAATCGCCAAAAAGAAAAAAATTTGCTAAAAATGAAAATAAAAAAACGTTAAAAACCAAAAAAAAACGTCAAAACAAGAAATAAAGTGCCAAAACTAAAAAAGCGCAAATAAACGCAAGAAACCCGAAAACTAAAAAAACGTTTAAAACCGAAAAAAACCTAAAAACTAACAAAAAACGCCAAAACTAAATTTTATATAGGCTAAAGTTCGTATTGAATTACATATTTCGTGTCCGTACGGAACCCTTCGTACGAGCGTCACTGAATTTATTTATAGTATGCCACATTGTTTTGAAAAAATATTTTCAACTAAAATACCCAATTAATCTTTTAATTGCTTTTGATATTTTATATGGGAGAAAAAAACACTCAGTTAATTTTTTATTTTTTTGATTCATAGTAATTTTGACATGCGTGGAATAAAAATTAAATATAGAATGAAAAAATAGAAATTAATTATCTTCTCTTTCCATGAGAAAAAAAGCATATAATAAAAAGAAATACAAGCTGATAGACCAAATATGGATGGCGGTATTTGGGGTTCGATGCAAATGGTCTTGCGTAAGTATGTATGAATATATTGTGGAAAATATCGTAGCCTTTCTTTAAAATCCAATCACAAAATACACACAAAATTCAAAGAAAAGCTGCGATATTCTACAGATACATTTACGGAACACTATTAAACGCCAAATACGGCCATTGGACGTACTTTCGTGCACCATTCGAAGTTGAAAAACCATACGGTGCATGAGTTAGGTCTATGGTACAATATACCAACGTTTCCATTTTTGTAAATTATTTATACATACATATGTACAAAGCATCATTTTTTAATTTTTATACTATTAAATTTTTTCTATATTTCAATTATATTTTAATTGTATCCTTGAGCATTTTTAATTAGTTTTTTAACTGAATCGTCGAAAATATTTCGATTAATTTTTTAATTGAATCTTTTAAAATATTTCAATTAAATTTTAATTGGATCTTTAAAAAACCATCAATTAAATTTTTAGTTAATGTAATATTTTTTTAATTGAAAAAATCAAAAAAATTTTCAATTAAAATGGATGAGTTAATACTACAATTTTTGTGATTAGTTGAAAACTAATTAATTTTTTAACTGAATCTTTGTATTTTTTAATTGATCTTATTTTTACATTTTTCTGTGTATCCTTAAACCGTCCTGTATTATATCATACAGCGTCTTCTCAAATTTTCCGCTTGCAAGATAACAATGTCATCGGCATATGCTTGACATAATATGCAATTGCTCGTTAGTACATACAAGAGTTTATCAACCTTTAGCCTCCACAGAAGTGTAGACAATACACCGCCCTGGGGGCATCCCCTGGTCGTCTTTACTGCAAGATATTCTTTCCCTACTTGGGTCTCCGTAGTCCTGCTCTCAAGCATCGCCCATATCCATTTGATTATAGTATTCTCGACTCCTTTCCTTCTAAGCGCAGATGTAACGGCAAAGTGCTCTGTGTTGTTGAAGGAACCTTCAACATCAAGAAACGCACAGACCGTGACTTCCTGAGCGTCTAGACAGCCACGTATTGTGTTCGTCAGTTGATACAGCGCAGTGTCCGTTGAACGACCCGCCCTGTATGCATGCTGCCACGGATGTAAAGGCTCCCTACACAAGGTAGTTGATCATATATACTTGTCAATAATTTTCTCCATCATTTCAAGTATGAAGGAAGCTAAAGTTATAGTTCGGAATGACTTTGGAAGTGTAATATCCCTCCTTAGGTATGAAAATCACTCTTGCCCTGCTCCATGCCAGTGGTATGTAGCCTAGAGCTAAGCTGCTCCTGGTTAACCTTATTAGGTGGGGCATAAGCTCCTTTTTCTCCTGCTGGAGAAATATAGGGAGAATACCATCCACCCTTGGAGACGTGTACGGTTGAAAGGTTCCAATAGCCCATTGTATGCGTTGTTCAGTGCATAGTTTCCGTGCCACGTCGCAGGATTCATTGTTCCCTTTTAATCCTGCAGATGGTTCTGGTGTCAGCCCCTCTATACTTCCCGGGAAATGAGTCGAGAGTAGCAGCAGCGACTTATCTCTTTCATTCATTCCCATCCGCCCTTTTTAGTGTTATTGATGAGTCCACATGGGCTTTAGACATGATTTTATGCAATCTGTCCGCTGCAGGCGTGGTTGACATCTTCTCACAAAAGTTCCTAAAGTCATTTCTCTTCGCCCCCCGAATTGCGGCGTTATAGGCCGTTAGACTTTCGGTATAGGTTCGCCAGTCTCCAGTTCGCCTCGCCTTATTAAACAGCTTGCGCGTCTTCCTCCGGAGGTCTGACAGCTCCTTACTCCAAAAAATTTCCATTAGATGAGGTAAGGGGGCAGCTAGATTAATTTTTGCACAATACATATCACTATAACCTGCAATGCATTTTATAAATATGAAATCGTCAGGGTTTCATATTATATTTAGGCCACCTGCTGACTTGGCAATATTTTTATCCTTGTAATACAAAAGATAATCGCGGATATTTATTTACTTCTTTGCATCCGGAAATATTATGTCAAGTAAGATATCATATGATATGAAACCCTGACGATTTCATATTTATAAAATGCATGGCAGATTATAGTGATATGTATTGTGCAAAAAACAAATTGGTCAAAATTTATATCTCACTACTTTTAATGTGTAAATGTTAAAAATTTGTTTTTGTTTCTCATTCAAAATTACCCGTTTTTAAAAGAGAGAAAACCCCGTTGAAATCCTCACGTTTATTTAATTTTAGAAATGTATGGCAAACAAAAACAATTTTGAAAAATTTTTGTTTTGTTTTAATATAAAGTTGCGCTTCTTCAACGCGTTTTCCAGAATAGCAAACATTGTTTTTGGTAATTTTTGCAATTTAAGTTTAACATTTGTTTTACTTAATCAATAAAATGTTTTTATTTATTTACTTATATATTTTTATATTTCACATATAATATTCGTATTCGTATTCGCAAATATCAAAAATTGACATTCAGCTCATCACTGGAATTTACATATGTATATGTATATGTACATACAAAACATACACATGAGTGTATTAGACTTCCGTCAAACAGCTCTTTTTTTAACTATTTCGTTCACATTCGAACCAAAAGTTTTTTCAAACCCATTTACTTTGAAGTTTTTTCTATGACTTGTGCCCAACAGCTCAATTAAGTTCTGAAGAGCTGTATGTATTTATGTATGTAAATAAGAACATATACATATTCTGTAAGTACATTTCTGTGTACTTAAAATATTTAAAAGCTATTTTTATAATAATATTTGGTTATGCGCATATTTTCAAGTCTTCCTTTAATTTATATGAAGACATATGACATAATAAGGCAAAACAATATTTTTTTTTATTAAATATTGATTACTGAGTTCGTGTTTGAACTATGATATTAATTTATTTTTTTTTTTTGATATTAATTAAACTTCTTATTTGTTGTAATGCAGGTATAACATAATGGGCGCAGATTAAAGAAAAATTATGCGATGTTCTTTTCTTTACGGCCCGCAGTGGGGACTTTTGCAAAATAAATGGTAATAAATCTGGAACTTCTAAGCTATTGATTGTATTTATACGTAGAGGAGGACTCAGGCTTTATAACAAATGTCTTGGCAGCCGTCTGGCTTAAGCTCGACAGGAGTTACAGTGGGCCTAAGTTGACAACATGGTACTCCAAAAAATTTCTGAGGCTTGTAACTTTTAGAAAAATTATCCGATTTTTATGATCTAAGCTCAACATTTTTAATAAATAATGTCCTCAGATGTGTTTTCGTATCTCTCATAACTTAGAAGATATTTGACTTTTAACAAAAAAAATTTTTTTTTGCCCTAACTTTTTAGTCAATTGTTGGATTTTAAATTAAAATTAAAAAAAATTAAATTTCTGATCAAATTTCAAATAAAAAAAGGTAAAAAACTTATTAATATCTGCAGTCGTGAAAACGGGAAAAGGCAAAGAATTCAAAGTTTTAAAATTTTTCTGGAAAAGACACGTTTTTTTAAGAAAAAGTATCTTCATTATTTTCAATTTTGTGAAAAACTTTGTTTAACACATGCACTTTTAAACCACATAGCGCTAAAAACAATCTATTCAGAATATGCTAAAAGCCAATTATTTTGTATTTTGGGCATGCACCCTACACTCAGCAGTGTCCGAAAATTGCCAATTGTGCTTATGCGCTTATAAAAAGTTGTGACGGTATATTTTGAAAGTTTTTGCTATATCATTTAATTATTAGGATAGTTGGCAACATGTTAAACTTAAAATTTAACAGCCTTTTCATAAATGCGAAGATGCGCGCAAATTTTCTGAAAAAAGTCAAAATTTTGGAAAAATTTTGTTTTGTACCATAAAAAATATATATAAAAATAATTTTCTTTTCTTATGTTGGCATTTTTAGCTTTCATGTGAGTCTTTTTACTTTGCCTGAAAAAATTATTCTAATATAATTAACTGATCTCGAGATATTCCGATTGTAGTTTTTAGTTTTTATGTTTATGAGCCCTGGTGTAATCATATGTGAATGCATACGTAAATATGTATGTATGTATGTGTTTATCTTTTTAATTTTCAACTTTTTGTGACAGACTGCTCTATACTTTATGTTTTGTGAATAACTTTTTTTGTAAACAAACTGATGGTATTGCGATACTTTCTATCAAATTCATCTGCTAAGTAACCGAAAGATGGCGAAACGTAAAATAATTACCTTCGGTTGCTAATTTCCTGTTAAAAAACAATAATTGGACATTGTGAAAGTGGTCGTTAATCTATTAGAAAGACGTTAAGTTAAAAGTCAAAGACGAAATATACCAACCTCGATAAGGAGACTATTTCTAATTGTTATCAGAAATGATTGTGTAAAAAGTTCCCAATGATCTGCATTAGCAACAGTGATGTCCACATAGGAACTAGCTGCATCCCTCAATAATCAATGACAAAGAATTTTTTAATCAAAACTAGTCTTTTTATTGCATAAATAAAATACTAATTGTTGGAAATTAGAAAATAAGTAAAATCAAGCAGACGCACAGTGGTTCAAGTTTCTAAGGAAGGCGGTCATCAAAATTAATATGAATATTTGTATTCCCAGCTAAAAAATATGTATGGAGCATATATGATATCCCATATATGGTTCGGATCCGAAAAATGAGGGTATATGGGCATATATGATTATATATATTCATACATTTTCATACATGTTTGTGTAAATTCCCTCCACAGTATACAAAGTTCATATTCATACACTCTTTTTAGACTTGAGAGAGGTTGTATTTAATGAAACATTTGTTTGGGCAAATAATTCAAAACGAACTAAAAGTCATTTCATTTATCAAAAGGTGAATCAATTATTTACAAAACACATAAATCATATTCGTACATAACATTTAGCTTAAGGAATCAGATTAAAAACTAATGCAATTAATTATAAAAGAAAAAATAATCCCTCTAACAATAGTTACAGTAATATGAACTTTGTTTCTTATCTAGAGAATTTTGTTATTTTCTATAAAATTAATGACTGAATTATCCTTTTCATTATTTGATATATTAAATGGGGCCACAATGTATAAAATCACACAAGAATGTTTTTTTTCATTCAAATTCCAAGCTTTTTTGATTGCAAAAACGATCTTATGTGAGATATCATGTATGCATACATTCTTATATGGGTCCATATATAAAATTTTATATTTATATATGGATCCACATATGAAGAACTTCATAATTAAATTTTTATATATGAGCTTATATGTTATAAAACATTTCATATATTAGTTTATATATAATAGTTTTGCCATCATAATCCCATATAATTCATACATATTCATATATAGTTATATACATTTATATATTAAAAATATATGGACCATATATAATTTTTTTAGCTGGGTTAATGGTATTTATGGGCCAATTAAGGTAAAATATTATAATAATTTATTTTAAAAAAATTTTAGTTATTAATTAAAGAAAAAATAATACATTTTATAACGGCAGTTTAATACATCATTTGCACATTATTTACAAAAACTTAAAATACGTAAGGCCTCAGGTGATAACATAGACTTCTTCGTTTGTGGTATTGTATTTTACGGTTATTTATAAGTTTATTTGTATAAGGAATTAAAAAAAAGGCTCAATAAATATAAACTTAAACTTAAACTTTGTTTTACCTTCTCTTTTCACTAAAACTTCAAATTTAAAAAAAATACATATCAGAAGAATGTATAAATTAATTTTTTGTTCATTTGAAAAACTGTCAGCAGTATTAACAAAATTTAAATTTAAAAATTACATTAACAAAAATTTAAAATTTACCAACACATGCTTATCGTATGAGCATGAGCAGTATGTGTGTATGGGCCCTTTTAAGAAAAGAAATCGATAAAAACGTTCAATGCAAAAGACTTAAGCAATTTAAAATAATTTTCAGAATTTTATCAGATATTTGTCAGAAATTTCTGGAAAAAGTCTAATATTATGCCAAAATGTATTCCAACAACTCGTTAAAAGTGTTAGAAAAGTCCGAATATAATCTTGAACTTTGTAAAATATTTTAATAACATTGTTCAGACATGTCATAAAATCGTTTGGCGTTTCCTAGGGAACTCATCAGAGTTTACACAAAATTCTCTCACTTACATATGCAAATTGTAAAAATTTTAAGAATTTCCTCAATTTTCGATAAATTTTTTGGCTGACATCAGTCAGATCCGGATATGACTTCCAACAGTTTCTGTTGGAAGTCACCAGATATTTTGGATGGGTTGCTACATGGTTCCCAGATTTATATACACAGATACTCATAACTCTTGAATTTCTCTGTTCTTTTAAGTTTAAATGTTAATGCATTAAACACATTTACCACAGTAAGCTGCCGACTACAAAATATCAAGTATACACATGTTTATATGAAAATGAATCTTAACGAGGCACTGATTTAGTTGTTGTACTCCAATTAAATTAATTTATATTTCTTTGGATACAATGAGCATATGCAGTGTTGCCAGTATAATACAAAATGTTGAATAAATGAAATCGTACAATTCTTTCATATTATATATATTTAATTATTTAATTTTCGTACTTTTATGTGAAATAAGTACATTTTGAAAGAGTAATTAATTTTTATAACGATTGTGTGATTCTGTAACTTGTTTTTAACGATAGTACGCAGCTGATATTTTCTGTTGATTTTTGTCGATAAAATTAACAGCACATAAATTATTGTCCTTAAATAATAAAACATTTCGTTATAATTATTTTAATGATGCGATTATCGTTAAAAAAAAAGTTAGTGAATCGCAGTACAGGTGCAGATGCTGCTGCTGCCGTCCCCTAAAGAATTAAGCAGATGGCTACGAGGCGACAAATGCACCTTTCGACATTTGAAGTCTTGTGTTCGTGTAGCCTGCTGTGGTGAATGTGTTTAATGTATAACTTTTATATTATAAATATGTATGGATATATATGTATGTACTTATATTTTTTCTTGGTTTCTCTGCTAGATTCGGTTATTAGAACATTGAAATTTTGCAAAAGGTTTAAATTTGTTGTATAGTTTCAGAATACTTACGTTGTTGAGCCCATGTTGACCCATATAATATCGATGAAAGGATGACAAAAACTATTTTATACATTTTGGTGTAAATATCACAAACTATTTTTAGCTTAAGATGAAAGTAAAAGTATATTTTTTAACTCTTTAATTAATTCAAGTCTCAACACCTTTCTAAACCCTCTTACAGCTGTTTAGAATTAACTGGTGACGATGGTGAAAGTAATGTATTAAAAAAATTTATGTACATAAATACAAACATTCATATTATGTATGTATGTATATGTAAATCTTTTCTTCAATTTCTTTGCTTTTTAACTCTTTTATTCTCCACTCAAATTCCAATAATTTCACTTTAACAAACAAATTGGGGTCACAGCACGATTTAAAGCCTGGTTTGTATTTTAAAACAGAACCTTTTTGGAATTTTTAATTTGATTTGTTTTTGTAGATTAAAACTTTTTCATTTATTGCTGCAATTTATACAATTTTTTCTTTTATTTCAATGGTTGCACGAAAGAAGCGATGAAAAAGTTGAAATCTTGTAAGAGACAGTAATCTGACGTACAACTTTCACGCGACTCACTTTGGTAATGAATTGAAATCTTCAACGGTTGGGCATTTTAACCAGGTTTTTAAAATATACTAAAGAAATAGTTTAAACGTTGTTGTTTATTTTTCTTTTAATCATACACACAAACAACATCATTAGCACAATCGTCATTATGGCCATCTTCATCATTATCGTCACTGGCAATATCATTATTGCGGTGTGAAAAAGTAAACAAAATATCAAGCCATAACTGCTAAAAAAGGTTAACTGACACATTTTTTGGTTTAATTTTTTTTACGAAAATTGATTACTTACGATAGCAAATAATCGATTTTTTGCAAAAAATCTAGTTCGAAAGTTGTATCTCTTAAGCTTTTTTGGCGGTTATGGCAGAATATAAAAAACCAACAACATTCACGGTAACGAGTGCATGAATGAACGGAATGAATCGACGAAACAAAAGTCGAGTAAAACAAAAAATATGTACATAAATAATAAATACATGCATAGAAGAAGTTTAAGAACGTTTAATATGTGTAAAACACGCATACCTTTTGGACATGGTATAAAAGGTACGAACAATGTAACTGCAGTCAACACTCATAATTATTGTATAAAAATAATTTGCGACACTTTTATGCCTATCGAAAATGCGAGGGTAGATCAATATCTGAGCGAATTTTAACAAGCACTGCCCTTTTGTTGTTGCGTTCTTGCGTTTTATGCATGTTTCCAAAAAGTAGAATCAGTGTAATTGTATGAGGCAAGTTTACTTTCTACTTTTGTATCCGTCGCATGCATTATGAGAAAAGGTTAGCTGTTGTTGTTTGATAGCCAAAGATAGCAAATTATATTATAATTTCAATGATATATGTATATAAAACTGTTCGTGTGGTGGATTTATATATTAGATTTTTGGCATAAAGCTGAGTTCCCACTATCGGCACAATGTACCGATTTTCGTCGGCTCACTGCAATAAGATCCTAAATAATAAGCCAAAATGGCCGTATTTCTCAGTTAATTCTGGAATAAATCTATATGACTGTATTACCAATTGCAGTGTGGTGCAATTATGTCTTTATATTTCAATTACTTGAGAAATAATGCCAATTTAGCTTATTACTTTTGACTTTAATTCAGTGAAGCTTTTGTAATAAATCTTACAACTATTTTCAAGAATAAGATACATTCACATCACTTTTTAACATAGTTATTTCACGAATAAAATTTTAATTTTAGTTATCGATTGCTTCTATGTACTTCACTTCTTTTGTGTTTATTACTTATACATGGCGCATAAGACGTATTGCATTTAACTTGAATTTAGAATCGGAGAGAACGTAAAAAAACGCATATAACGCATATGCAAAGAAAGCATAGCATGGACCTTCAGCTTTAATCTTTGTGTTTGGGACCATAAGATTCTGAACAGCAAAATTCAATTGTAAAGATTCATTTCCTAAGATTCATCATGATCACAAAAACTCTAGTGACGCCAAACGCTTTGAACAACTTTTTAAGGTCACTATATAGTACATACATTAGGCATATGGGAAATATTGTATTGACTATAAAAACCGATATCTTAGGCCAGTTTGAAACAAAAACTTTCCGCCCCGAATGAATTTTTAAAACGTTCCAACTTTTTTTTACAATTTCAAAATCAATAAGCCACGACCGAAAAAGTTTAACATGCCTATTCACAGAAACAGTCTTAAGTCAGTCACAACTTTTGTCATGACTGAGTTCCATATTTACTCTTGTGACTCGGTCTTAATTTTGTATTCTCCTAAAATAAGTCACAAAAATTCAAATTTTATAGTTAACATTCCTCATGCGATAAAGCCGCAACTATAATATGAATAAGCTGACTTAAGCTAATGCCAGAATTGAACGATAAGTCTGTCAAATACTTAAACAATTCAGATGTGACTTTCAGGTGGTCACAATGTACTTACATGGACTTAAGTATTCTTTAGCCACCGCTGCACATATAGGTATTGTTCACAATTTTTTAGTAATTTTGTTTCTTCTTGTAGCTACTAAATGAATGCAATTCAATCAAATTAACTTATTGTATTAACTTGTATGTAACTTGTATGACTGCTGTGAGCAACCCCTTATAATTTACAATTATAAATATTGTACTTATCCAAGGCATATCAAACAGGTACACGTATCAGGCATATTGCTCATCCGCTGATTTTTTGTTTACAAGTTTATAACGAAGAATTCATTTGACAATATCAAATGTGCCTTGTTTGATGCATACAAATTTTTGACAATTACCATGTAAAGCTATGTGAGAAGCAGAGAGTTGCCAGAGAGTTAGCAGACAGTTGCCAGAGAGTTTTGCCTAATGCATGTACCTGTATTAAATGTGCCTTGTACTTATCTGTATTTTGGTTTTAGCACCTTTGTACATTGCTTAGTCTCTCTCTCTCTCTCAATTCCTTTGGTAAACTCTCAGCGTTTCTATGTACATGTAGTTATGACAAACAATAAACATAGCTGAGAAAGTCTTATTTCTTTACGACCTTTTTGTTTGAGACACAACAACAATTTTTTTAAACTATGTTAAAATGTTAAGACATTATGACACTTAGGACACTTAAGACACCCTTGTGAATACTCCAAGTGAATATTTTCTGATGTTGTTTGCTTGATTTTAAAAAATGCACAAACAGTGTTTTCCGTACGGAATGTGCGTTCAGTTTAGCACTTGGCTTAAGCATATGACATTTGACGAAACTTGACGAAAAGTTCCATAAGTACATTATAGTTTGCCACATACGTTTTATATGTAACCGCACAGTTGCTTAAGTTCTCTTATTCATATTATAGTTGGGCCTTAAGCATGTGTTAGTAAATTTTCAAATTTTTTTTAATGGATTTGTCACACAGATAATGCAGTATGAAAAATCAGAATAGCTTTGATTTTGAAATGAACTCATTTTGCTGACAGTTTTTCAAATGAACAAAAAATTAATTTATACATTCTTCTGATATGTATTTTTTTTTAAATTTGAAGTTTTACTCATAAAAGAAGGTAAGACAAACAAAAAAGGAAATAAAACAAACAAAAAATAAGTTCTGAAAAAATAATGTGTAAAGAAAATAAGTTTTTTATTAATTTCTTAAATTCTACCAATATTTTTTTTGTTTTCAAAGGCATGTTTATTTTGTAAATTTTTATTTTAAATTATGATTGATATGATTGATGGTAAAATATCAATCACACACGTATACCAAGGGTTCATCGGCAGTAGCTGCAAGCAGTATGTGTGTATGGGCCCCTTTAAATGAAAATTATGACTATAAGAATTATGACATTTGAATATTGAATGGAGTTAAGTAAAAAATAAACATAAAACATACATACATATCGTCACCTTAAATGCAAACGGACGTAACTACACTTTTATATTTTTTACAGGAGAAACAAAAAACTTTTCAAAACCAATAATAATATAGTGTTCTTGAAAATATTCTTTGAACTTTACTTGTAGTATGAATACTTATATGTTTGTAACCATTTATTTCCTGTTGATATATACATATTTGAGATTTTATGTTAGTTACGTTCCTTGAAATAAAAAATAGATGAATCCGTAATTACGTCCGTTTGAATTTCTTTAACAAAGGCCTCATATTTGATCGCAAAGATCTAAATATTTGCGTGAACATCTAGCTTGATAAGGTGAACCATAATCAATCAAAAACTCGATTTCGAATTTTTGTGTAGTTACGTCCGTTTGCAAATAATAAAGGAGTACGTCGTGGTCCAATCTAGATGAAACAGACTAGTTACATCATGGTCCCATGTAATGCAGTCGTGGATAATGTCGTTGTCATCCAGGCCTTCAATGATGCACGATAAATGTTCGTTAAGTCTATAGCTTTTCCATATGCGATAGCTTTGGGGTTAGTCCGATGTAATGCAAAGTTTGAGCATGTGGTCTAACCCTAGGACATCGAAATGTTAAGTCGACCAACTTTTTTCATATATTTGCACACAGAGAAAAAACTGCCTAATAGAATCAAGAAGATTTTCTCTATGAAACGCTTTTAGGCTAAGGGGTATCCCAGCAGAAAGAAGCGAAGATTTTTTCATAGAGATTCCTTATTGTTTTTATGTGGTAAATCTTATTAATTTTATAAAGAGTAAAACCACATAAAATCAAGAAGAAATCTTATTATTTACAACTTTTTTTTCTCAATTTCCGTTATTTTTGGCACCAAAAAAAAACAATCCATAGATAAAAACTTCTTGATTCTATTAGGTTTTCTTATAAATTGTAAACTATAGGGATTTCTTATTAATTTCATTAGGTTGCCTTATTGATTTTTTCAAAAAGGTTTTCCTTATTGATTTTATCAGGTTGCCTTATTGATTTTTTTCAATAAGGTATTCCTTATTGTTTTCATTAGGTTTTTATATGATTATGTGCACATAATGTAAAGCATCTTATTAATTTTTTTAATAAGGAAATCTTCTTGATTTTATTAGGTTTCTTGTTATTTCATATCTATAAAGCCCCGTTCAGACTATTATACAAGTATTAATACTTTTGTGGAAAATGCAGCTCTGACATGTTGAGTTGTTATTGTTTTTTGATATTTTTAAAACAAATATAAGACCAGAGATGCATTTTCGTCAAAAGTATTAATACTTGTATTATAGTCTGAGTGGCCCTTCAATAGACATAGAGACAATTTTTTTCATGATCTTTTTCGTTTTTGTATAAACATATTTGTACAATATGCTTGTTAGCATATTGGTTAGAGTTCTTGTCTATCAGTCAGAAGGTTGCTGGTTCAATACTTGTCTCCTCCCAAGTAATAAATATGTATGTATCATGAGTTAGTTAAATAAGAATATAATATAATATGTATGTATGTATGTATAAATGAATACCATCTAAGTATAATAAATACATACATATATCGCACAGAATTTAAATGAAAATACATAAGTACAATTTTTTTTTATTTTTTATTAGGTTGCTTAATAAAATCAAGAAGAAACCCTTTTTGAAAAATTCAATAAGATAACCTAATAGAAACTATAAAATTTCTTCTCTATTCTATGAGACATTTATTACGCACTGTTTTCTCTGTGCAGTCATTTTGGAGTACTAGTACTCCACTTTGGACTAGTCCTTACATGCATGTATAAATTAGCCGCATTATCTGCAAGGAATGAATGCCTGTTTCCTTTGAATAGAATAAATCAAGAAAAATTTTCACTGTTGGTATTTTGTCTATTTCAGATAAGATTTGCATGAATACAATTTAAAGCCTATTGAGTTTCTTTTTCAGTGCTAACAAAGTCGCGGGAAAATGCTAGAATAAATATATGAAAATATAAGTGTAAGAACTGGGAGCACTGCTGGCTCTTTGATTGTTTGTGGAAATTGTAGATCACTCCAAAAATGATCTAGTTCCAAACCTGTGGCATATCGGATAGAATGTGAGGCATCAAATAGCTATTTGAATAATGTTTTTGGTATGTTCCATGATCGTAAAAAAGGATGTATGTTTGTATATAAAAATCGCACTGCATTTGCGTTTTTTGGTCATTTTAGCACTTCAATTATTTGTCTGCAGATTATTTTAGCAGACAATCATACATTCAGCCATTTTTAAATTAGTTTACCTTTTCTAAATTTGTATATTAATTATTTTATTTTAAAATGCCTGTCATAATTCCTATGATTGGCTACATTCCTGGTCTTTATTTAAAAAATTTATGTTGTTAGAATTTCGTTTTGAGAATCGGAAATTTTACCCCCATATTCATAAAAAAATAAAATGAATTTGAAATCCGTTTTAAGAAAATTTTGTATGATAAATTTTAAATAAAAAAACATTGGGTTAGTCTTTAGTCACAGTGTTAAAGTTATGACTATTTTTCATTCACAATACTTTCTGTGAATGGGCATGTAAATGTTATTAAAATGATATACATTTCAATACCTCCCTAGATACTCGTATTAAAGCAAAAATTGGTTTCACGTAATGAATTCTATATGCCGGTGTTGAAACAAATAGTAACTAAAATCTGAAAAATTATTAACATGCAAAGACATGAGAAAATAGTTTGTATTCAATTGGTTTTAGATTACTTGTAAAACTTGTTTACACGGTCCAATTTTTTACATCAACTTATCTTAAAAGATCAACTAAGTGTCGCAGAGCCGGTCTTTCAAAAAATTAGTAGATTATGTAACTTTTATTACCATAGTTGTATAACGAAATTTTATCGACTTTGCTATTCAGTAAAAAATTTTAACGATATTCACTGTCGGTTGGAATAAAAAAAAAGTAAATCTCAAGATTAAATTCATTGAGTTTTTCTTTATTATTCTTTGTCCTTTTTGCTTATTTTCACATTTTCTATACAGAGATAACACATAATATTGAACTAAATGGTGAGTAAGATAAGGATGGATACTATCGCAAAAAAGAAATTACGGAATCACATTATCGTTACTGTAAGTGAATAATTATGTCGATAAATATAACCAGTAACTGCATGAATTGCTTATTCACTAGACCGATTATATTGACTGTAAAATGGACAAAGTGCTCTATGAACTTGGCTAACAAATTTTTTTTTTAAATTAAATTTCCACAATTTGGAAGCTTTGTTCTGGCATTAAATAAGTCATGGTGACTTGCCAAACATCAACACAGATTGACATTCTCAGCTGTCAAACTATTGTTATATATGTATGTATGTATGAAGATAAATATGTAAAAAAATAAAAAATGAAAGCAAAATAATTTTGAAACAAAATTGTTTCATATACATACATACATATGTATAAACATTAGAGTGGCCTTTAGTTGTATGGAGAATTTTTTTTGTTGATTTCTTGCATTTTCACCCCCCAAATCGGTTCAGTTTTATGTAAAAAAATACAAAAAATTTGATAGCGATAAGGTGTGTTTTAGGGGGTGCATCCGGCCCTCAAAGTTGGCCCTCAAGCCCATATATTCAATGTATTTTTTTAGTTTTCTTATGACTATACTTAATATACATATGTATGTATGTATGAAATAATTTAATAGACCCTATGGCTCTCATGCAAAAAAACTTAACAAAGCTTTGCAAAGCAATGTTAAGTAAAGTAAAGTTGTATTCTTAAAAAATTATATCAAATTTCCCCACGTTTGTTAAGACTACTTTAAGTTGATATTTTCAAAATGTATATTTTGTACCTCAAATATTTTTGTTAATATAGCACATATTGATTCATGTTACATTTGAAAATGAAGCTGGAATTGTTAACTCTTAGCTTAGATTTACTATTTCTGTCATGTAATGGAAATTATCCAACTGATTTAAAATACATGGTAAAATCCATAAAAAAATATTAAAATAAATACAATTGTACAAAAAGGTTTTAGTGATGTATGTACATAAAATCAAAACAAATCGAAAAAATCTGGATATTGAAATACTCATTTCATTCGAATAAAAGAAATTGTGATAATTCTTCTTTGTTCCTCTTATTTTTTTACGTATACTTCATAGAAATGTTTATCTGTTTTCCTACCATGTCAGAAGCTCATATTGCTTAAATTAGGTTGCTTTACTTCAAGAAAATTAAAATTTATTTAATAAAATAAAAAAATATTTGAATACCCGAATGAAATTGTATTCGATTTTGTGCATCATAAGCGATGAAGTGGTTGTTGAACACGGTGGTGTTACCAGTATTTATTATTAAATAACAATATAATTAAAGTTGTGTTTTGCATACAATTTCTATAAAGTTTAAAGCTAAAGTAAAATATTTTTTTGCACAAGGGGGATAAACTCTTATTGTAAACGCTTAGTAAAATAATTTCCATATAAATGCAATTTTGGTATGTATAATTTTTGGTATTTTGTTGGTTATATTCTTCATTATTTCTTGTGAAACGATTTTTTTTTAAATAGTCATATGCAAAAAATTACATTGAAAAATGGGCTTGAAGGCCAACTTTGAGGGGCGAACGCAACACCTAAAACACAACTTATTGCTATGAAATTTTTTGTATTTTTTTTACATACATTCTTACAGCATTTCTTCATGAAACTAGTTGAGGTGATAGAACCGCACACATGAAGCAGGAACAAAATCGCTGAGTACTGAACTGCAAGCGATCAGTATACTGAACGGGCTCACTGCGATCAGTGAGCAGAATAGCTCAATTGAATATTATCGTTCACGAGCGCCACAATTTCACATAGTTTCAATAGTAAAATTTAAAAAAAGTCAAATGCTCATGCACGAACCCATTATTTAAAAATTTTAAATTTCTTTATCTGTAGAAATTTCAGTTGATTGAATGTGGTTACAGCAATATGGATTGAAGCCATATTTTAAAATGAAAATGTTTGAACCATGAAATCTGGAAAGCCTTAAATTAAAGTTTAAATTAAAAATAATTTGTTGGTGCTGTTTATGTTTCAAAGAATTCTCATTTTGCTCGTTATGTGCAATGGATCCAAATAGTTCAAAAACTCTGCTTCGATACAGTCAAGCTGAGCTAGCAATTGCAAATGTAGATGGCTGCTTATTTGTGGATCTTCAAATACAATTTTTGCTGCGAGGTGTTTATGACTTCGGCGGTATCTCATTAACGGACTCGTGTAAAAAATAGTTCTGGAATGATATTATTTATGCCCAAACCTTTTATACAGTTGAAATGCTCCAGCGACCTACTTCGAAGATAAGTCTTACCATTTTATTCTGACATTATTACTGAGGAGTTAGTATTTATGAGGATTTTAAATATTTCTGGACAGAACTTTCTATTCATACATACAAACATACATATATTAATTATTACTAGATTGCAGTCTATTGAAATGCACTCCTCAGAAAACAGAGTTTACTAGGTCCTTTAATAATGGGTTAACACACACACAGCAATTTTTGTTCCGCAATTTTCCAGTTTTTGGTGGTGAGAGGAGAAGATAAGGAAGAGTAGAGCCAACATAAGTTCTCCTCTCGCTCATAAGATAAGAACATTTATTTAATGGGGTTTTTCAAGCGAGAATGCTTTGTAGGCAAAATGTGTAGACTTTGTAGCAGGAATTAAATATATATACATATATATTACAAATCGTTTAATTTTTTTCCTTCTTTGCTCGTGTTATGTGTAAACGGTGTTTACTGCATGCGCTTATTAGGTTTGTTAATGCTTCATGACTAGTATTTAGTCTATGGATATATCTAGAATTGGGGCCCAGAGTCAGTACTGCAAATTATTTTGTTGGTTTTATGTCTTCACCGCTCCTCTGAGTTCAGTTTCTATGGCTCCACTTTCGATGTTAAGAATGCCGTTTCGTTCAATTATCTGTGAAAAACTTGTAACCTTTTTCTTAATATGTACTATAACAACATTTTTGGTTAAACATGTTTTGCGTTATTGTTCATAATGTATAAAAATTCTATTTATATTCATACATAACAATAACAACTTCAAGTTTTCTTGGTGTCATGTCATGCTCACATTATTGTTAAATGTATATTTTTTTCTTTTAATTTTCTGCAGTTGTAAATACCCAGTAGTATTTCATGCTTGCACGTGAATTTCAATGTCATTTTAACAATCAGGACAGCAACCTTCTACCCTAAAGGTGTTTTGAACGTCATCATCAACAAAGAGCGACAAAATCATTATTATTGTTTTGCAGTTGTTACTTACAGTTTTCTTTGTTTATTATCAAGTTATTATAAAAAAGAAATTTTCCACTCAAAAATTGTTTTATAGAAAAATTACTAAATATTTCAAACTAAAAACGAGATGCCTAGTATACATATGTATATGTAAAGCTTTTGTTATGTATATTTTATTATATATGTATGTTAAGCTGTCATTAATTTTTATTGGAAGTTCCTTTTAAGTTCTGAGACCTTGAAAATTAAATGAGATTTTATGATATTAATTGTAAAGAAAAGAAGTTTACTCATCGCTTAACAAGTTACAGCACAAAGCAATGCATCATATTGGTAAGGAGACCATTCGTTCTGTATTATACAGAACAGTACTGTATTTAAGAGTCCTGTTCTTTATAAATTATTCATTAGGAAAACTCGTTGAAATGTTCTGTATTTTATTTACTGTTCTGTATTTTCATGACTCAAACTGCATTAAAAAATGGCGTAGTTTCTGCCACAACTGATTTTAAAAATCGCCAAAATCAGTTTAATGTAGTTTTTCTTACATGTCTGTTGCAATAACGAAAAAGTACTTAAGTCATATTTTTCAGTTTTGCAGGAGAGAACTTTTAAGAATTCAAGTCAATTTTCAGAAATTTATCTATTTAACAGCCCAGTGAAAAAAATGGAAATCATTCTAATGGAACTACATTTTCATTGCTTCCAAAAAATCGATATTTTTAATTTTCCGAGTGAGCAAAAAACAATGTAGAAGCTTATTTTAGTCAAACAAAACCTTGTAACTCCTCCATAGTGTTAGAAAATATTAACCAGAATTAAAAAAAAAATATTTTTTTAAAGAAATTTATGAACTAATTTTAGTCTAAAATTTAAAAGTTATTTGATTAAATTTACATGATAACACTAATTCGGGCTTAAATTCGTATAAAAAGAAACGATTTGTTAAAATAGGTAACTATTTACAATTTTTCCTAGATGAAAATATTATCATAGAACACAAAAAAGGGAATTTTTCGTAATATCGCTTCCAATTCAGTGACCAGGCATCGAAAAAGAGAACTTCTTGCAATGACAACCCTATGTAAAAATCATTAGATCGAATCGAAATTTTCACTACTTCCAGATCGCAAACTCTACAATTTCATGACTTTTTTGGAGTCTCTTTTTTTGCTGGGAGTTAAATTATCAAATTATCTGTTAAGCTTTATTTTTTTAAGCAAACATCGTTCTATACGTTATAAGTAATACATTTTAGTTGAAATATATCAAAGCATAACCTAAATTAAGCTATTATTGAAAATGAGATTAGACGTCTAGAAAACACAAGTCACAGGTCATTTCTGAAAAATCACAGAAATGAATTGAGATTTTGACCAGGGGTACTTTAAAATATGCAGATGGCGGAAGTAGCACTAACTCAAAATCAGATTATCTCGACTTAAACACTTTTTCCTATTTGCCACAGTATATTTAATAATCAATTTATTTTTATGTAGCAATTTTTTTTATTATATTATTCTTATCACCAGCAGAAAATGACCAAAAGCAGAAATAAAATTGCTAAAAGTTGTTTTTGTAAATTTTTCTCATCCAAATTTAAAACTCATTAATTACGCTAATTCATATAAGAAAAATCATCAAAATCAAATGGTTTAAATTTCCTACGGACGAGTTTTGTAGGATCTGTTTTTTTAAATTACTTCTACGACAAACTATTTTCCTGAATTACAAAAGTTTTGATGATCAGTTTTGTTAAAAAATAAACAAACAAACAAATTTATTTATTGCTAGAAAAATCTAAACCAAAACAAATTTCCACGTTTTTTGAGAAATCGCCATATCTGGCAGCGTTGTATTGTGATTCACTAACTTTTTTAACGATATCCGCATCGTTAAAATAATGATAACGAAAATTTATCGAATTTGCTATTTACTAACGATATGCGCTGTAGTTTAATGTTAGCTGTGTCGTTGTTTAAGCGACAATAATTTATGTGCTGTTAATTTTATCGACAAAAATCGACAGAAAATATAAGCTGCGTACTATCGTTAAAAATAAGTTTCAGAATCACACAATCGTTATTTTAAGCGACAAAATGTATAGACAAATATTACGATTGTCGGATCGTTAAAAGTTACTGAATCGCACTACTGTACTAACTTTTAACGATCCGACAATCGTAATTTTTGTCTATGAATTTTGTTCTAAATTTCAAAAAACTGTTTTTGTAATCAAATTTTGAACTCCTAAGCCGATCAAGTTAAGAATCTAATTAGCTCTCAACCTCATAAGAACATGTCGATTATTAACAATTTATCTGAAATCGGGTGATGAGTTCGACTTTTTTAAGTCGACTAAAGCTATTATTCTTTATTGCCACTAATAAATCACTCCTTTATTGAAAAATAGATATATCTCAAAACATGCGTTTTTTTGGAGTAAATAATGCAGAAAAATAGTTATATCATATTTAATATAACAGTAATTTCATAAAAGATTTCTAAACGCACCTCTTGAGAAAAAAATAAATGTTTTTATATCTTCATTGAGTTATATGTGCATTGAAAACTTTAAACTTATTATATGCGAAAACAATTTTTTGAGTTGCAATAAACTGTCTGTAAGGATTTGATATCCATAGACACAAATTGTAAATAAATAAATAAATAAAGAAGCAATAAGTACATCAAAAATTTGTCAGTTAAAATCACTATGTTACAACTAAAGCAGTTTTCACATGGTCTGTAATTTACATCTGACATGACAAAATACATATATACAAATGTACATGTCGTTTGAAAGTATTAAAAGTTTGTATCTGTAAAAGTCAGGCGGCAATGTCAGATGACAAAATTTCAATCAGACTGCCTTCAATGTTGATCTGAAATCAGCTGTTTTTGTATAACAACAGTATGTGTGGTTGAAAAAATATAGAGAATGAGGTTATCTCTGTTGGGGACAAATTTACAGTCATTAGTTAATTATTATTAAACTAAAATGATAACTATTGTTTAACTAATACTTCACATTCACAGTGCATTGTTTAACTAAAGTTCTTAATATGAGGAAAGAATGGTAACCCTATCAAACAAGTAAGTTTCATTATCGACAGCTCTGCTATAGCATATGGTTTTTGTTTACATTTGCTGTATTGTTTCTTAAAAATGGATAAAACAGTGCGCGCTCATCTAACTTTACCGTACAAAATATTGAATTATTGCTGAAATTGGTTCGAAAAACTAAAATATAATATAAAATAAAATAAAAAGAAGGTGTTACAGCTAAATACAAAGAAGATGCTTGAAAATGTATGTGTGAAATGTGTATAGAAATTTTCACAATGCAACAATACTAAAAAAGTTTACAACGAATCAGCTGTTGTCTAACTATTTGTTAAAGGGTCACTCAGACTATAATACAAGTATTAATACTTTTGACGAAAATGCATCCCTGGTCTTATATTTGTTTCAAAAATTTCAAAAAACAATAACAACTCAACATGTCGGAGCTGCATTTTCCACAAAAGTATTAATACTTGTATAATAGTCTGAACGTGGCTTAACCAATGAGATTTGGCGGTTTAACTAATGGTAAACAAAGAGCTGTGAATCAAATGTATTTGGTTAAACGATTGCTATTAGTTAACTAATGACTGTAAATTTGGGCCTTAATGCGACATGTACGTTTGACAGCAAAAATTATTAATTATATATACATAAGTCGTATATCTGAAAAGTCAAATGTAAAAAACCGGCCGTATGAAAGCAGGGACTAATACATATCGCTCATTTACTTCAATAGTGGCATAACTCAAAAAATGGGTTTTTTGAGTTAATAATGCAGAAAGATTCGGCATTTTGTATTTTATCTTGTGTAAAAATTTCATGCAAATAGCTTGTACCATCACCTCCTGAGAGAAGATTTTTTTTTCATTTCTCCATTGAGTTGTATGCAAATTGAAAACTTAAAACGCGTTTTCTGCAAAACTGGTTTTTTTGAGTTGTGCCACTATTGAAGCAAATGAGCGATATTAAAAAGCATAAAATTCTCTTGTAAGAAATTCAATGAATTTGAAATCTGCAATATGTATAATGTTTTTAAAGAATTTTTGTTTGTTTTTTTTTTTTTGCTTATAACATCTATCTACATATGTATGTATATACACTTCGTTTCTGCTTAAGAAACTCATCAGTAGACTTTAACCAAAAAAAATTTTTAAATAAGCTAACGAAATGCATGTGCTTTTAGAAAAATTTTCAACATGTTATTGAGAATAACCTTTGTACATTAACGTAATAAGCTTAAAAGTTTCAAAAAAGAATTTTTACAAAACAAAAATTTTTAGTCAATCTTGAATATATTTTTAATTTTTCACAAACTTTTTACAATTAGTTACCTACCATTTACACATGAAGAAAGTAGCAATTAGCAATACAATAAAATTTTTTTACTTCCACACTAACATTGTTTTTAATTTCCAGTCAGCTTTCAACTATTTTATCAAGAAAGTATATTTTTGATGCTTTCAGAAAGTAAAATGAAAAAAAGCTTAATAGTGTTATATATAAATATAATCATAATTAGTGTTATATATAAATTATAAATTATGCTTATTTTGTATAAATATTTGAAGAATTGTAATATCGTATTTTCAAATATACATGAAGAACACAATTCATGCTTTTTTTAAAACAATAATATTATTAAAATATTAACAATATTACTTATTCCCAACTTATTATAAATTTGTGTATGTGAATAACCTGAGTAACTCTAATTAGGTAGCAAACAAACCAATTTTTCCAAAATTACTTTTTGACGGAATTTTTAAAATGAACTTAACTTTCCCATGAAAACGAACAAGAAATTTTCATGAAAGTAAATTATATCATTAGAATTTTTATTCATAATACGTATACAGAAATTTCAAGTTAGTACTTTCATGTGTAAATGTAGTGTTACTACATACAATAAATATATACATATATGTATGTACATATATATTTAAAAGTCAAAATCAAAAACAAAATATTCACTTTCATATAAGTATATTTATGTATCTGACATTTACTGTCATATAGTAAAAAAATGATTTGGGCTTTTTCAAACAAAATTTCCATACCAATTTTGACTAAAGTACACTTGATTCAGTTTTTATAATGTGGCCGTTAGTCTATATGATATGGGTTAATGTATGAAGAATTTTTCTTTGATTTTTAGCTAAGCAATATCTATGTATATGCATAGTTTGTTGCAAACTCATTAGCAACAAAAAAAATTTTGGGATAAGCTAATAAATTTCATATGATTAATCGAAAAATTATTAGTCGAGTGGATACTCTATTTCGTTCTGTTTGCTTAAATAAGAAGAAACTTGCATTCTCTTAAGCCAAACATCAGTTTTACAATAATCATTAATAATATTTTTAAATCAACTAATCGATTTATGTTTATTAATTAATTGTAGATAATATAAACGTTTTTAATACTATTTGTTAAAACTTTCAAATCACATTTGCATATTTAGTTTTCTGAGAAGTTGGTTACTATTTTTGGATTACGATGAATTATAAATTGGCTAAAGCTGGGAAAAACAAGAGGAAATATCATTAATTGATATGCTGTAGTCTTGACAAACATATTCTTATTTTAATATATCCAGCCCTTTTTCGATTTCATCGTAAGCGACATGTAGTAACAAGTAAGAGTGCTATATTCGGCTGTGCCGAATCTTATATACCCTTTACCAAAGTGCTGTTTATGTAGTATAGAAATACATACATAAGCACATAGATACATATTTATTTTGTGAAAAAATTCATAATTTTTGCTCTAGTGCAATGTTTTTGGTGGCAGCAAAAATAAAATAAAATAAATAAAAAAAACTTTAGTTTAATGTTTGAAATTTATTTGCGTTTCCTATATGCATTTTGTTGTTGCTGTAACAAATTCTCAGTAGAATTTAACCACACATTCTGATGAATTCGGATAAACTTTATGTTTAATTTTTAAACCAATCTTAAGCTACTAACTTTTAAAAACCACACTAGAACCTAAAATATAAACAGTATAGTAGGGATGTAAAATAAATCTATCAAAAATGATTGCAAAAACTTAAAAAAACCTGAATATTTGAAAAACAAAACAAATACATTAATATTCTTTGGGTTATATCATGAATGGAGATTCCATCTACATCTGCAAATCTAAAAAATATTTTCTAAAAAGATATTTTAGGTTGAAAATATTTCGTGACGCTTGAAGTTGTTGAAGTCACCTCGGATACCTCTATTATATCTTATATATTATGCATCGTTACAGACTTGTATTTTAAAGGAATAAAACAACGAACAGAAATGTAAAAAAACAAATTCTAAAAACATAAATATTCATATCGCGAAAATTCCAGTTGAAAATTTCCTGGGATTAGTAAAAAGATAATTCCCGGGAATTCGTGTAACCATACTGTGAAATTATTGCCTGATATTTATCAGACATTTTTCTTTTGTCAGATGTGCGAAGTTTATGCAGCTGACAATGGCGCGATTGTAAAGAATTCTTTCTATGAAAAACACTGCACACTCTTGATTTTAAAGAAAAACTATATAATGCAATATATGCCGACAGAATCATTGCAATTGCTTTTTTATGGTCCATAATAATTTATTGATTCATTCAACCGTCTGACAATAAATTGTAAGATTTTCAGACAACCATATGAACTGACAATCTACCTTGTGCTGCCAATTTTTGATTGCAGATCTGATAATAGTGCAATATCTGGCAATCGTCGGTATTTAGATTTATTTATCTATTCAATACTCAAAACTGCAATTAAATACAAATATGAAAAGAATAAACGCCAAAATCGACATGGAACAAACTTCAGGTGGAAAATTGCGAATGAAAACCTATTTCAATAGCATAAATCTATGTACCGCTTTTTATTCCTCTTTTCTCACTCATATAAATAACACGACTTTCCTCAATTTCTAAACGGAGACTGCGAGACGATGCCTTATCAGCTGATGTGTTCAGGTGATATTGCTATTCCGCATTGTTGTCACAGGATTTATAAGAATTTCTACTGAAGTGCAGCATCACCCTGATACTTTTTACAATTTATCGTTACTTCAACATGCGGATGAATGAACTTAAGTTAGCTTCTCGCTTTGTTCGGAATAAAATTTAATATACAAAAAAAAACATATTTTGCTATAGAGGATGTACATACCTAATTGTCTTGTTATTGTGTTCAACACTCCCATAAATATTTACACATTTAAAATGTGTTCTTTTATTAATTTTCAACAACATTTTGTGAATGTTAATTCAAGATAAATTAAGTCAGTATATAATCCTTTGACAGTTGCAGAACAAAATTTTGAGATAAATGATTTCTTAAGTTAAAAGTAAATAATAAATAACTAAATTTAAAAATTTAAATTAAAATGGTACATATTAAGGAAGTTAAATGTGATAAATGGCTAAAATCAATTTTTAATGGTTTGTCAAAATCTGTGATGTGAATGTATAAAAAGTTTTAGTTAAACTATAAATATAAAAACGCCCAAAGAAAGAAACATACGAGTTGCAATATTGTTGCCATCTCCTGTATTAATCAAATTGATTGTTTGAAATGTATTGCCTAATTTCAGGGATACCAATTTGTTTTCATTAACAGTGATGGCCATATAAAAATGTATTGCTTAGTTAAGCTTGATTTTTGCTTTCATTTGCACGACAGATCTTTTTGTTCATGGTCAATGATTATTATTTTTAAGGTTCTCTTGTTGCTTCATTCACGTAGTGACGGTTTAATTCTTGAATTTGGTCATTACATTTTGTTTATTGGCATATCAAGTTTATTTTTTTTTGGAAATTGCAGTTTTTGGTAGCGAAAAAAACTGGTAAAACTTTTATTCACTGCCAGATAATAGAGTTCAATGAGTCAACAAACTTTTCGAGGTCTCTTAACTTATAAATAAAATTTAGGCAAAAAAATCAGTCAAAAATAACAAAAAAGAAATATTTTAAACGCGGTTTGGGGGTAAATTAGTTTATATCTGATTTTTTTAATTTTTTTAATATTAATATTAAAAGAAACATTATTGCAAGCAAGGTCTATGCAAACTATTGACTTTTTTCATTCAATTCTTGTCAAATTCTTCTTTCCAGTAATTTTTCTTTATATAATTGTTGTATAGATAAAGTTTTTTAAAACTTTAAAGTACGAGACTTACGTAGAAATATGTTTTGAAGTTGCATATATGTACATTAGAGTAGTTCGCCTTCCATACAAAAAAAAAAGTTGTGCCAGTCACTCCCTAGGATTACAGATAATGTAAAAACTAGAGATGTGCGTGAGCGATTTTTGACTCACGGCACGCACGCTTACGCGTAAAAATATTTTACTCACGTACTTTCACGCACGAATGATATTAAACATTTTCACGATCACACACGCTCACGAATAAAATATTTTTAATCACGCACGATTGATTTACAACTTATCACGATCACGCACGCTCACGAAAAAGTATATAGCCAAATTTGTATGGTTTTGGGTTGAAAAATAGGTTTTAGGTTACATATGTATGCACATGTATATGTAAAGTTTACATTGCTCAGTGGCGACTTTTTCAAAATAAATGGTAATAAATCTGGAACTTCTAAACTACGAATTGGAATTATATGAAACTTCTAACATCTGTAGGGAAGGACTAAGGCTTTATAACACATATCATGACGGCCTTCTGGCTTGAGCTGGAGAGGAGTTACAGTGAGCCAAAGTTGGTCACCTGGGACTCAAAAAAAAAACTTCTGAGGCTTGTTACTTTTTTTTTAAATTATCTGATTTTTACCGGAGCTAAGCTTAAAAGAAATAATTTCCTAAGATGTGTTTCCGTATCTTTTATAACTTTTTATATTTATATATTTTTTAATCGCTTATAAAAAGTTGTGACGGTAGATTTTTAAAATTTCAACTGCCACATAAATAGAAAAGTAAAACTAAATTTGGAATATTATAAAATAAGTATACACTTCTTTTAAGTATGTACACTATTCGCAATAAAAAATATTTCTCATAATTATGCGATGTGTTTTTTCATGTAAGTGTAGTTATTGCTAATAGGTAGCTATATGCTACAGTTTTTTTAAAGGTTTTTGCGCATTATTTTGCAGCGGCATCGGGAGGAGCTGCCTGTTTATGCTACTGCTGGGTTTTGTAGAAGGCCGTGTTTACATATGTGTGCCATATGCCAAAGAAAGCGTAGCCACTAATTACTAATGAAAAACTGTTTGACTCAGACATGTATTTATTGATCTAAACAGTTTCCAATCATATTGGATTGTACAAAATTGTCTATTAGTTAGGTATGAAAATGTTTAACTTAATAAATACGTGTCTGAAACAAACAGTTTTTCATTAGTTATTAGTGGTTACGCTCTTTTGGGCACACGGCAGACATAAAATGCCAGATGTACACTCAGCCTAAGTTTCTAAGCCTACTAAGCTTATTTTGCTTTTGTGATTTTCAAAAATATTATGTTTGAATTCTCAAGTACTCGTAGTTTTGTAAAGTCTGTGCATAAGAGGTTTGTGACTGCTTAAAATATGTGGTTGAAATCTGCTGACGATTTGTTGAACCAACAATGAAATGCATATAGACAATGCCTAACCGCCACCAAATAAATTTCAAATTAAAACATACATATTTATTATTATAAAATAATTTATTTAAAAAGATTCAATACAGTTACATATGTATGTATCTATGTTTTCCTATGCAGTAATGATATCACATGAGAGTGTGAGAGTTCGTGCGTGATTCTTAAAAATAGCTCACGCATTATCACGCACGAGTAACTTATTTTAAGTCACGATCACGCACTCACGCGTGATTAATTATAAATTTGATCACGATTCACGTGATTCACGCATGATTCACGCGTGACACGATAAAATCACGACATTTGCACATCTCTAGTAAAAACAACTGCAACATTTTTATTTTATTTTTTTCCCGCCATTTTTTATTTTGTTCACTGTGTTGCCATATTTAGTCCGTTCATAACATTTTGTATATCGGTGTTTATGGCTCTGTAAGCGCTATATTTCTGTCTTTAATAGTTTTTACTACCACTTCATATTCTAGTCATGCCTTCCGTTCAAATATATTAAGCATTAGGGGGAGTACGCACCGAGTTTTTAAGTCCTGCCAAGATATTGATGAAGAGGAAAGCATAGAACATTTTCTTTGTCACTGTCCTGGACTTGCAGGAAAGAGAATGGCCGCAATGGGCGCTCTTGAATTCAGGGAACTTTCTGACGTTGCTGGTGTTAAACTTCAACGTATTAGCAGCTTTATACTGAACTCTGGATGGTTCGACGGTGGGGACTACGCATAAGCAGAGTCTATGTGGTATCACAATGGACCAAAACGGTCTAAGTGAGTCCGGGTTTCTGACTGCCACCCGTACCTAACCTAACCTAACCTTTAAATAGGAAACATAGAAACGAACAATAAAAATAAAGGAATATTTCACAAATTACTCGTAACTGAAGAAATAAAATTCAAAATACAAAAACTTAAAAAAAAATAAAAAGCGAAAGTAGATACGCTTGGAATATGTATGAAAATGAATATAAAAATCGCATTAAAAAAATTCCCATGTCAAAGCTTCTCCCGCGATCACCATAACAATTGAAAAATGTCTGCATTAGATTGCCGAAATAAAAATAACTTCAATGTACAAGTTGTCAACTAGCGTTGTTAAAAAATATCACAGTTTATGGTATTATATTGACAACAGGCGTTGTTGATTTTGCAAGATTTTTTCCCTCACTGCACAGCAATATTTTATTTGCACATACTGCAAGCATTAGTGCTGCCAGAAAAGCAGGGACTGAAACCGAATCCAAATGGATTCAGGATCACTGCTTATAAAGTTTTTGAACCCGAACCTCGTTGAACCGAAAAATTCAGCAAGGTTCAGGTTCAAAAATATAAAAAAATTGAGAAATATTTAATAGAAGAATAATAAGATCCATTACATTTCTTGCATGCAAAAAAAAATTTAAAGCAAAATCAAAATAGAATACGGATTGAACACCAGGTACCCTTTAGATGTACATATACATATATGTATCTGTGTAGTCTAACTTTGATAGAAAAACAGCGTATAAGCTAATACAACTTTTACTAATAAAACACATGTAGTTTTTTAACTTTGAACCCGAACCGTGGACCTAACCTGAACCAGAATTTTTTATTTTAATTAACCCGAACCCGAACGTGAACGTGAACCTGAACCCATTTTTTCAAGGTTTCAGTCCCTGCAGAAAAGTGAATTGGAACAACACTAAAATGGCAACAGTGTTCAACTCATTGCCTCACAGGGATGAAAAGTGCAATTTAATAATTTTCTGCTTTTTCTAAATAAATATTTACTGTAAATGCATATATTTATTTATCACTTTACAAATTACAAAATATTAGTTCATTAACGATTTTTGTTTGCAAATCTTACGAAAAAAAATGTTGTTTTGGTAATAAATCCCCTGACAGAGGTTGTAACCCTTATTGTTAGTCAGATCATTAAAGTTTCTATTTTTTATTAAAACTACGGGTTTGAACTTTATAGAAGATTTAAAAAACGTACACATGATTACATGCAAGTTAACGTAAACAATTATTGATAATAAATGAATCATAAAAAACAAAACTCATTTGTATTTAACGTAATCAATTATAGAAAGCAAATTAATAGAAAACAAAATGCAACCTTAGAACTTTTGCTAAATTAATGCAAACGTCTGTAAAAGAAAATAATAATTTTGAGTATATTGCACCCAGGAAATAATGGAACTTTTAAAATTTTTCTGCAAACAAATTCAAAATTTTTATAAAAATAACTAATAGTTTTAAACCAGACTACATACTTTTAAAATTAAATCAATTAAAATAGGGTTAAGTACAAAATTATGTAAACTTGTAACAGAGTTCGGGGCTTGATTTCAACTTCAATAAAATGCGGTCCTGCTGGCGAAACAAAAACTATTGCTAAATTAAGTTTATTTTTAACTTTTCCACTAAAATATTAATTGTTAGGGTTATGTACACCAAAGGTGATTGTTTTCACAATCATGTGTGTCTGTCCGTCACAGGCTGTTTTCACGAGAATCGTAAGAGAAAATATAAAATGTTGGCCACTAGAACAACAAATATATGACAGTTAAGAATTAAAGGGTATTCTAAAGCGAGCAACGAAAATTTTTTAAATCCTAATGCATAGACACTTGAAATCAATTCAAAATTAATGTAATTTAATGCAGACTACAACAATTTTTACTGAAATTAAAAGAATATCAAATTAATGTGTATTCCATCAGTTAATGTAATTTTTAGTATGTATCTGGGAAACTAAAAACTCAAAATGAAAAAATCGCAAAAAAAAACAAAATAATCGCCCAAAATAAAAAAAATTCCAAGACCAAAAAAGAGCGAAAGCAAAACTATCCCTAAAAAACGAGAAAAAACAAAAAAAGTTTACCGTGTTCTCAAAATTTTCTAAAAAAGTCTACGTCAGGTGAGATTATATAGGCTAACGTTCTTATAGTACATATTACACACATATATACATATGTATGTAGCGTCCGTTCGGAACTCTTCCGAGGCAAGTTCGCACTTTACTGAATTTATTTAAAAATGCACCCAGAGAAAAACAAGGTTAAAATCAATAAAACCACATTGAATTAATAATAAACATTAATGAAAGTCTAGTCATGTTAAAATTTATTATTTCAATATGGAAACATATTAATTTACAGTATTATTTTTTTAATTTTATTTATTTATCTATTATATTGAAAATTAATGAGTTAATGTGACGCATTCTAATTTGATTGAAATTAATTATTGAGGGGTAGCAGGAAACCTTAATCCAAAATTTTTTTTACAACTGGAGATATCAATACCCGTATTCTAACCTCTGTGACTGTGACAAAATTATAACAAAACTGAGGTGAACTACTATTTGTATATATGTACATATTGGTATTCTGAAAAATATTGTCGTCTTATGAAAAGCACATTACAATATAAAAATTTAAGGCCTGTTTCACAATAACAAAACGAAACTTTTGACTTACAATTTATATTGAAAACAAAATCAATTTTCATATTTTACTCAGTAAAAAAAATTGAAGTCACTCTAGTGGAACTACATTTTCATTGCTTCCGAAAAATCGATATTTTGAATTTGCCGAGAGTGCGCAAAAATCCATGTTGAAGCTTATTTTAATCATACAAAACCTTGTAACTCCTCCATAGTGTTGAAAAATACTCACCAGAATTAAAAAAAAAATATTTTAATCAGAAATAATTCATAGTTAGGCTCAAGTTCAGTAATTTCAATTCTTATTGAATGAAATATTTTTATTAATTAATGTGAGTTTCTAAAGAAGAGAAGAAAAATTAAACTTAGACTTTAAGCTGGGGGATATATTCCGTTCATTGTACATTTAAGTTAAATAGCTGATATTAATAAGAATCTCTACCCAAGTAGATAGACTAGGGTGCTGATGAAGTGCGTGGCTGCACAGAAAAGTATCGGTATTTCCCCCAGCTTAAAGTCTAAGTTTAATTTTTCTTCTCTTCTTTAGAAACTCACATTAATTAATAAAAATATTTCATTCAATAAGAATTGAAATTACTGAACTTGAGCCTAACTATGAATTATTTCTGATTAAAATTCACTACAGTTCAATTAAAATATCTAAAAATTTTCTCAAAAAAATATTTTTTTAAAGAAATTTATGAACTAATTTTAGTCAAAAATTTGAAAGTTATTTGCTTAAATTTACATGAAAACACTGTTTTGGATTTAAATTCGTATAAAAAGAAACGAATTGTTAAAATATGTAACTATTTATAATTTTTTCTAGATGAAAATATTATCATAGAACACAAAAAAGGGAATTTTTCTTAATATCGCTTCCAATTCAGTGACCAGGCATCGAAAAAGAGAACTTCTTGCAATGACAACCCTATGTAAAAATCATTAGATCAGATCACAATTTTCACTACTTCCAGATCGCAAACTCTACATTTTCATGACTTTTTGGGAGTGTTTTTTTTCTGGGTTATTGTTGTTTTCAATACAAATTTTCAGTCGAAAGTTTCGTTTCAGTTTTCTTTCGTTATTGTGAAACAGGCCATTATTCATTTTCCTTATAATTTACTTTTAGGTGTGAGAAATAAAGACAAAAAAGCGTGATTATTGAAAAATTGTTAACATCCCAGTGAAAAAAATGGAAGTCATTCTAGTGGAAGTACATTTTCATTGCTTCCAAAAAATCGATATTTTTAATTTGCCGAGAGTGAGCAAAAAACCATGTAGAAGCTTATTTTAGTCACACAAAACCTTGTAACTCCTCCATAGTGTTAGAAAATACTCACCAGAATTTAAAAAAAATTTATTTTTTTAAAGAAATTTATGAGTTATTTTTAGTCTAAAATTTAAAAGTTATTTGCTTAAATTTAAATTAAAACACTGTTTCGGGTTTAAATTCGTATAAAAAGAAACGAATTGTTAAAATAGGTAACTATTTACCATTTTTCCTAGATGAAAATATTATCGTAGAACACAAAAAAGGGAATTTTTCTTAATATCGCTTCCAATTCAGTGACCAGGCATCGAAAAAGAGAACTTCTTGCAATGACAACCCTATGTAAAAATCATTAGATCGGATCGAAATTTGCACTACTTCCGCATCGTAAACTCTACATTTTCATGACTTTTTTGGAGGCTCTTTTTTTACTGGGATCTTATTCAAAAAAAAAAACAATTTCTTCATGCACTTTTTTTTTGCAAAAGTAAAAGAAAAACATTTTCACTTTTTCCAGAATAACGTCCAGAGACTTCAGAGTTTTTGCTCAGAATAATTGGTAAAGTTGTAGCTACGACATAACTGGGCAACTTTTGCGAATATGTTAATACAATTTGAACGTGTCTAGACACAGTAATAGCTCATAAAAAAGTGGTATTTTTACATCAAAAATTAAAATTTTTCGACGTTAAACATTTTTTTTCAAAATCATATAATCAAGTATAGGCATCTTTACTATGCTTTAGTAACACTTTGTAAAAAAAAATAATTTTTGTTTGCACTTTTTTTTTTGAAAAATAGAAGAACGAATATTTGGTTTTTACTTTTTTCAGCATAACTTACAAGGACTAATAACTTTTCACTACCAATATTTGGCAAAGCAACAATAACACTTTAAAATAGCAAATACTAAAATCTGCAGCACAAGAAATGAAACCATATCAAAGAAAGGAAGAAATGTTATAAAAGTAAAAAAGTAAAGTTTTCAAGTTACAAATTGGTTTTAATGAGGTACATAAATAGGGCACCTAGATACGTTCAGGTTATATTGATGTGTTCACAGAATTTTCCCAGCTTAGATAAATTTTTCGCAAATATTGTTAGCCAAAAATTGGGAGTCCCCGCAAGTTATTCTGAAAAAAGTGAACAAAATGTCCTTAATTTTTGCAAAAAAAAGTGTAAGAATTTATTTTTTTGACATGAGATGCTAACAAGATTTGTTTGGTAGAGGGTTTTACTACCCACTGGGTAGTATTATGGAACCTATGTATGGCCCCGGCTCATGTCAACAAAAAAAGTACATTTCTTTACAATTATTTTTATTATTATTATTTAAATAAATAAAATTAGTTTTCAATTTGACTTTAATTTTAACACAGTATGTTGAAAGCTTTTTGAGCTTTTTAAGCATTTTCTTGTCATATGAGCAACAGAATACAACCACAATTTTATTTAAAAGTATGTAACAAGAAACTTGACAAAATTGTATGACAAAAAATTTGTTACATTTTTTAACTATATATTTTTTTTAATTGATCTAACTTTTAAAGGGATTTGGTTTAAAACTATTAGTTATTTTTATAAAAATGTTGAATTCGTTTGCAGAGAAATTGCAAGTAATATTACTTTGTAAAAATATAAATAAACAAATTTAAAAGTTCCATTATTTCTTGGGTGCAATATATAGGTACAAATTATTATTTTCTTTTACAGACGTTTGCATTAACTTGGCAAAAGTTCTAAGGTTGCATTTTGTTTTCTATTAATTTGCTTCTTATAAATGTTTGCATTAAATACAAATGCGTTTTCTTTTTAATGATTCATTTATTGCCAATAATTGTTTACGTGAACTTGCATGTATTCATATGTACGTTTTTTAAATCTTTTGCTCTGACTAACAATAAGGGTTACATTACAACCTCTGTCGGCATGCCGTCAGAGACAATGAATTTCGATAAGGGGATTTATTACCAAAATGCGTATTTGCTTTTGGTGAATGTTTTGAGGATGTTTCTAAAGCTAAGGCTGAGTTTCCATCTGGCATTTCTTGTGTGTCATTTGACCTAAAAAAACGTAACCAACTAATTACTAATGAAAAACTTTTTGATTCAGACATGTATTTATTGATTTAAATAGTTTGCAATCATTTTGGATTCTATAAAATTGTCTATTAATTATATATTAAACTGTTTAATTTAATAAATACATGTCTGAGTCAAACAGTTTTTCATTAGTAATTAGTTGGTTACGGTTTTTTACGGTTGTGTGGCATTTTGCACACACATGTAAACCCGGCCTAAGTATAGACGACATGTTGAATTATGAAAAAATGCTCATGTTCATATGCTTTAAAACAACAACAAATGCCGCTAGCAGCATATATGTATGTATACATATGTTCCCTTAATTATGAAAGTTGGCTTAGTCATATATTTCTTGGGTCGACTTATTCAGTAGATTATATTTGAACAAATCAAAAGATATTTCTATATTATGCACTATTTTAATTTAGAGTTGTACTAGCTTCGCTTACTTTAAATTTATATAATATCTACTAAATATTTATTAAAAATTTTTGAAGATTTATTTAAAATTTCGAAGCAAAAATGTATATGACTTAGACCACTTTCATATTTAAGGGCATATATAGATATGTTAAGCGTCTAAACAATATGCTGAAAGTAGCAATTTTTTTAAGTCAACTTTAAGTCAACAAACATCAGAAAATGATAAAACAACCAACCTATGAGTTAGCATACAATTTTTGTGTCTACACGATGTGTTGAATTTCGTATGCTGATATACATATTTGTTGAGTCGTGTAAGCATTTGCTTAAATGTAAAATAAATTTGACAATATCTGTTTTTAATACTAATTTATATTAATTATCGCTTTTAGTGAAAAAAAAAAATTAGTTTTTGGTGTAAATTTCTAAATGGAAATAAATAAATAAATTAATACATAACAAGTCAAAGTGCTATATTCGGCTGTGCCGAATCTTATATACCCTTTACCAAAGTGCGTTTATGTAGTATAGAGATACAAACATAAGCACAGAGATATGTAGGTGCATATTCATTTCGTGAAAAAATTCATACTTTTTTCTAGTGCAATTTTTAATTTTTTGGCATTATGTTTAATTTGGTGCTTTTTAAATTTTGGCGATTTGTTTCATATAGGCAATTTGTTTTGGTTTTGGCGATTTTTTTCTGTCTTTGGCTTTTTTTTAATTTTGGCGATTTTTTTCGTGCTGGCGATTTTTTTGATTTTGACGATTTTTTCATTTAGGCGATTTTTTTATTTTTTATATATTTAATTTTTTTAGTTTTGACAGTTTTTTTCTCGTTTTGGCGATTTTTTTCGGTTTTTGGCGTTTTTTAATTTTGGCGATTTTTTTTCGTTTTGGCGATTTTTTTGATTTTGCCGATTTTTTTTCATTTAAGCGATTTTTTTTGTTTTTGGCATATAGGCAATTTGTTTTTTTTGGCGATTTTTTCCGGTTTTGGCGTTTTATTTTTTAATTTTGGCGATTTATTTTCGTTTTGGCGATTTTTTTGATTTTGGCGATTTTTTTTCATTTAGCCGATTTTCTTAATTTTTGACGATTTTTGTTCATATAAAAATGTTTTTTTTTGTTTTGGCGATTTTTGCGGATTTTTGTCATTGTGGGATTTTTTTTGGTTTTGACACTTTTTTCTCGTTTTGGCGATTTTTTTCGGTTTTTAGCGTTTTTTTAATTTTGGCGATTTTTTTTCGTTTTGGCGATTTTTTTTCATTTAAGCGATTTTTTTTAATTTTTGGCGATTTTTTTCATATAGGAAATTTTTTTTTTGATTTGGTGATTTTATTTCGGTTTATGGCGTTTTTTTAATTTTAGCGATTTATTTTCGTTTTGGCGATTTTTTTTTTTGATTTTTGCGATTCTTTTTCATTTAGGCGATTTTTTTTTTAATTTTTGGCGATTTTTGTTCACATAATCATTTATTTTTGTTTCGGCGATTTTTTTCGGTTTTTGGCTTTTTTTTAATTTTAGCGTTTTTTTTTTCATTTTGGCGATTTTTTTTTGTTTTGGCGATTTTTTTAAATTTTTGGCGATTTTATAATTTTCGGATATTTTAGTTTGACCGTTTTTGAAAATTTCAAGAGTTTAACTCTTACAGTTTCCAAGATATAGCAATTTGTCAAAATTACATAGTCAAAATTTCATTAACTGATGGGCCACCCTTTAATTTAAATTTTTTTAATTTTAGTGTTAATTGTTGTAGCCTATATAAAAATACACTAATTTTACAAATTTCAAGTGTCAATATACATATGTACACACATACATACAATTGTATGTATATTACATGGGATTTTAAAAGTTTTCGTTACTCATTTTGGAACACCCTTTAATTTTTAGCTTTTATATATTTGTTGTAGCGACCAAAGTTCTACATACACTGTCCAAATTTCAGACCCATAGCTTTTACCGTTCCTGAGAAAATAGCCTTCTTCCTAAAACATGAAATATGTTTAATTATTAGGAAAAAAGTTAAAGTTTTCCAACCCTGGAAACGTTTTTTAATCTGTTAAGTTTTTAAAATTTTTTTTTAATTATAAATACCAATTTTATTCATACCGAAGTATAAAATAAGTTAATTTAATAAAAAAGTAATAAAAACTTGTTTTCGGTAGTTATTTTCTATGGGTAAATTGAGTTTGAGTTTTCCAGCTCTGAAACCGTCTGCTCGATTTTGCTGAATTTCAATAGCAAAATTTTTCGGAAAATTTCCGACACACCAGTCCAAGAACGAAGTCGCTAGCTCTTCTGGGAGCTTGGGAAAACCGATTTCACGTACAGACAGACGGACAGACGGACAGACGGACAGACGGACAGACGGACATCGCTTGTTCGTCTTCCCTATGCATAAGGATCCAGAATATATATACTTTATGTGTCGCTTATTAATATTGTAGAAATTACAAACGGAATGACAAACCTATATATACCCTTTTACCATTTTTTGGTAAAGGGTATAAAAACCAGTGGCAGTAAGTAACTGTTATAAGTATTATAAATCACTTTTTAATTATTAAAATTGAAAATTGTTTTTTGAGTTTTATTTTCGTTAGGAACAAAAGAGTTACTCTTTGTTTTACATTTTTTTGCTGATAAAAACTGAAATTTTAAACTGAATAAAATATAAAAAGGTTAATTTAGTTTAACATATAATATATATATATATATATATATATATATATATATATATATATAAGCAAAAAAAAAAAATATGAATCAAAAAGTAACTGTTATTTTCTAAGCAAAAATAAACTAAAAAAAACTTTTATTTCCATATAAATAAATATAACTAAAAAAATAACTTTTATTTTCTGAGGAATAAATTAAAATAAAAAATTAATCGGTTAAGTTGAGTTTTTGAGTAATAATTTAAAGAATAAAAATCAATGCATCTGCATCTGCCTGCGTGACAGGCCAAGTTCCGGCAAATGCAAGCAGTGTGTATATTTACAGGAAGCCATTTGTCGTGTTTTTACCACCCCCCTGATAAATTTGTTCCCCGTCGTCGTAAAATTCTAAAATTTAATTCATAACTAGAATAATTCTCTGTCACCTCATATGTGAAGTTTGAAAGTTTTAAAACAAAAGGTTCCTGAGATATGGAGGTGAAAAAGTGAATATTTTAAGACATACTCACTGACCACTGACACACTCATCAAATTGATGAAGCTCTTCGGCTGTAGCTAGAGAGCTGAAATTTCTTACACGAGTAGATCTATGTTAGCCATAAACTAAAAAATCTGAAAACCCAAAAATTTTGGCCAAGACCTTTATGGGCGTAAACCTGCAAAAGGCCTATTTAGATATGCAATTTTTTGTAGGTATTATTATTCGTTTGCAACGAAACTTGACACGAAGAAGAACTTGAGTTTGAAAAAGTAGGCGGGGCTACGCCCATTAAATTTTTAACTTAAAAGTTGTGCTAAGGATTTTACCAGAATCGGCGGGGCCACGCTAATACTGTTCAGAATTAAAAATTTTATATACAGCTTTTAACTCAAACTATTTTAGTGACACACAAGTTGCACTTATGCAAGACTTTAAACTGTCACCTTAAAAAGTGGAAGTGATCACTCCCATAAAATGTAACCTTATGTTTAATCTACTTCGGTCTATCATGTTTTAGAAGAAAATTAGCATGAATTATAAGCGCTGTTCAGAACAAAATCGTGACTTTAAAATAGTAGTCTGGGTAATGCTCATAAAATTTAAAGGTTTAATTCAGGCTAGAGAAGTTTTATACACAGGTAAGTGTAGATGAGTAAAGCGGCCCATACACTACAACAGCATGCACGCACAATCAAGCGATTGAGCATTCATGCTCGAAGCACACATTATACAGGGTGGCCCAGAAAGACCGAAGTGGTGTAAATTCCTTATAACTTTTTATTTAAGACATATTTTTTTAATTTTTTGTTTTTTAAATACAGTAAATTTATAGGGAATATTTTTAGATTAGTTGTTAAAAATGATATCCCGCAAGTGGAGGCCATTTTCGGCATCGCACAAATGATCTCTTTTCAACACATTTTCCATGACCTTTCGCAAAACTTCCGGTGTTATGTTGTTAATTTCGTCTGGAATATTGGTTTTTAATTCCTCAATAGTCCTAGGCTTATTAACATAAACTTTCCCTTTTAAATAACTCCAAAGGAAACAGTCTGGAGCGGTTAAATCCGGGGAACGCGGAGGCAAATTAAAATTGCTTCTACGCGAATTTATTCTTTCCCCAAAGATGTCGCGTAAAATAGCCATTGTGGCCCTCGGAGTGTGCGCTGTGGCTCCATCCTGTTGGAACCACGGCTGGCCTTACAAAATTTTCCAACATGGCCCGATATCGATCACCATTGATGGAAATGGCGACATCTCTTTCATTTTCCGAAAAATATGGGCCAATGATCCTTTCTGAAGAAACACCGCACCAAACAGTACACTTAACTGGGTGTAATTGTCGTTGATGAAGTACTCTCGGGTTTTCCTTAGCCCATATCCTAAAGTTTTGCTTGTTAACAAACCCATTTAATTGGAAATGGGCTTCGTCACTCATAAATAAGTTATGAATAATGGAAATGGAAAGAGCACATTTGTGCGAAGCAGAAAATGGCCACCACTTGCGGGATACAATTTTTAATAACTAATCTAAAAATATTCCCTATAAATTTACTGTATTTAAAAAACAAAAAATTAAAAAAATATGTCTTAAATAAAAAGTTATAAGGAATTCACACCACTTCGGTCTTTCTGGGCCACCCTGTACCAACAAGCTGGTACAATATTCATTTTTTACAAAATTGCGGTAAGGGTGGTTATGAATAGTGACACAGTTTTTGCTACAATTTATTTATTTTTTTCAGTCTATGGACAAAAAATTCTTACAATTACTATTGGTATGTTGTTAAAATTAGCAGCTATGTATAACTAAAGAGCTATCTTTTCCATTGAAAAAAATAATATAGTTCAATAAATTATATTTTTTAAATGCATGTTTACTCCATTAAAACTTTGCTCAACTGAGCTAACTTCACCATATATTGCACCAGCAAGTTTGTACCATCAGCAAAATATCAAACTCTATTTGACATCACTACAGCAAGACGTACAATCACACAAAATGCCCATACACGACCCAACCGCTGGCACAAACACTTGATTGCGCATGCATGCTGTTGTAGTGTATGGGCCGCTTAAGCCAATGGAAAAGTCTTAAACCCGGTATTGGGACAACGCCCTTAAAATTCAAATTTGCACTAGAGAGCAGAAATTTGATACACAAATAAATTTAGACCAGAGATCACTAAGAAAAATCTAAAAAATCAGAAGTTTCAATCAGGGGCGGGAACAAGCACTTTAAACTCAAAGTTAAGATCAGCTAGTTGTTCCGTTCTACTACGTGTTTGTCAGAATACTTAAAATTAACTTTGGTGCTATGTTTTCATTAATAATTATCACATTATCACATGGCTTAAAGGGTGCTATAAACTTTAGCCTGATCAGATCATAAATTAAGATCAATTTTATTAAAATTTTTCATACACATTGCACTTATCCAAAGTAATAATTTCCCGTTTTTAAAAGTGGTTGTGATTACACCCATAAATCTTATTTTTTTCTTTCATGTACTTCGGCTTAGCAGTTTAAGTTTATTATTTATGTATTTCTCACTAGATTTTTCCTACAAAACTCTACATGAACCCTAAGTACTAGCAGATAGAAAATTGGTCAAGGATAGGCCCATAAAGATTTTACGTAAGATTATACTGTCGAGCGCTGACATTTTTTTAGACACGCCCACTAAATTTAATGCTTTTTACTTTTGATCTTTTTTTCAGAAGAGTCTTACCAAATTGCGTGCACACTGGCGGCATTGTAATGACACAATAATGCATTTTAAAGGTGTGCAATCCAACAACCATCACACTCTGACCCATTATTTTATGTAACTATGCCCCTTTCAGCTGGTCCAGTGAACATGAATAAAAATAAAATACACTAGAAACTTCAAGTTTAAAAAGCATTATTATAGAAACTTTTTCAATAAGTAGTACGATCCTCTCAAAAACATAAATGTGAAAAAAGGCCAAGTTCATATCCAAAATTTCAGCCATTAAAACTAGTGAGATATAAATTTTGACCAAGTTGTATTTTTGCAAAATACATATCAGTATAATCTGCCATCCATTTTATAAATATGAAATCGTCAGTGTTTCATATTATATCTAGGCCACCTGCTTACTTCAATGGGATGTAAAATAAAGGATTATTGAATAAAACAATATGGTATGGACAATACAACAATACTAAAATTATTTTATATTGTTACTAAAAAAATAAGAGAGAAGTTTGATGTTCGAAGCTTTTAGTGAACATTCGATTTTTTTAGATTTGCGAACATATATTGAACAATAATGTTTCGAAATTTCTTCGCTTTAGTGAGCATTCGTTTTGATCGAGTTTCAGGTCAAGTAAAATACTAAATATTGTTTTCATTGGAAAGTTTTGACCATGATACAATTATAGTAGGTACATGCACAAGCCCAGCCTGTCACTGTATACATTGCACATAGTTGTCAAACTTTGTTTACAAGCTGCAAAAATGCTAATGTATGTGTGTGAATAAAATGATTACAATGTTGCCAATGAATTTACACATGGCTGTGTCTCCAATTACACATTGAAGAAAATTACCCTACACATCTTTTGTATAGGTTTAAATTAAAACAAAAATAAAGAAAAATAGAACCCAAAGTTGAATTACACACAGATTACACAAGAATTTAATTATATGGAATACACATGTGAGTAGAAATTACACACTGCCTAACTACACACAGATTGGCAACACTGAATAGCTATAATCATGCAGGAATGCCGCGTCTGCAATTGTACTTTAGTTACTCTGTAATTGTTGTTTTTATAAATAAAAGATATTTGTTTCCGACAATTTAGGGTTTGTTTATACCAACAAAATAAATGTGTTTTTGGTGTTGTAATTTTGTTGTAGTCGTGCATGTACCTAGTATAATTGTATCATGGTTTTACATGGTTTTTAACATAACGGCGTTATTTGTTTATACAACTACATATGAATGCAACAAACAAGTAACTTTGATTATTATTTTTCGAACTTAATTTGTTTCCAAATTTATTTTTAAGCCAAATTACATGTGATAATTATTAATGAACAAATAACATCAAAGTTAGTTGTAAATATTCTGACAACACATAGTTGAACGGAACAGCTAGCCGTTTTCAAAGGCCACTAAACGTTCATCATCAGCGTTCTCCTGTGTTTGGTCCACTGTGTTGGTATCAGTTGATGTAGATTTGTGCCCTATATACGGAACATTTTTGCAAATGGAATAAGTGAATTGTTTTGATTCATCGTATTTCAATTTGCTGAAAGGTGATTTGTAATGAAAGCTCAAATTTACCATCTCTTATTTACAACAGTCCTATCATTGTCGTTTATTCTTTACTAATTATGCACATGCTAGTTGATTTGCTTATTTTTTTGTTCTACTTAAGACAAACTTGTTTGGTTTGTTACTATTAAGTATATTTATTTTATTTTTTTGCCACAGGCCCATGGCTATTAATTTTAGTTAATTTTAATTATTATTTTTCAAACTTAATTTGTTTCCAAATTTATGATTTGAACGGGCTAAAGTTCGTATCGCTTTTTTTATTTTTAAGCCAAATTACATTTGATAATTATTAATGAACAAATAACATGAAAGTTAATTGTAAATATTCTCCAGGATTTGAGCCTGGGATTACAAGAGTGGCGCACTGCCTACTAGCCAGCAGCAGGATGTTTTCTTCATTATAGTTACGAAAATTTCATTAAAGTTGCAACAAAACTATAATTTCCATAACAATAGATTAAATACATATTTTTTTTGATACTTTGATACAATTTGATAATTTGAAATTATTTTGTATTTTATTATGAAAAATTATTTTGAAAAATTTTGTAATTATTTTGAATGAAAATTATTTCGTAACATAAATGATACTAGAAAATGTAAAATATTAAGCACTAGCTTGGTTTTATTCCATTAATGCAATTTGCATCAATATAATGTAATATTTCATTTTATTAATGAAATTTGTCGTTGTATTAATGAAAGGGGTTCAACGCAGCGGTTTCATTCCCGTGACGAAGTGTTTTTCTTTCAGTAAAAAAAAACGCCTAAACTAAAAAAAATCTAAAAACCGAAAAAATCCCAAAGGCGCCAATAGTAAGAAAAACCGCCGAAAAAAGAAGGTAGGATATTTGATTATATATGCTAAAGTTTCAGTTGTAGTATTACATATATACAAGCTATACGAAACCCTTCGTGTGCGAGTAACAGCCGCACTTTACTGAATTTATTTAATTCAATCCAAGGCATATCAAACAGGTACATGCATCAGGCAAATTGCTCATCCACTGATTTTTTGTTTACACGTTTGTAAAGAAGAATTCATTTGACAATTACTTTTGTGCCTTGTTGCGATGCATACAATTTTTTGACAATTACTTTGTAAAACTATGTGTGAAGCACAGAGTTGCCACAGAGTTTTTGTGATGCGTGTACCTGTAGTAAATGTGCCTTGATTCAACCGATAGCCAATATCATGAAAATATGTTACTGGATAACAAAATCAATAACTTTTCATTATATATTTCATAGCGTATTAAAAGTTCCTGAATCCAGGTATTCGATCCGGTAACACAATCATTAATGCAAACAACCACAGGCGTAGAAAGGGCCTTCTGGGGGTGCATTGCCCCCGCATGAATTTCTGTTCTACTACTAAAATTATTAAAAATTGCCTGTATGTAATTATTTGTTTTATTATTACTCATGAATAGAGATGGGATTCTACCCGGTATTTACCCGATGTATACGTGGTATATTCCTTTTTTGGGAATTTGTTTGGGTATTTATAAAAAGCAATTGAAATGCAGCACCTGGCAGTCTCTGGCAATCTCTTGTTGTGAATCTGAAACCCGAATATTAGTAACACTAAATGTACATGAATTCATAAATACATATGTACATTTGTACATAAATCATGCTTTTTTGAAATTAGTAATTTTAATTTGTTTTAATGTATTCCATTATTTAATTTTTTGCGTATTGATAAAATTTTGTCCAAATGTTGTCTCCGCAACTTAAATCAAAATTTAAAATAATGCAGAAAACTTGCCATTAATAATGTTTTTTTTTTGTTTATAAAATAAACTTGTTTTTTTAATAAATCTACATTTACAATCATCGCCGAATGTTCGAACAAGGAAATGTGCAAAAATTCAAAATATAGTTCTTGATAAACAAGTTAATTTTCAAGTGCATCCATAATTATTATTATTATTATTATTATTTAGTTAAGAAATAATGCACAGTTAAAGATAAACTTTTTGTTTATACAATATATACAATACACATGTATGTATACTTAAATAAAAAACTTTTCTGTCAACCGGTTTAATAAAATAGTATTAAATTAGCGCAATTTGTTAACGGTGATCTGAGGTGAGTATCTACTCGTACATACAGTGCAGGTCGTATAATTAAAACAATATAAAAAGCTGCGGAGACAAAATTTGTACAAAATTTTGTCAATGTGCAAAAAAATTAATAATGGAATACATTAAAATAAATTAAAAATACTAATTTCAAAAAAAGCATGATTAATGTACATATTTGTAAACACGTGTATATTAGTGTGTTCCAAAAAAAATTTTCTTTTCGATTTTTATAGGTACCTCAGCATTTTTTGAAAGCTATAGGCTTAAAGTAAAGTATTTTTGTGATTTTTTTTCAGATTTTTCGGAAGAGGTTTAGAGGTCGCTAAAATCGATTTTAACCCAAAAATTGGGATTTCTCGACTTTTTTTAATTTTGTTCATTACGTCCCATTCAAAAAATGATGGGGCAAAAGAATAAAATTTTCTGGGACACAGAAGAAAGTTTTAAAAATAGTATAAATACCCTATAGGAACTCAAACCCATTTATAAGTAACTTCAAACTAGTTTTTTAATAACCACATCTAGTTGATTAAATGACTTTTTTCCTTGTCGCCGAATCACTATTTTAACATAAGCATGTCATACGCGATAGTCAGTTGTCCATCTCTGCGTGACTTTTAAATTGACTACTAACTACTTGTTAATTAATTAATATCTCTTATATTTTAATTTGAAATTTATTTGCTTGAACCAAATCATCAGTAGACTTCAACCACAAATTTTGAACAGTCACAAACCTCTTACTTTATTTTCTTAAATGTTAAATATCTATTATAGTTAAATAAATATTTATGTAAATCTACATACACATTTATATATGATATACATACATACATATGTATATACTCTATATATAATGTATACATATATGTATATTGATATATAGAAATAATTAGTATTTTTATATTTAAAACAAAAATTTATATGTACATACATTCATTCATACGAAAGTTTGTCCTGCTCATAGAAAATATTATACATATTAATGTTGAAATTATTTAGTTTATTTTCAACACAAACATTTGACATCTGACTTCATGGCATGCTTCTTTTGTTTTTTTATTTTCTTTTCATTTAATTATAATATAATATAATTTAATATGTTTGATTGATATCTGCATGAGATTTAAACCAATTTGTAGTCACTTGCAAAATAATTAGTTTATAGCTAGTGTTTTTTGTCAACCGACTATTTTATTTACTACAGGGTATGTACATACATACATATGTATGTATATGTTCGTTTGTATATACATATCCCTACAAGCAAAGTGATACGAAAATGATTCGAAATCGTATTGCTTGGAAGTAAAATATTATTGCGGCAACAATCATATTGGTATTGCGGAAGTTTCCCCCTTCGGGAGAGTTTGTGCGGCCAGGGCGATACTTCGAAGAAATACGAATGCAATACTTCTAGAAGATAAAACTGTGATATTGCTATCATCAATCATCTAATAGATATATTTATGATATTACCAGATTATCTTTAGAAAGATAAATTATTTATAACATTAGATTATCTCCTAAAGTACAATTTTACAATTTTGCTTAAATTATATGAAGGAAGAAAAATAAAGGATCGTAACGTCACCCCTGAATTAATACTACCATTAATTTAAATTTAAAGCAATTCTATGATCAACTAAGTTCAATTTATCATCACAGAAGTCATCATATGTTTAGTATAAAAAGGAATTTCCTGACATAATGTTTTGAAAATTTTCGGATTGTTTTTATTTTAAATTAAATATTTTTTTATCTTCTAGTTAAAAACATATTGATATTATAACTTTATTGCACATGTGATAAAACACCAGGCTGAACAAAATGCAGCATTTTAATAACACAAAATACCTTTTTAAAGGAAAAAATAAATAGTCAATACATTTCGAAATGTTCATTCAAAATGTTTTACTTAAATGAAAATATTTTAATATCAAAGAAGTATTGCTTTGATGATTGTCTTCTAAATGATAAAAAAAGATATTGTATTTTTATCTTCTGGGTAAGATATCTTCCAAATGTTTGTAGGGATGTGCTTTTATGCACCCATGTGTATGTATGTATATATTTCATAAAGGGAAATTTAGCGAAAAGCTTTTCTATCACATAATTTTAATAATTTAATAAATTGCTGGGCTTTAATCAAAACAAATGTTATTTCCTTTCTTTGACATTCAAATAAAAGCTTATTTTAAAAAGTTTTTTTTTCATTAATTTATTTACATAGATAAATGATGTGCCAGACACATCAATATTCACCTTCAAATTATATGGTTGTACTATTGGTGTGAATATTTTTTATAAATAAACGCACACAACCACATACATTGAAGCTGAATATTGATGTAACCTGCACCCGCTTTACAACAGTTTACGCCAAGATAAAGCTCTGCAGTACGATTTACTAACTTTTAACGATTACACAATCGTAACTTTTGTCTATACATTTTGTCGCTTAAAATAACGATTGTGTGATTCTGAAACTTATTTTTAATGATAAAATTAACAACACATACATTATTGTCGTTTAAAAAACGACACAGCTGCCATTAACCTACAGCGAATATCGTTAAAAATGTTACGGAATAGCAAATTCGATAAATGTTAAATTATTTTAACGATTATCAATTATCGTTAAAAAAAAGGTAGTGAAATTCCCTAATGATTTTTTAAAAACCTCAATACGCCAGATACCCGTTTTACGTCTATCCTATCAATCTCTTTTGTCGTTTTGATATGTAAGGAATTTTTTTAATTTCCACCTAAAAGGGCTAATTCCAATATTATTATTACGATTGGTCAGTTCTACTAATCATAGTTGCATGTTAGATAATAAGAAATGACGTACTTATGTATGTATGTTGTTCTAACTAAAAATGCTGTGGTTGAGTCGTTGAAACAACTTAGGAAAAGAAAATATGATTGTAATAAAATATTTTCACAAAATATATACATAAATACATGCATACATATGTATGTATAAGTATATAAATGTTTTACTCAACCGATAAAAATCAGCTCATTTATGGATAATGGTTTCGGTGCGGAAATATTTTCAAAGCAAAATATATTAGAAAATTAATAGTTTAAACAATCATACTTGAGTATATATTGCGAATTAATTATATTCTTACAAAAAGGCAAAAACGGTTTTAATAGAATGATAACAAAAAAACAAAGTAATCAATCGAACAAAAGCCTATTGTTCAGTCAGGTTGGAGTCATTAAGTCAGTCTAATAATGTGCTTGATGACTGATCTTGTTAATTATTGTTTTCAGTTGATTTTAATTAAAAGAGATGAGAGCGTGAGTAGCTTTACACTCACAAAATTTTTACATTAACTGAATGCAGGTTCTTTCAAAAGCTTTACCTTAAGCTCGTTTCTGTATTTCTTGCATCGTAAAATTTCTCACAAATACAATACACAATGTTGTCTGCGAAAGCAGACAACATTGTGTATTGTGTCAAATGAAAATAAAATGTCAAATGAAAATAAAATGTCACAAAAGTATTATTTCAATAACAAAAACAAATGTTTGGTTCAACAATTAGTTGTAAAAATTTTGTTTGTTTTCGCGAGTGCGAATTGTCTTGACAGTTCTTGCGAGAAACGTTTCACAAAATATTGTTACAATTTTTCTCACATCCTTCCGATAATTGCTGGAAATTTATTTAAATGACAGATAGTTCTCAAGAAACAGATGCACTTAATCGATGCGAGAAATACAGAAACGAGCTCATGAAATAAACATTAAAAAAATAGAGACGAATTGTTAACCTCCTCCTTTTTTTGAAGTCGGTTAAAAAATTATAGCTAGTTTTATTATTACTATTCGAACTTCATTTCTTTCTGCTTTGATGAGGCTAAAGTTCGTATCGCTTTGTAAAACAAATTACATATGATAATTATTAATGAACATATAACACCAAAGTGAATTGTATATATTCTGACAAACACTTAGTAGAACAGAACAGCTAGCTGTTTTCGAAGGTCACTACACCTTCACTATCAGCGTTCTCTTGTTTTTGGTCCACTGTATGTTCGGGTTCCTTATGACAAGAGCTTCAACTTTGCCTCAGAAAGTAAATGAAAATTCCGAACGGATTGCAAGATATGAGCCTGAGAAAATGCTAAAATGACACCGAGGCTCCAAATCTTTGGGGCCTTAAAAAAAGAGATGACTTGGGGCAAAGCTGGATGACAGGGGTCTTTTTTGTTTGGTCCTTTATCACCTAGTGGTATCCGTATATGGTTATTTTTCCATGACTTAAAAAATTACACACAGTGTAATTATCATATGTAATTTGGCTTACAAAGCGATACGCACTTTAGTTGAATCAAAACATATAGTAAAAAAAATTATTTAACTTCTTTCTTATGCTTATTTTGAAAGCGTATTTAGTAAAACTTAAATGATTTACTTCTGGGAGTTTTTTATAAAAGAAAAAATATTCTTTTTTTACCAAACCTTGTACATAATTAAGAAATTTAAACTAAACTAGTAAAAGTGCAATATTCGGATGTGCCGAATCTTATACACCCTTCACCGATGCATTTATATGTAAAAAAAATGGATAAGTTAGTTTTTCTTCTAGTGTAAAGTATATAAATATTATATTGTCCTAAAAAAAATTTACCAATCTAGATATTTTCTCATTAACAACACTGTTTCTAATTCCCCTTTTCGCCTACTAATTACATCATCCCTAGTAGGGTTTCCTTCTATTCCTAAATCTTTCCACAGTTCAGTTAAAAATTTTATAGCTCCTTCAATTTCCTCTTCTTCGTATTCTACTGGTTTTTTTTTTTTGCCTAGCCTTATTTTTATTGTTATTTCTATTCATTGCGAAAACAAAAATTTCAAACAATAAAGGCCATTTACAAATTATTTTACCAAAGAGTATTTGTTAATATGTACATATGTATATATATTGTAGAATTATTTTTTTTTATTTTTTTTTTAACGAAAATAATGCAAGAAATTCTTATATAAGGATGTAGGTATTTATTATAAAATTTTTACATAGAAAGCTTCAAATTGGTATTAAATTTTTTATTTTTTTTTTTGTGATTTTATTTCGGTTTTTACCGAACTTATTTTATATATGATTTTTTTCAGCTCGCCACCCTGAGCGTAAGTTTGTTGGTGCATGAGAACACGTAGTTCCGTCTTTAATTTGTTTAGTCGGCCACCTCTAGATTTTGTTGTGTTTGGTAAAGGGAATATTGGATATTTTGGCTTTTCTTCCTTCTTCTTTTTCGGCGTTATGGGTTTTGGGCCTATTGATAAAATTTCAGGTTTTTGGCTGGGATCTGCGCCCTCTCGTAGCTGCTTTTCCCAAAGGGCTTCGGCTTCCGCTAAATCCTTCAAGACTTAAATCAATTTTGGGTCCATTTAAGGAAAAACTAGAGATTGAGAACGGCTGTCGGTAGAATCTACTGGATGATAACGGAATCTACTATTGGAATGTGAAGTGCTGGCAGTGGTACCGCTTAACATTTATGGCACCCTTCGATGTTAATGCTGCTGGTATGGCCGCTAGAGGATTTGTAGACAATACACTATTCGAAGTGACAAAAATGTTTTCCTTCTTGACGTGCTGTGACTGTTTTAGCTTCTTTAGTAACACTAGTTTGGTTTCTTCATTGCGCAAATCGTCCCTTATCTTAAGCAGTCCCTTTTCGCGTTTCTTCAATTCGGCTGGTGTCAATTCTTTGATGGGCACATAAGGAGGCATTTCTTCATCATCTCGGCGAAAAATAATTAACAGGAATCCAACTTAGCATAAGCTCTGTATATTGGATCCTATTGTCCTTTCTTATTTTTAGATAAAGGATAAGCAGATATGCTATGTATTCCTTTATTCTAAAAAATATGGCAGGATCGCCACATAAAAAAAGGGTTCTTATAGGTTTGTAGTGTGTGTCTGTGTATCTGTCAGTGACAACGTACAGGCCAAACGGCTGGATCGATTTTGATTTAGTTTTTTCTGTTTGAAAGGTGACTTGATCGAGAAGGTTATTAACTATGTTTGAAGAAAATTTGTCCAGCTGTTTAGAAGATATCGCATCTTTTCTATATATATTCGGGAAATTTTAAAATTTTAAATTTTTGTTATTAATACTATTTTATTTTTTTTTTTCTAGAAAATAAAATATGTTTAATTAACAAGGGAAGATATATAAGCATTATTAAGTTACTTTTATATATATAAAAAACGCTTAAAGTTTCCAGCTCTGGAGGTGTTTTTTTTTTTTTGTTTTTCTGATTTTTACTTCCAATCCATTTCTTTTTAAAATATATTTAAGTTTAACATTTGTAATAATCAGTAATAATCCCAAATTATTACTTTACTTATTCAGTAAAATATTTTTTATTGAAATTGATTATTGAGGGGTTTATCTGATCCTAAGCGCATTTCACTGTTGCTAATACAGATCATCAGGGAACCTTTACCCAAAAATTTCTTAGAACAACTAGAGTTATTATGTTGAACTTTCATTTAAGCAAATGAGAAGCTCAACAAATATCAAAGTTGAAACAAGAACTCAACTCAACTCAACTCAATCAACATATTTTTTATTTTCTTACTTTACCACTGCTTCACTGGCTGACCTTTTTCATCTCGAATTGTTAAAACACTAATCAAAATATATTTGGGGCCTAATTTTGTAAAAAGCGTTGACAAATTTTGTATGTATTTTATTATAATTTAAATTTTTTCCATATAAAATTTGTCAACGCTTGGAGTTGCATCTTACAAAATTAGGCCTTTAATTTATAAAGAAAAAATTATTTGACCTAATTATTTTATATACTAGCTCTGGAATTATGCTTTTAAACTTTAAACTTTTAAACTTTAAAATTTAAAGTTTTCTGATTATTTATACCAATTTATTTTTTCTCTCTTTTTGATTTATAAAAAAAGAAAAAAATGTTACAGCAGGTTACTTCTTTTTTTATATGTATACCCAAAACAAGTTATTATTTCCCAACCCTGGAATCGTCTTTTTAATTTTTTTGTATTCATAATGCCAATTTTATTCTTACTGAAATATAAAATACAGGGTGTTTTTTTAGAGGTATAGAACTTCGAATTGAAATAAAACACAAGAAAATCGTTTTAATGTCCATCAATTTGACTTTATTGGATGGATAATTTTATGTCATTAATGTTTAAATATGATTTCGGGCATGTGGCCGCCGCGGCTGGCTCGAATAAAGCCAATTCTACAGGTCCAATTTTCAACCACTTTTTCGAGCATATAGGGCCGTATGTTGGCAATAACGCCACGAATGTTGGCTTCCAAGTCCCCTAACGTTTCTGGTTTGTTGGCGTAGACGAGCGAATTCACATATCCCCAAAGAAAATAATCCAATGGTGTCAAATCACACGATCTTGGTGGCCAATTGACAGGTCCATTCCGCGAAATTATGCGCTCATCGAATGTTTCCTTCAATAAATCGATTGTGACGTGCGCTATGTGGCATGTAGCGCCGTCTTGTTGGAACCACAACTCATCCACATTCATGCCATTCAATTTGGGAACAAAATAGTCGGTTATCATGGCTCTATACCGGTCTCCGGTGGCGAATCGATTCATTCGGGTCCTCTTCAACACTTTGCTCTACAGCGGCAATTGTTTCTTCGGTGCGCACTGTTCGACGTCTCTGCGGATGCGTATTATCACATAGAGTAAACGTAGTGCGAAAACGATCCAAGGTCAACCGAATTAATTGCTCTGATGGACGATTATGTCGACCATAAAATGGACGGAGCTTGCGGTAAACTTCGCGAACTGAACCATTATTTTCGAAATAAATTTGCACGATTTGCAAGCGTTTTTCTTTTGTCAACCTGTTCATGATGAAATGGCAAACCAAACTAAATATTAATCACTTGACAGCTGACAAAATGGCCGCCAGTTAAAAAAGTGATGCCAACTTAAAGTTCTGTACCTCAATAAAAAACACCCAATATGTTTATTTAGCAACCAAAAAATATTTTTAGCTGGTTCCTTTTATATGGCAAAAATAAGCTTAAATTTTCCAGCTCTGAAGCCATCTTTTTGACTTTGTTGATTTTTAATACCAATATATTTAAGACCATTTCTAACACAACAGTCCAAGATAGAAGTCCCTATTTTTTTCTGGAAGCTTCGGAAAACCGGTTTTACGTACAGACAGACGTACAGACGAATGGACGGACATCGCTTATTCATCTTCCCTATTCATAAGGAGTCAGAAAATATATACATGCTTTATTTGTCTACTATTTTTGGTGTATATCTTTCACCACAATAGAAAAATTTATTTGACTCAAATGAAATGTTGTCAGGCTAGTTTAAAAATGAAAGTTCTATAATTTTAAATGACTTTTCATTTGAATTTACAGACATAATACTTTGAGTGTATGTACGTAATAAAATTTTGTATAATCTAATACTATTAAATATTTAAAATTTGTGAAATGCGTACGTAGTTAAATAAAAAGAAGTCGTAAAAATACGAAGTGTTTTTGAAAATATTAGCATAATCGTTAAATAGCTGATACCAAGAAAACAAATATATTTTAAGAGCAGGGTTTTGCAATAGCGAATTTCTTAAATTGCATTAAAGGCAATTGTTTAGGTGAACGGCCAAGTTCCGCCCTCTGGATGCAGAAGGCTATTCGACCTAACTGTTCCCCTCATACCTTTGTTCCTTTAATCCAAACATAAAACATAAGCAAAACTTATGAATGTAATCTCACATGCGAAGTTGGAAAGTTTTCCAATCAAAGCTTCCCGAGGAATGGATGTGCAAAAAGTGCATTTTTTTAAACATACTCAGTGACTCTCATGAAAATTATGAAATTTGGTTCACAATTAGACCCAAGTGAGTAACCATCTAAAAAATCTGAGAACATGGAAATTTTAAACGGGGACGGGGCCACACCCATAAATTCTCAAACTGTAAAGTTATTTCAATTCGTTAATTTCAAGCGATTTAATTTAAAACATTTTAGCGTATTTCTTTTTATCTATTTTCTACGAAAATGTACACCAATGATGAAGAAATGGCTAGCATCACGCCAATAAAAGCCTAAAGTTATAATAATGCAAAAGTCGGAATAGTTGAGAAACCATCTAAATAATCTGAGCTTCCGAAAATGTTAGACCAGGACCGGGGATACACCCATAAATTTAAGAATTAAAAACTATATGTAAAGCTCTTAACTTAAGTGATTTTATTGAAACTGTGCATATACGTTGAGCATGAGCAAGCAGGTAAAAATTTTAACCTTCTGTTTCACGTACTTGTGTTTCGTAAATTTAAAAATTTAAAATTTGAGCTAGAGAGCTGAAATTTCAAACTGAAGTATGCCTACACTGAAAGGAAACTCTTCATTCAGACAATGAAATTCTTAATTTTTAGGGTTCCGTACACCAAAGGTGAAAAAAGGAACCCTATTGTTTTAGCTACGCTGTCCATCTGTCCGTTTGTCCGTCACACGGTATTTTCTCAGGAACCGTAAGAGCTACGGACCTGAAATTTGGACAGAGTATGTAGAACTTTGGTCGCTACAACACAAATACATGTGAATTAAAAATTAAAGGTTGTTCCAAAACGAGCGACGAAAAATGTTAAAATCCCATGTAATATACATACAATTGTATGTATGTATGTACATAAGTATATTTGCTTAATTCACAACAATCTTTATCGTGTATTTGTGCATCAAGTACACTTTTTGTTTTTTAGTTGTGAACACCCTCTGTGTAGTGTATTAATGTATTTTTTATTTTTTATGAAAAAAGAAGAAAGAAGAACAAGCTACATCCAAATTCTCTCAGAGAGCCTCTTTCTCAATACAACCTTTTAAAAACATGTGAAATAAAAGTGTAAAAGTGTATTTAATTTTTATATGAAAATTTCGTACAAAAAATTTACACTCTTTAATATGATAATACAATCGATACAGAGATACAAGAGGTTTTGTGAATTAAGCCATTGACACTTGAAATTTGTAAAATTAGTGTAGTTTTATATAGACTACAACAATTAACACTAAAATTGAAAAAAATTTAATTAAAGGGTGGTCCATCAGTTAATGCAATTTTGACTATGTAATTTGGACAAATTGCTATATCTTGGAAACCGTAAGAGTTAAACTCTTGAAATTTTCAAAAACTATAAAACTAAAAAATCCGAAAATTATAAAATCGCAAACCGAAAAAAATCGCCAAAAACCCGAAAAAAAATTGCCAAAAATTTTAAAAAAATCCCCAAAATTGAACAAAATCGCCAAAACGCGAAAAATGCGCCAAAACCAAAATAATTGTTTATGTGAAAAAAACCGCCAAAATTAAAAAAAAATCGCCAAAACGAAAATAATCGCCAAAATTAAAAACCGAAAAAAATCCTCAAAACGAGAAAAATGCCAAAACTATAGTTTATATCGGCTAAAGTTCGTATTGAATTACATATCTCGTATAGGTACGGAACCGTTCGTGCGCGGGTCAAAGTCGCACTTCACTGAATTTATTTATGTTTTGATGAAACTATTAGGTTTGTTTATTTACTAAAAATTGTAACGAATGTATAACAATTGTTACTGGAAAGTTTTCATTAACCCAAAAAGTTTGCAAGAAGAGAGAAAAAAATGTCTGCACATTATTACTAGTAAAATTTTTATTTGCAAGAATTATCCAACCAGCTGTCTTTGTGTTTTGTTTTGAAATTAATTATTTGAAAAATATCTTAAAAAGGAAAAAAATTTGCAATTCGTTATTAAAGAAATATGTATGCATATGTAAAAACAAAGCTTTAGAACATTTAAACTTACAGCGCAGTAATGCATTTATGAATATACCCGTACTCAAACTCGTACACACACACACAGAGAGATATCATCGCTAAGACCGTCAGATCTCAAAGAGTCGAGAATTGAAGAAAATTTGATTTTAGATAATCGGAGTAATATTACTGGCTTCCTTTATTTGATAGAAGTAAAAAAAAGAAGGGAGGTATCTTGGGATAGTCGGCCAGAGCTATGCTACTTAAATAACGATACAATAAAATTATATCAAATGATGATGTCAAATTCACCGCAAATATTTCAAAACGTTTCCAATAATTTCCTATTATTTTATTTTCTAGCTGTGTACGATTAAATTAATGTATTGTTTGTGCCCATGTGATTCTGATTGTTTATGTTTTGCTTTTGTTCCACTCACTCCACTCAATCACCGAAAAAAAACTAAATCAAGCATTTTAAATACAAAGAAATCAAAGCAAACATAAATTTACAACTGTAATAGTGTCGATTAGTTTTGTTGCTAAAATCACATCTTAGCTCCTGTGTCGTGGGATTCATACTCTTTAGAGCATAGCTCTAAAAAAACAAATTCCATAATATACTAAATTAAATTGCATTAAATTAGAAATTGGTTTGTCATCATCCCAATAAATCATTTCATCTCATTAATAAAATGTTTAACTTATTGTAAAAATATTTGTTAAAAAGTAAACCACAAACTTTAATTATTATTCCCTGAAATTAAATGAATTAGTCGCTACCAGTATGGGCAATTGAGCTATTTTTTTTAACAGGTATGTACATACAACTAAGGGCTTTATTTTGTAGAACGCAACGCTAACAACACATACATACATACAAAATTTATCAACATTTAGCGTTGTGTTTTCAAAAATAGGGCCCTTAAGCAAACTTTAGGGCCTTCAAAAACTGTAAAATTTAGAGCCCTATTTTGTAAAACGCAATTTAAGAGCGTTCACAAATTTTATATGTAAAAAATTCAATTTACAAAAACAAAACACACAAAATTTGTGAGCGAAAGTAACACACGCGGAAACGATTTAGAGGGTTAAATTGTTACACAAAAATTTTTCTATATTTAACGCATGTAAATCTGTAGAATTTGAGGGTCATTTTAAAGATTTTAGAAATGAGAAAAAAATAGAACTGGAAATCCTAAAGAAATTTAGGACCAGTTTGTCAATGTAGACAACGTTCGAATCATGGTGTAATTATACAGGTAACTGGGAAAGATTTGTTATAAAAAATACGGCAACCATAGGTGTGTAAAAACACAAAAAAAAATTAACAAAACCAAAACAAAACGAAGTTTTTGACATACCCCACTTGACCAAGACTTTCGTTATTGATATCGTGTAAAACTATCGAGAGTAACGCTTAAAAAAATTCCAACGCATAAAAACGTACCAAAAAACATTCGTTATCGAGGTTTCACTAGCAATATCAAAAGTGAAAATATATCGAACTAATTTCAATATCCCAAAAAAGCAACAGAAAAAGTAAAAAAGTAATTTTATATTTTATTCATAGATGGGGGCATTTCAATATTGCGCAATCTGCAATATTTACTGATCGATACTTCAACATTTTTACAATAATTTTTTGGAATTTTGATTGGTGATTGCAAAATTGCAATCAAAAATCAACATTATTGGTATTGATTTAAAAAAAATTTTCAATAAAAATTATTTATTGGAGTGAAAAAAACAATATTTAATGTATTGGATTTTTTTAATCAACATAGAATTTTTACAATATGATAACATTTTAAATAAATTTTAAATTTTTTTATATTAAAGCTTGAAAATAATACTTCATAACAAATTAATGAATAATAATTTTATTTGAAAGATAAATTAAATAAACGCTGACTAAAAATGACAAAGTGAAAATTTACATAGTATTATTTGTTTGCAAAACAATCATTTCAAAACTGTTAACATTTAAATTATGTCTCCGAGGAGCGTCTAAAATCCCACTTCTGCTTCTACCATTCCGCAGAAACAGGTAAACCGTGTTAAATTTTAAAAACATTTGCCTTATTAGCGGGAATTTGTTAAGAGAACACAAATTAGTATCAGGATTCAATAAAAACATATCTACTACCTTACGTACACCGTCATTTTGTATAAGTTTCGACGATCCTTACATCGAAAGTATTGAGAAATTATTTATTTAAAAAAAATTTATATGCTTACTATTGATTTCACACGATTTCAAAATCATAAAGATTTATATTACAGGCAAGTATACAGAAATTGATTAATCATAAAATAAGAGATGCTTAAAGTATGCACGCCCATTATATTTATTAAAATATGTATGTACTTAAGTCGGAACATATGAATATACATTTTAAATTGTCAAAAATTTACTTTAAAAAAATTTAAATTCATGAACTGCTTTTAATAATTAATTTATACGTCTTCCTAATAATTATTAAGATACATGATATTACGTATAAGGTGACGATTCATTTTCATTCCAATCCTTTCAGAAAAGCTGGTTTGAATATTGATTGCACCTCAAAATTTTTCAATAATTTCATTTATTAGAAATTTTTTTCAAGCAATATTTGTTTATTGATATTGCATAAACCCTACAATACCAATGAATTCTTTTTATTGCGATTGCAATAATATTTTTTATTAATAAATTTGTAGAAAAAATATGGCAATAAAAAGTTGTGCAATTTTATTGATTGCTATTGCAAACCCTGATTTCAATAAATTTTTACTGCAATACCCCCATCTATGATTTTATTTATTTTTTTTACTTATTTTAATTTATTTATTTTTTATTATCTTAACTCACGCTGCAGTATTTTGAACATGGTACCTCCATTCTAACAGACTAACACATATCCACTAGACTATCGTCACAAATATTTTTCTGTTCAATTGGGCAATGTACAGTACTATCATAAATCGAACTTGGTACCTATAGACTAACAGGCTGACACACATCCACACGGCTACCGTCACACATTCGAAAAACTTTCGAGAGAAGTTCGATGCTCGAAGCTTTAGCAAACATTAAAATTTTCTTAGATTAGCGAACATATATCAAAGAATTTTGTTTCGAAATTTCTTCGCTTTAGTGAGCATTCGTTTTTATCGAATCTCAGGTCAAGTGGGACGTTAGCAAAAGCACCGCTGCCACCTGGTTATATATGTACACCTTGGTTCGACTTGTCGCACACTTACATTCAAAACAAAAACAAATTTTATAATTATTTTTTTTTTCAAATGTAAATGTACGACAAGTCGAATGTTGTCGATAATGACAAACCGGCCCTTATTTTAACTTTACAAATTTTACTATACATAATTCCAAGCTTAGCTGTTTGTGCCGGTTTTTAGAACAAAACTTAGCACCATTGGTCATTGTTGTTGTTTTAGGTTTAAGTTTTTTGTTTTTGTGCGAATTTTTTACTTTTCTCACCACGAAGGTTTTTAACGTGTTTTTTGAGATGCGGCTGCAGAAGTATTTGTTAAAAGCTTGATTGTTGCCACTTTGTGTTTTTGTTCAAAGCTTAAATATGGTTGTATGTAATTATTGTTGTGTTTGCTTATTTCTGTATTGGCTGAACATTTAATTTTGCTTGAAGTTTTATTTTGTATTTATAATTCGATGATGTTGAAACTTTAAGACAGATTTAATTCTCAACTCATTGTGAGCGGACGTGAAGAAATAATTGTACTTGTAGCTAAATTTGATTCGAAGTAAATAATTCGAAATTGTTTTTTTTTTATTAAATCAATTTAAAACTTCCTGCCAAAGGATATTTAATTATTTTATAAATTTCGAATAGGTAAAAATATTTTAAGTGATTTTATTCAAAATGTGGAAGTTTGTATTGTGTTTTGCTATTTTCCAACTAATACTTGCCCAACAAGCCAATGAAATACGTAAGTTTGCTGCCATAAAAATTAAATTTCTTTACCATCTTAATGGACATGAACTCGTATTAAAAACAAATTAATGAATTGAAATTAAAATAATGATTTACTATATGATTAGAATTGTGTCCAGAGTTTGTTATTATATGTAAAAGAGGTGATCAAAATAACTGAAAATTTGTTGCTTTAAGTTTGAGTTTTTTAAGATATTGATAACGTTTCATTGAATTTTAGATTCTTCTTCGGGTCAGATTTAAAATCAAAATATACTAAATAAAATAAATTGAATTATAAGAATATGGATCAATAAATTTTTTATGTTCAGACAAAGCATTTTTTTAAATAATTTTTTTTTAATTAAAAAAAAATCAGAAATATTTATTGTTGAATTCCATAATGAAAAAGCGAAATTACAACAAAAGTATTTACTGAATTAAATAAAATAAATTATGTCTGAAAATGTTTTTTTCAATATTATAAACTAAATTGCATTTAAAAAAAATATATTATTGAATGCGGACATGCAAGAGAATTTTTAAGAGCTCAAGACGAAAAATTTGTTGTTTCACAACAAATATTTATTAAAATTGCAAGTTAATTTCAAACAAATTCAAAAAAAAGCTTACTGAATACAGACCCACAAAAGAATTTTGAAAAACTAGCAAACTTATTTTACTATAAAGAAAAATAATTTTTATCGTAAATTAGAGCTCAAAACGAAGCACTTGCTTAGATTACAAATTTAATTTCAAAAAAATTCCTGTTTGAAAATCTAGTATGGGAAAATTTTCGCCATGAGATCGGAGTGTAAATCATGCCGTTCTATATCTGAAGTAATTTCAAATTTAGCCAAAGTAACGCCATTATTTCCCCCTGAATTTTAAATAATCCAATTTTCTTTACAAGAAAAAACTAAGTTTTGTACCCTCTATGTTATCAACAAGTTAAATTTTACAGTTTAAAATTAACGTTTTCTTAAAAAAAAAATTATTTTCACTATTTTCAATTACTAATTTTATTTGAGGCGTAGGCAGCGAAATAGGAAACTCCAACTACCAATAACTGCCAAGAAATACATAAAAAGGGAGAATGTACAGGTTTTGACTGAAAATGATGAAATGCAATTACAACAACTGTTTTTAACAGTTCTAAAATTCCAGTGGAAAGGCCCATATTTGAAATACTTTTATTGGTTAATTTAATCTTTACGGGTAGCTTACAATTTACTGAAAAAATATTTATTACATGCCTCCAAATACAGCACTTCACTTGCCAGAAAAAAATTTAAGTTAAGTAATTGCTTAAGAATTTATAATTTATTAAAAAGCTCTTGTTTCATTACCGTTCAATAATGCTACGGCTGGAAGGTATTTTTTCATCTTTGTCGAGTTAAAATATGATTGAGATTAACAATAACGAGATGAAGACTAAATAATTTAGCCATTTTCGAATAAAATAATAAAGATGTTTACTTTGAAAGTGCCTTAATGTGCTGTACTCCTCTATAATATTTTCCCATAACGGCGCTGCCTACTGAGAAAAAAACCATCGTAATTGCAACGATTTTCGACATTATATTTACGATTTTGTAATTATTTTTCATTGACTGAAAAAATTTCATATATACAACGAAATATTTTCATTAAAGTAACGACATGATTTTTACTAAGCAAAGTACATTTTCGTATTTTAAATGAAAAATGTAATCATTGCGATGAAACTTTTTAGTTTATACAATGAAGTGACATTAGTTTTAAATTTTTTTAACGAACTATTTCATTGAATAAACAACATTTTTCACGTAAATCATAACAGTATTTCATTACTGAGACGTAACATATCATTTTTTGATGGTATCGTATCATTGTGTTAACAACATAAGTCATTATTGTAATGAGTGATTCTGATCTTATTAGTTATTTAACTTACGTGTGTATATCGGCACAGGCGTCAGAAAAACGTTTGTTTGATATAATTGGCTTTCCCTGCCAAGATTTGAACTTGGAACTTGGAACTTGGTAGTTAGCGCGCTTGCCGCTGCAGCCACAACAACCCTGCAGATAAAAGGAGTAGTATGTGGTTGCTTTTGAATTCAGACTGGTTGCACATCTGTTTTTTTTCATACAATGAACTATTGACTTTTACATTAGGCTGTCATAGGAGCACAACTAGTTGTTTTGTGTAGAGTTGCATACTAGTTGAAGGACTAGTTGCTGTTATAGTAGTTTGTAAAAATTCTTTTTTCCATGTTGTTTACATCACAAACAAAAGAGAGACAGATACAGCGCGCCGCTTGTAGAGAAGTGCAGTCGATATTTCATCAAGCTTCTTAGTTTTGCTTCTTTATAACTAATATAGGACTGTTCCAAAACGTAACTACTCCAAAAATTAGCAACAGGGAACCTCAAATATTATTTAAATATACACAAAATACATACATACCATCATTAATGAAATTTTAATTCAAAGTTATTTAATTGATCTAATTAATACAACATTATTTAAATTATTTGAAAAGTTATAACTTATAAATAAATATTTATAAATATATATATATATCTAAAAAAAACTTTGACTTATCTCCAGGATTCGAACCTATGACTATAAGAGTAGCACACTGCCTACTAGCCAGCAGCAGGATGTTTTTTCTATAACTATAGATTAATTACACTTGTGGTTTGATACTTTGAAATTATTTTATGTCACCTAATCAATTTAAAATATTTTTTTGTATGAATTCTTCATAAAAACATGTATTTGAATTTTCATTACCCTAATAAAAATTATTTCGTAACATAAATGATATTAGAATATTTAAAATATTAAACACTAGAATGGTTTCATTCTATTGAAATTAATGAAATTTGCATCAATATAATGTAATGTTTCATTTTATTAATGAAATTTATCGTTGCATTAATGAAATAGGTTCAATAAGTTCAACGTAACGGTTTCATTCCCGTGACGAAGTGTTTTTCTTTCAGTGATTCGACCAGGCTGCCTATTAAAGACTTTCTGTATAGTGTGCCTTCGAACGAGCTTAAAGATTTTCTCATCTATGGTATTTCCCATAAATTTTCTGTAGTTTTTTTTGTTATTTAGAGGACTGTTCGTAAAGTAAATGTTTGCCCATAATGCTTATTTGCGATTATTGATGATAGTAATTGAGTACAGTGAACAAAAGCACCCATGCTTGTTAATTTTATTATTTGGGCGATTCTTCAACATTTTTTTATTTATTAAACATATTAATGCAAAGTAAATTTGCATAATATGGTGTTGCACAAATATGGGCGGAGTGACGTATACCATATTCCCAAGATGGTATTAACAGTATTTTATAAGGTTTTGTGATTGACTGTACACGACCTATGCCTTCACATAGGAAGTAGGCAACGTGGTTGTTAAAGAAATTCCACAAAAAAAACCGCAAGATTATACGGTTATCCATAGCAGATCAGTCAACCAGTGCGAGCGAGACGAAAAAATCTCGAAGGCCAAACAACACACACACGCCTGACTGCACTTAAGAAATAATTACGATGACCCGAGAGATGTTCCCCGACCCAGAGCTGCTTAGCGACAGGTTCTAAATAAAAAAAATTTAGGCCATTTTCTCTTCTTCGTATAGTCAAACTTGACTTCACTTAAAGTAGATGTTGATGATTGCAATGGGATGGTATTATCATAAAATTCTCTTATACTAATACTATTTGTGTTAGATTTAAAATTTGTAATACCTGGTTTAGTTTTGTTAATCCTATGTGGGATTACTTTCATTTAGATTTGCATTTTCTTTTTCCGCAATATCATCATCTGATACATTTTGATTTGATAATTAAGATATAAAGTAAGTGTGTTAAGTGCTTTAATTTCTGTCTCGTTTAAGTCAGAATTGGTTTTAACTTTCTGCCCTGTTACAAATCAGCTGACTCTTTTTTGTTTACAGAAATCTTAAAACAGTCGTTAGTTTTTCTGTTCGGTTCTATTCTGTTTCAGTTTATGAAAAATATATTGATTTAAAAGAAATTTAGGTAGAGAAACAAACAATATTCGTAAAATCTGATTTACTCAAAATCATGAACATTACTTCGGATTTACTGAATATGAAACTTCTTGCAATTTATGCAAATGATCCAAATTTGATCCAAATTTGCACTACTTCCAGATCGCAAGTTCAGGATCTTATTGACTTCCTTGGCAGCTCTTTTTTTTACTGGAATACTAAAATTTAACAACAGAATGGAATAGCACAGAACAGTAAAAGAAAGCAAAGACTAATGTCGCCTTTATTCTGGTCTTAAGGCAAGCAAAAAAATCTTTTCAAAAGAAATTATTAGCCTTTTCTTATTCTATCCAACCTAATTAATGTTGCGTAATCTTTACTGAGCTTTTTATAAACACATCCAGCAGCTGTAAATTATTACTGATTGCTTTAATGAAATTTATTTATTTGACATATTGTCAGAAGTGTAAATATTACAATAATTAAAATTTATTTGCTGGTGGTTTAGCATGTCTATATACGTATTTCATTGGCGCTTGAACCAAATCATCAGTAGACTTCAACTGTTCAGAATTTGTGGTTGAAGTCTACTGATGATTTGGTACAAGAGCCAATGAAATACGTATATAGACCTGCTAAACCACCAGCAAATAAATATTAATTATTGTAGTGTTACTGATTGCTGAAAGTGAAATCCATAATCTGAAAGAACATGGTTTAAAAATTCTTAGAAGCAAAGGAAATTTTGAATCATATTAGCTAAAGACTACAAATTGGAAGAAGAATTTATTAAGAACTTAACTTTAATCTATTAATTGACATAAGTTAATCGATTTAATCAATCAAATAATGGAAAAAATTCCATTCGATTAATCGAGTTGATAATTTAAACAACACTAATTATTTTGGCAAAAACATTTTTTTCTCTATCATCATGGTTATTTATCAAAGAAATAGACGGAAGCAAAATTGTCATATTTTTTGTTGGAGACTTCCATGGATTTGAATAGCACAAATTAATTTTCTAACTGGTTAAAAAAAGCATTTTAGACTTGAAAAATTCAAGCTGCATAACAATTGACAAATTCGTATTTGTTGTTCCTCACAACGTCTTGTATAACAAATAATGGCCGGCGAATTTTAAATACATAACTAAACAATTAATTTAAATAATAATAATAATAATGATAATAAAGTTCAAAGTCATTAAAATAAGATACAAAGTCAAGGTCAATATTAATGATCATAACAAAGCTTACTAATACTGTAAATTACTAATATTCTGGAAGAACTGTAAAATGCTTTAACGTATTTATGGATGTAATTAATGAGAGACTTGTGTATGTAGATATTGTTTGGAATAATTTTACATGCATTTGCCAATGCTAATATTTTTGTTATTGTCTCTGTAGCATTAATATGTAAATATGTACACATGTGGCTATTCTATTATTATTTAAAAAAGAAGCGTTTTGAATTTATTAAACGCATTAATTAGTTTAATTTATTTAATATCTTGACCTGCCTCAAGTTTATACCGAACGGTATAAATAATCATATACATACACATATATATATATACAAATTCACCGGTTTTATCGTATTTATCATTATTTACATAATAGCTTAATTACAGCTTAGCACAGTGGAGCAATGTTTTCTCATTTTTACTAAATCAATATTGCTGTGGATTGTTTGCTGGGTTTTGTTAATGTTTCTAAAACACTCCATACACGTTTTAATTCAATTGTCAATTGAGTCTTGGCCACACACTTCATAAACTGAATTGAAAGATTTTCGTGCAACTGTCAAATTTATATTTTTTCACAATTACAAATTTAAAAATTTAAAACTTCTATTGCATTCAAAATTAAATACAATTTTAAAAATACAGAACTTTTTCTATGCAAAATAAAGCTACAAACATAAATTTTGACAGATAATCAAGAGACTCGAGCACACATAGCACAATCGAATTAAAATATTTAGGGTCTTATGCAAAAAAACTTAACAAAGCTTTGCAAAGCAATGTTAAGTAAAGTTGTATTCTAAAACAATTATTATATCAAATTTCTAAAGTAGGTCTCCACGTTTGTTAAGACTAAATTAAGTTGATATTTTCAAAATGTGTATTTTGTACCTCAAATATTTTTGTTTATATAGAAAATATTGATTCATGTTACATTTGAAAATGAAGCTAGAATTGTTAGCTCTTAGCTTAGATTTACTATTTCTGTCATGTAATGGAAAACATCATCAAATTATCCAAATGATTCAAAATACATGGGAAAATCCTTAAAAAAATATTAAAATGAATACAATTGTACAAAAATCTAAAAAATCTTGATATTCAAATACTCATTTCATTCGAATAAAAGAAATTGTGATAATTCTTCTGTGTTCCTCATATTTTTTACGTATACTTCATAGAAATGTTTACTGCAAAACAGTAGGAAGTTTTGCATAAGGTTACTAATCAACATAAAAAATCAAAATCTTTTGAATTTTCTTCAACCAACTCGACAACTGTCAAACTAATGAATTGACAGAGCCATAAACGCTTTGATTTGGACAACAATCGACTCAATTGAAAATTTAATTGAATCGTGTATGTGGTGCTTAAGCTTACTAGCTTAGTTTTCTTTTGTGATTTTTAAAATTATTAATATTTTTGAATTCTCAAATGGTTTTTGAAAGCCTGTTGATAAGATAAGAGGTTTGTGAACAGCGTGCCCATTTTAGCAATTTTGCAGCTAAATATAGCATTTTTGTTGTTGATTTAGCTGTATAATTTCCGATTTAGCATTTAGCATTTTTAAATTTTTTATTTAGAATTTTCTATAATATTTTTAAAAATATATTAACTTTTGACAAAATAATTTATGCAATTTTCTGTATGTATGTACATACATATGTATATTAGTAACTTTCACGTGTAACCCATTTGATGATGTATTTAATATGTAAAAACGATTCATTTATTTACATATAAATTTATATGCTAATTAGTGGTTACGCTATTTTGGGCTCATGGCACACACCAACTGCCAGATGTAAACTAGCTCACAACGCTTAATATACAACATGTTTTATAAGAAAAATTAATAAATACCCATACATACACTCAAAGAAGTTTTACATTAACTGTTTGTAGTTATTTCAGAAGTTTACCGTAAAGTTAAACTTCAATGAAAATGCAGTAGTCCTACTGAAAAAAATATATTTTAATTTTTTATGTATGTGTGTTGCTAAAAATACAACTACAATATTATAATGATTTTCCGTGCAATCAAAATGGTCAGTTATTTTCAATTTTTAATAAGTTTAATATTTTTTTAAATAAAATAAAAGATGAAATTTATTTGCTGGTGGTTCAGCTTGGTCTATATGCATTTCATTGTTGCTGTAACAAATCGTCAGTAGACTTCAACCACACATCCCGAACAGTCACAGTGCACAGACTTTCAAGAACTATTTGAGAATTCACAAATAATAATATTCCCGAAAATCATAAAAGAAAAATAAGCATAGTAGGCTTAGAAACTTCTACAAAACCCAGCAAATAATTTATATTCGATATGCTTATTTTTCTTTTGTGATTTTCGGGAATATTATTATTTGTGAATGCTCAAATAGTTCTTGAAAGTCTGTGCATAAGATAAGAGGTTTGTGACTGTTCGGGATGTGCGGTTGAAGTCTACTAATGATTTGTTACAGCAACAATGAAATGCATATAGACCAAGCTGAACCACCAGCAAATAAATTTCAAATTAAAATATAATTATGACAATATGTCGAATAATAAATTTCTTAAATGTTAAATTTTAGATTTTATTTTTCATTTTGCCTTGTAATTACTTTTATTGTTATCCGATGGATTTCTAATTGTATAAAGGTGTAGAAAAATAAAATAGATTCATATCGAATATAAATTATTTGCTGGGTTTTGTATAAGTTTCTAAGCCTACTATGCGTATTTTTTTTGTGATTTTCGGGAATATTATTATTTGTGAATTCTCAAATAGTTCTTGAAAGTCTGTGCATAAGATAAGAATTTTGTGACTGTTCGGGATGTGTGGTCTACTGATGATTTGTTACAGCAATAATGAAATGCATTCGAATAATAAATTTCTTAAAAATAAAAGATGTTTTGTTTATTTTTACATAATGTGCTGGTTATAAAATTAACATTAAAATCTGACTAATACTTTGTACTGAAAATTTATATTAGATTATTTTTAAATTAATTAAGAGGTTAATTAAGAGAAACTTCTGTATCCCATTTAGTATGCTTTTATTACCTACGACGATTTTGTACTAGACGAAAGAACATTGCAACATTTTTGCTTTAATCTAGTACAAAATCGTCGAAGTCATAGTTGCAATACGACACTCGTAATATCAAATGGTACCGTAACTTGATAAAAATAGTACTTTTAACAAATACATACATGCATATATCATAATTGTCCACAAAAATTTTGATTTTTAATAATTTATAAGTTTTATTGAATATATACAATATTTTCTTTTCACTTCTAGCGGAATATATTAAACAATGTAGACGAGATGACCCCCAGTTGCAAAAATGTTTTATCAGTTCTTTAGAGCACTTGAAACCATATGTGGCCCGCGGAATACCAGAGATTGAGGTAAATTCCAAGACTAAATATTATAGCCAGAGTTGGCAATTCATTTCCTTTGTGCTACACTTAAGTTCAGATCTTACAATAATTTGAATATAATTTCGTACAACCAACTATAGGAAATTTTAACCATTTTGTGGCCATAATTAATTACAGCCAAACGGCAGGACCGATTGAAATGATTTTTTGGAATCAACCTACGTAAGCCTCCTTCTTAAGGTCCTCAATATATGTATACTATTTATGACTTTTTTCATAAAACAGATTTATGTTTAAAAAATTCCTCAGAAATTAACTGACTTATTAAATATTTTATTATGAGACTTTTTTTTCAAAAAACTACCTGCATGTTGTGCTTTGAGTTCTATTTATGCGCTTTCTATGTATTTAAGATCCTGCATCAACCAAACTTTTTTTCCTGTGAACCACACTTTTTGCAAAAACCAGCCTTAATATTCCGCAAAATTACATTTACATTTACTTATTGTTGATGCCACTCTAACTTGAATTTAGCATAACAGTGATTTGTAATGCAAATAAAACTCCAATTATTTTCGTACGGAAATAAATTTTAATTTGGTGCAATATAGCGGAATGCATAGTTGCTGATGCAAAAAATGTGGCTCTTAAAGAAAAAAGTTTGGCGAACACTAATGTAAAAATTTTATAATTTGTGTAATTAGTAAAAGAACAAGCGACAATGGCAAGACTGTTGTAAATTTGGAGAGGGTAGAATTGAGCTTTCATTACAAAAAGCTTTCAGTTAATTGAAATACGATGAATCAAAACAATTCACATATTCCATTTGTATATAAAGCAGAAATCTACATCAATTGACACCACACAGAGGAACAAACACAAAAAAAATGCTGATAATGAAGGTTTAGTGGCCTTCGAAAGCAGCTAGTTTGTTCCGTTCAACTATGTGTTTGTCAGAATATTTACAACTACCTTTTGTGTTATTTGTTCGTTAATAATTATCTCATGTAATTTGGCTTGCAAAGCGATACAAACTTTAGCCTGATCAAATCATAAATATAGTTACTAAATCATTTAATTTTTATAAAAAAAGTCATAAATAGTATTGTCCCAGTACAAAAAAAAAAACTAACTAAGAACGAACTCAATGTAAAAAAGGGGAAAAAGCGGATAAAAATATATTTGGTGAAATAATACTCACATATACATATATGTATATGAAATTTACTGAAAGAAACTATATATCGTTCAAAAGATTATCTCTCTCTTCTTTTCAAATTAGTTTATAAATTTAAAATCGTTAGAAATTGATAAGTGCAAACGGGTATGAAAAATCGGTTTTTACAAGTAACTCAAGATTTTGGGGAGTTTGGAAAACTTCAAATACAGATTGTTGTTGTTATGCTCAACAATACCTACCAGAAAAATAGTAACACCTTCCAGGAATTTCGATTTTTAATTTAAGTTTTTCTCACAGTGTTATTTATACCTTGCTAAATAATTGAAAATTACAATCGGAAGAACATTTGAACACAATTCGATAAATCGTCTCACAAAAAATCTAACACATACTTTTGACATGGAAAAAGTTATAAGGGCAGCGAGCTTTTTCAAAAATACAGAAGTTCGGCGACTGGTAGCGAGTCGCTACCAGCGACGAATTAAAAATTTTAAATCATTGCATGTAGAGCAGCGTTGTCCACAAAGAGAAACAGATTCAAAATGTGTGTGTAGTGGTGAGTGCACTGGGAGAAATTTGCTGGTAAATCTATTAAATAATGTTTTTGTATACAACATTTTTTATGTTTAATTAATAACATGAACTGAAGTATGAATGAAACATTAAAAAAATCAAATATTATATCATGAAAAAGATTAAGTGGAAATAAAAAATCAGTTCAATTACGATTGATTGTTTTACGTAATGTAGAGCATTTGCTTTGTCAAAAAATTTCAATTTTAAATAATGTATGTAGCCATTAGTTGGCTGCATGTTGCGGTATTTGTATTGATTTTACAATCACGCAAAGCTTTATTATTTTTCAATTCCAAATTCTTTATTAATTTTGTTATAAGCTTATCTCTGTCCTCCCCTGACAAACTACACATTTCTAAATGACGACTTTCATAATGACGCTTAAAACTGTATGCACTTATTCTTTTTAATTTTTGATTGCATACAAGGCACTCAGCTTCATTAAATATGTTTAGTGAAAATAAAAAATGTTTCTCATAATATACCTTCGACATTTCAAAATAATAAAAAATGATTAATATGTAAACATAAAATTATTTCAAGTGTATTCAAATGCTGGAAAAAAAATCATAAAAATACTCTGTTGTTCTTCTCTTTTTCTCTAACTTGTAATCTCAACTGTGTATTTTGTTGTTGTATCATAACAAATCAAGCGACATCAACCTTAAAAGTTGGCATACAACTGAATAAAATTATAACTTTTGTACTCTTTGCAGTGCGCTTCGTCAACATTCCTGTTGTGTATGTGTAAATCGCAAAAATTGTTCGGCCCCCGGGGGCATTGTGTGCGCATCATTGATGTAGAGGTATTCCATGTAACATGAAGAATTCTTGGTATGTTCCTTGTGAGCGTAGCACTTCTCTATTAATGTGATTTTTTCAGTTTAAATTTGGAAAACAACCGTATAAAACTTTCGAATTACATATGTATATACATACATACATATAATGATTGCGAAAAGTACGTTTTTACGAAATCGTCGGCTCCAGCCGACTTTGAGCCGCCGCCACCGAAAATTTAGGGTCGACTTGGAGCTCTGGTAGCGACCTCTAAACCTTAATACAAAATTTTTAAAAATATCATGCATAATTTTTTCACGGTGCTTGGCCCATAACAAAATCCAATGTTTTTTTATGAATCAGCCTAATATACTACATACATATACATATAGCGATTGTTGACCGTTGTTGTTTTTGTTATTAGAAATTTTATATACAAATCAATCATTAATTAAATTTTTAGCTTCTCTTTTTCTTATTGATTTTAGTTGACGGTTATTGTTTAAGCAAATTAAAATTTGGTGCAAATATTTACGCACTTGCTTTTTAATATTTAAGCACTTAATAATAAATAGCGAAATATTACCGGTATTTGTTTTTATTGTTTTATATTCATTTCCATATTTATTTTGTGTCAGTAGTCTTTATGCGAATCTTTAAATGTCAGTAAAAAATAAGATTTTTTGATTTTTTATTATAGACTTTTAATTAAAAATTAAATAGCAAAGCAGGAGAAAACAATTTTAAGCTATATAAATAAATAAATATGCAGAAATGTTTTTTATATTTTTTATGTGAATAAAATTAACACTTAGGGACACAACGTCGAAAGGAAATGTCCTTTCATCAGTTTATTTTGGAAACCACATAAAATACATACATATGAAAAATGGTTCATATTTTCAATTACGCAGACCGACAGCGAAATGTTCCGTATCATCAGCTTTGTACATTCCCCTACAGTTTTTTTGTGCCTGTCTAAAATTTCCGCAATTAACGTCAGTATATTTTACTCTAGGCCGAAAGCAAACGTAAAGATACGTGATAAAATTACTTTCAAACTATGGTTTACTTAATTCGAAACGAATTTTTATTTTACAAAGATCAACCGAGGTCTGGTGGAACTCTCTTGCAATCTCGTTCTACGAATTTAATACAAAAGAACTACATATTTTAAACACTTTTGGTAAAGATACTTACGTATACATACGTACGTGCTCGAAATGGGGAATGTTGATTTTACCGAAAATTACAAGAACCAACCATTAAAAACTTAATAGTTTTTTTAAAACTCTTTTGAATTTAAAAAAAAAAACGGGAAAAGATAAAATTGTTGAGTTTTTCGTACAAAATCAAATTGAAGATACGTGAGCGTGTGATATTGGCAGTGGTCCCGCTTTCAAATATTTCACATTTGTGCCCTTAATTTTAATTTTTTTTTAAATTAATCGATACTAATACAACTAAAAATTAAAATGTTGCATAATATACAAATATTTTTCGATTTGTTCAAATATAATCTACTAAATATCTCGACCAGAGAAATATATGACTTAGACCACTTTCATAATTAAGGGCACATTTATAAAAATAAAATAATTTGTTAAAAAATATAAACACCAATCCTATTATTTCTCTATATTTTTATTGCGAATTTTTCCATTTATAGGTTAAGTAATTTTTTCAATACGTTTAGCAATTTTTCGCCAACTTGCGATTTTTCGCGTTTTTCGGGGTTTTTTAAAACTTTTTATATTTTTAATGACTTTTGCGATTTTTAATAAATTTTAGCGCTTGCTTTTGATTTTGCAAATTTTCGCGATTTTTTGCAAAGTTTGCAATAAAATCGACAGTTTGTATTTTTTGAGTTTCCTAGGAGTTTGGCCGATTTTTAAATAATATTAGACTTTCTTAACATCCCGCTGTTAATAAGTTTTTGCAAATTTCCGCCGTTTTCGCGATTTTTAGCGAACTTTTTTCATTCCTTACAGTTTTGGTAATTTTGGATCAATAGTATGGCTTGTTTAAAATTTTGCAACTTCTTGCGACTTTTTGCAAATTTTGTGATAAATGCGACTTTTTTCATGCTTTCAGCCTTCAAACAGTTTTGTCGATTTTTAAAAGTTATTAGACTTTGTTTTCATCCCGCTGTTAATATGTTTTTGTAAATTTTCGTAATTTTTGCGATTTTCGCGAATGTTTTGCATTCGTTAAAGTTTTAGCGATTTTTAATTAATATTATGTCTTATTCATAATTTTGCAAATTCTCGCGATTTTTTGCAAATTTCGCGATAAAACCGGTTTTTTGCGTGTCTTTCAGCTTCCTAACAGTTTTGAAGATTTTAAAAAATTATTACACCTTTTCATCATCCCGCTGTTAGAAACTTTTTGCAAATTTTTTTCATTCCTTACAGTTTTATCGATTCTTAATAAATTTCAAATTGAAATATACTTATGACAATATGTCTAATAATAAAATTCTTACAGCCTTATTTATAAAAATTAAAAAGGCTTTTTAAGAAAAGTTTTCTATGAAAATTTGTTTTAAAAAATCTTTATAAAAATTCTTAATCAGTATTTTGGCTTTTTTTTAAATTGTACAATTGACTTGTATAATTACAACATTTAATATGCTACTGCTTCTGGCCTTGCCTTTTTTAAAAAGTATAGTAAATTATGTTTCAATGTATTTTGTTGTTGTGGTCTTGTAATGTAGTATCTTTAAAAGGACTATTAATTTTACCAGGGTACTTTAATACGAAGCGTGAAACCCCTTAATATAACAAATAGTGGCACTTATTTAACTAAAATTAATTTAAGTTTTAGTGTTTTTCATCGCACATTATCCACAAATTAATATTTAAGTTGTCCATTAAACCTTTACCCAAAAATTTTGTAGAAAAACCAGAGATATTATGTTAAACTTTCATTTAAACAAATAAGAAGCTCATTACATTAGCCAACAGCGAATACTATTAATATTCCTCCACTACAAAACGTGAGATTAACGATTCTTATCGGTGAAATACCGATTCTTATGTTAAAATTGGTCTGATCCCACTCCAATAGAGCCAATGTGTCGCAATGGGGCTCACTCCCGATCTGGACTCAATCGCCCTTCCTTAGAACGATCAACACGAGTTAACCTTCTTAACTCTTTCCTCTATGTCCTGTTTCCACAACAGTTTCCGATCTAGGATCACTTCTAAGTATTTAATCCTATCGGATAAGGTGAAGTACTTTCCCTGAAAACTAGGATCAATATACTATCTCCGTTTTTTTTCTGGTTGTATATTCAGTAATCAGACCAATTTCTATTTTAACGTAATGTTGAGAGTTTTTTCCACTTGCCTGCAAAATTGGTTAAGGTACTTTCTCGTTAAATTTCCACATGGCAGACAGGTTCATAATCTTTAAGCAGCTTGAATGATAATAAACATGCCAAGCATATACAACTTGACATTGAAAGCTTTCGCAGACTTTGGCAGTATTAGGTATGAAAATTTAACTGGTTCCCTGCCATCTTCTCGAAGTATGTGCGAATTTTAAGCAGGCATTGAAAATTTTAACCAGATAAGATGATACGGTGTCCACCCTTAAATGTCATCTGTGATAGCTGCCACCTGGTAAGCTACAATCCCAGCTTTTGGTGATTCCACTGTGGGTCCTCCATGGTATTCGTGAAATGGTTATTCATCAGTAACAATAAGGTCTTCTCTATTTTGAGTTCACGCTCTTTAAAAGAACTAGTGAGATATGTAAATATGTGTGTAGCTATACTAATTTGCTCATGGATGTGAGCTCAACAAAACGGGCTAAAATAATAGGTAACATTTTCGGCAATCAATGGTCAAATAAACCGAGAGATTACTGTATTTCCATTGCCCCATTTAGTTGATATATTGTGCCACTTCAAATGGTACGAATATGTGGTTAGGAAATTATATAATATTTTCAAGTTTCATACTTCTTTCATTTTCATTTCCTTTTTGTTTTAAATCAACAATTTATTGTTGCATCAGTGAATGTATCAAGCAACTGGTGAAAAACAAAATAGTTGCTGCATTTTTTCCACTAACTCACTGACTGAATAACTCAATTTAACAAAATAAAATTTGTACATTTATTGTATTTTTTCATTTTTCTTTTTTTGAGAGGAAAAACTAGTTGAAATGGCAAAACTGTTAGCTTCCATTAGAGTGCGTGTGTTTGGTAGCTTTAAAATTTTCTTTTCATCAAGTTTTCAAATCGATTACCTGCCGCCAATTTCCACATAATGAAATAAAAAAGCCATTTGAAATTAAATTGAGGAACAAATTTCTTAAATCTTGTACACATTGAAAGTTCAACTATGAATAATGATGAAAAGAAATCAAAATCGCATGCAAAATCATATTTCTAATTAGTGAGGAATTATTCATCCGCATAATTGAGTTTTTAGTTATAAAGTCTCACACATACACACCCACACATATTTTCATATTGGAGTGATTAAGAATATTTTTTGAATAATGGAATATTTTCAGAGCTTAAGGTTAAAGCTGTAAAAGCTTCATATTATGGTATTTGGAACAAACCAAAAATATATCTTTTTTTATTATTATTGTGACATTTATGGTTTGATAGGCTAAATTTCGTAATGAACAAATAACACCTAAGTTAATTGTAAATATTCTGATAAACACATAGTAGAACGGAACAACTAACTGCTTTCGGAGGCCTTCATCATCAGCGTTCTTTGTGTTTGGTGCTCTGTGTGTGGTGTCAGTTGATGTAGATTTCAGCCGTAGTTGCAAATGGAATATGTGAATTGTTTTAATTCATCGTATTACAGTTTGCTGAAAGCTTTTTTGTAATGAAACCTCAATTTCACCATCTCTAAATTTACACCAGTCTTACCATTCTCGTTTGTTCTTTACTTATTATGCATATTTTAGTTAATTTGCTTATTTTTTTTTTCATATGACGGTATCTTACGAATAAATTCTTTAATATTGTCTTCCGGTGCGTCAAGCGTTGCGCGTTTGACCCTAAAGTCTTAACATAGCTCCAGAAATAATTGTCTAAAAGCGTTAAATCGCACGATCTAGGCGGAAATTTGACCGGCCCCAAACGTGAAATAAACTGTTCACCGAATTTGCCTCTCAATTTGATCATTGTTTCGCGTGATGTGTGGCATATGGTATAGTCTTGCTGAAACCACATCTCAGCAAAGTCCAGCTCTTCCATTTGGGCAAAAAAAGTAACAGAGGCCCAATTGCTGCGAATTGTGCTGAATCGATAATTCACGGTCATCAAAAAATTCCAAAATGACCTGATACCTCAGATTTTCATAGTAAAATTACTTTAAAGATCCTATCTATAGTTTTTTTCTTGCTGATACAAAATATGTATGTAATTAACAGTTCAAGAACTTTGCGGTTGGTTAAGTGAGTAAACTTGACATCATTTTCTTATCACAAGTAAATATCAAGTATAATTATAAATTACAAAGGATAAAATAATAACAAATACGGTGTGAGCGGTGAAATTGGTGACTTTCTTAATAATTTATTTTAACATACACATATTCAAAACAATCCGCTGTTGGAGTTAATAAAGCAGAAAAAATTGTTGCATCATATTCAATCTAGTATTATATATAAAAGGCGTGTACGTCATCAATAAAAGGTATGGGATGGCGAAAGTTTTTATTTTGTTCGCTCTACCGGCAGTTTCTTGTAGACCGGCCAGAAAAAATTAAATGTGCTCTGATAGCGTGCAAACCGACCATGCGCTTGCACTTTTCACCCCAAAAAAACTATAAACACTTTTGGAGCAATAACTTTCAAACGCAGCGTTTTCCGGTAACAATTTTTCTGCAAAATAAATAGCACAACCGTTTTCCTGTACATAATTTTGCCCTAACTATGGCCTATCATGGTCCTTTAATAAGATGCAACTAAGTTTTTGGGAAAGGTTTGTTTCAACGGCTCTCGCTAAAAATACGATAGCGATAATTATAATCCGTTTTCATTATTTTATAAAGTAAGATCTCTATATTATATAGCTCCATTACATTTCGTCCAAATATGTATCGTTTAATAAACATCATATACCAGTTTGATCCATTGAATATATCTCAACAAAACTAACACAAATACAGACGATAGAGGAAACTATATTTTTTTAATAAAAAAATCTGCGTACATATTTTATGTAAATTCATGAACAAATCAATTATTTCTATCATTAGTGAATGAAACAATTGTTCAATTCACATGCTGGTATTAACATCGTATGCGTTGTCTAATCTTGTAATTATACAATATTGTATTTTTATTGTTAGTAATTTTATACTAAAGTCTGCTCTAACTGTACGATTGAATTTTATATGGTTTTCAACATTTATATTGAGTTCAGACCTGGGAATAGTCTATTTGTTAAATTAGTTCGTAAGAATCTTTTAAATATGTGATATCCAACAGCAGTAAATAAATTTGGGCTAAATATTCGCATATATGTATGTATTTAATTAATTTAAACTTTATTAAATATTATAATAATTTATTCGACAGTTTTATTAATTGTATATAAATTTTATTTAAACTTTAGGTGTTTTGTAACCGATAAAAAATATATAAAATTTAAATTGATTACAAAAGACCTAAAGCTTAAATAAAATTTATATATGTACTAGCTTACCCCGGCAAACGCTGTACTATCCTCAATTATGTCTAATTTTTTTAACCACAAATTACTCCACACAGTGGTCACTTTTTGGGTCAGAAATAACACAAAAACCTACGGGGTATTGACTCAAACCTGTGTTGAAAATTTCAGCCCCACAGCTCTCATAGTTCCAGAGATCATGCGTTAGGAACAAACTCACACTACGATTTTATATATATATATATATATATAGAAGATATTTTAACTTTATTTTCAAAATATTTTAATTCAAAACTATTTTGCATAGAATTAAAATTCCCATACGTGGTTTGATTGACTACACTGAATTAACATTTATAAATACGATAAAATGACGATACAGCAAATACGTCTGTTCCACAAGTGCGAAAAAAATTTTATGTTTTGAGCTTATGAATTGAACAAAACTGTTTTTTCATTTCTCGTTATAAAAGAACCGTAATTTTCTCTTTTAATTTATATTTCCGTACGGACACTACATATGTAATACTATACGAACTTTAGCGATTTTTTTAGTTTTGGAGGTTTTTCTAATTTTTGGCAACTTTTTTTTGCTCTTGGTATTTTTTCAGTTTTTTGCGTTTTTTATCCTTGGATTTTTTTTATTTGTGCAATTTTTTCGGTTTTTGGTGATTTATTTTAGTTTTAAAGATTTTTTTATGTTTGGCGCTTTTCTTCGTTTTTGGCGACTTTTTCGGGCATTTTTCCGGTTTGGCGATTTTATAATTATGGAATTTTTTACTTTTAGCGTTTTTGAAAATTTCAAGAGTCTCTTACGGTTTCCTAGTAAGTACAGTACAGTACATTATATAGTCAAATTATATAGTCAAATGACATTAACTGAAAGAATACTCTCTAATTTTTATTTTATTTTAATTTTTGTGTTAATTGTTGACAAAAAAAACTTATAGTTATATAATTTGACAACATTACAAAAATTCATTTGTCATGGACAATTTAAGCTTTTAACCAAAAGAAAAAATGGCAAAACCACAGATTTATAGACAAAAAACATCATACATGACTTTTAAAATATATACAAAATATTAATTATATGTACTTACGTGCATCTATGTGTACATACATACATACATATTTATGTGTGTATGTATGTACGTAACAATGACAAATGCATTTCAAGTTATTATTCATATTTATCAAAGAATTTCGCAACACTGCTATTAACATCAATTCACAAAGTTATTTAACAAATCTTAGTTTCGGTATTGTAATTTGTTCTTATGTATGTAATTATTTGCAGTTGCCTTCGGTCGAACCTTTCAAAATGAATACGTTGGCGCTGCAATTGACCGACGGACCACAAGGTTACAAAATCACCTTGAAGAATATGGAAGTCTTTGGTGCCAGCAACTTCCAAGTTAAGTCAATGAAAATCAGTGAGAATGGTGAACCTTTTGAGGCTAAAATTTTTATGCCTAAATTGAAAATTGAAGCCAAATACACTAGTTCGGGTGTTTTGCTGATCATACCAGCTTCCGGTAATGGAGAATTTCATGCTGTATTTGGTTAGTTGTTTATTTTAATTAATATGCTTATACCAATGCTAATGGATTTTATGTCTTTGATGTCTAGAGGGTTGTTCGGTCGATTTAACTGGCAAAGTGTCGACACATAGAAGAGATGATTCCACTTATTTGCATGTGGACTCCCTCAGCATTGTTCTCAATGTGGATAAGGTCAATATGAAAATTTCAAATGCTTTCAACAACAATCGCATTTTACGTAAGTTTTCTTATTTTGTTACTCATACATACATACATACATGTGTATATGTGTATATACTTTAATTAATAATTATATTTTTAGTTGAAGCTACCAACTTGTTCCTTCGTGATAACGGTCGCATTGTACTAGATGCTATGGAGGCTCAATTGCAAAAGAAATTGGCAGCGGAGTTTGGCAAGTTGGCGAATCAATTGTTGAAAAATGTTCCCAGGGACTGGTTCTATATTTAAATGCTGCCTTAAATTAACGTTTTGTATATACGCGGTGTCTCTTGTAAATAGCAATTTTTAATAATTATAAGTATAAGAAATAAGTGCTTAAAAGCATTTATTTATTTATATGTATATATACATTGTTTTTGTATTTTGGTATACATACATATATAAGAAATTGTTCTCGTAGGGCCAAATTTTTAAAAGTTTTTCTTAAAATTAATAATAAGTACTTTTTATTTAATTATGTATTTATGTAAGTATATGAAATTACTTGCTTGTATTATTTAATATTATCACTATTTTGTACTCGTATTAAGGAAAATAAACTTTAAATTAAACTCTGTGAAAAATATAATGATATTATTTTTGGAGTGTACTCATACAGAGCTTTTGCTTATTTTTCCCATTTTTTTTTTAAATTAAAAATAAAATTACTGGGCGTCATTAAAGTGGCGTATTTCGACTACGTCTACGAAGGAAAAAAAAGAAAAAATTTAACAATGTTCTTTAGTCTGGTACAAAATCGTCGCAGTCGAAGTCGAAATATGATTTATAATATATATTACTATTTTATTTCTATGACATTAGAACTAGGGATGTAACGAATACCGATACCGATTCCGATATATCGGCGATACTTCCGATTTGCTGATATATCGATATCGGCGATATTTTACTGTCGATACAACGATACTTTTAAAGTTTCAGTGCTCTTTTGAACAAATAATTAAATTTTCAACATTTTTTTTGAATAACATATTAATAACATATTAAAAGCAGAACATAAATTCATAACAGAATAATGAAATTGTTTCATTTGTGTTGTTTAGCACCATGGTAGTGGAATGTTCTCTCAATGCTAAATCATGTATGTGTTTGTGCGTTTTAAGATTTCCTGCAAAGCGCATTAATAGAAGTGGTAGTAATGCTACAACAGTCCTAGTAAGATCTCGTAATACTCCAGATCCTCTTGATTAATGGTGTAATGACATATCCTACCCAAACTTAAAGAAACTGGCGCAGAAATACTTAAGTTTTCAAATTAGTTCTGTCGCATCTGAGAAACTATTTTCTACTGCAAGTCAAACGGATTTGCGAAATCGTCTGTCTCAGCAAAATTTGAGAACACTTTGTTTTTTTTTTTTGTAAAATCTTATTAATATCAATTTTAAATATTTTTGTGCATTTTACCATGATCTCAAATTCAATTCGATGTTTTTAAATTCTTATTAAATCAATTTTAAATATTGAGCCAATTTAAGCTGAGTGTTAAATTAAGGGTTTTCAAAAGTCTCGCAAACTGTGCAATTGTGCATTTTTACACTCTCGTAAATAAAATGTCAAAAATTGTATAGAAATTTATTTACACGAACCTGTTAAGTTTGCCCAATAATTTTGAGTCGTAAACTTAAGCTGTGCAATTGTGCATTTTGTTAACATCAACTTCTTGCTTTTTTGGACTTCTTTAGGCACTTTTAGACACACACACACACGTTTTTATTTTTATAAATATAGTTTTTAATTAAAAACTGCTTTAAATTGTATTATGTTATTTTTATTTATTTAATTTTTTGACGTTTGTTTCAAATTTACATAAGTTGTTTGCACAAAAGGTTAAAAGGGGCTTCATGAAACAAGTCTCGCAAGTTTGCCCAATTGCACAAATGGCAATTTTAAAAGTTCTCATGAAAACTCTTATTGTTTATTTTGTAAAACCATAATATTCTCGTATACTTTTTCTTGTTGAAAATTTTAAGCTTAAAAATTGAGATTGAAATGTATTGAGCATTTTTATGATTTTAGAAAATAAACAATATCAAATTCAGTTTGAATTGACTCATTAATAACATTTACACTGTTATTTTGTGAAAAATAATTGTATTTGGTTATTAATACCATGAATTCAAATTCAATTATTTGTTTTTTAATTCCTATTAATATCACTTTTAAATACTGAACCAATCTAAGCTGAATGTCATCGTTTATTTTGTAAAATCATAAATATTGCCGACATTTTGTTTTTTGAAATTTTGAAGTTTAGAAATTTCAGAATGAATTCAAATATCAATTTTAAATATTTATAAACTCTTATACTGTAATTTTTTATAACAAAAGAATTACTCTATTTTTTTCATTTTAACTTGAGTTCAATTTCAATATGCGTATCGGTATCGGTATCGGAATCGGTATCGGCGATATTTCTTTTTGAGTATCGGTATCGGATCGGCAAAACAGCGTATCGTTACGTCCCTAATTAGAACTGCAATAAAATGTTTTACCTTGTTTTACATATAAAAGTTTCTTGTTCAAGTGATGCATATTAGACTTTTAATTTATTATAGGTAAATAAAAATTAAACAAATTTTATTTAAATTGAAAAATAATCCATTCCATTTACCAAAATAGTACTAAGAATATGAAGCTTAAAAGTAAAAAATTATATAATCCCCAATATCGGTTTTACTTCTTTCAAGATTGTTAAAACTAAATTCCTTATTTAAGTGACTAACTTTGTAATTCTATTACTAAATTATTCTAAAGTAAAACAGGTTCTATGTTTTTTATACAACAATTCGAAAGCAATTATCTTCGATTCGAATTTATATTATATGGCCTGGTAACACTGAAAGAAACTATCAATACAATAAATATGTATGCTTTAATAAATAAATAGTAGTCAAGGCAAGAACCTAGTTGGCGTTTAACGCTTTTTAAAGTATACTTTGGCCCAAAAACTATTTTTTCAGCCAATTCACTGAACAAATAATTGAGCAGCATTGCCAGAGCCAATAATTTTTTAATATATGCATATAAAGTTAACAAAAGGTTCAGGTATTTGTTTTTCTCACGTTGAATTAATAAAACACTAGCAACTGCATACCCAAGATGCCATGTTCAAGGAAATAACTCAAAATTGCTGCCTATTCATTATTTGTGGAGGTCCATAACAAAACGCAAAAATTCAACTTTTTGAGTTTTCTGATTTGTTTACTTTTTACAATATATAAACTAAATATTCAGATCAAAAGGAAACAATTCCAATATACATATATTCTCCTCAGGCTAATTACAGTTATACGTATATTGCTCAAGCGGACTTGTTGCATTTTGTTATGAACCTCCTCATGTTGATGCGGCAGAATATTTCCAACACCAAATACGAAAAAAATGGGGAAAGTTTATGTGTAATTTTTAAACCATATCATCAAGAAAGCGCCAATTTCGGGAATTCAAAGGAGGGTAACAAAAGCCATGAGAATATGAACAGGGCACTGTATAACTGTCAATATAAAAAATTTCCAGAAAATTGTGTCCTCCGAAAATGTTCCAAGAACCAGTGTATGAATTTTCCCGGGAGCACACCTCAACTGTCACGCCAAAAAGTCATACATTCTTAAAGTGAACAGAACAGAAGTAAAAGAACATCAGTTGACAGAACAAATCTTCACCGACCTTAAAAATGTTTTTACCTTACAATCTGTGTTAACGCTTTTTGTATCGCTTGAATAAATTGAGTTGTGTAACCTGAATAGATAATGTTAAACAAAGAAAAGAAAAAGTGAAGAGTGATACTTACAAACGTATTTAGCACAGGTAAATCAGAATTGTATACACAATAAAACCATTTCTCATATTCCATTTCATTTCAAATTTACGTAAAATAGCTGATGTTAATAACAATCTATACACAATTAGGTAGACATGGGCCATGTTGCAGTTATGCAACAAACCATTCAATCCTCATAAAAACCATTAAGTACACCAAATTTTTAATTTTATTTCTTCTAGTTTTAAACTGTAAAATTCGTTCTTAATAAAAACTGTATCTCTTACATCACAACAGTTTTAAAATAACTAAATCAGTAGAACCGTAGAGTAATTTTTTAAAAAAAAAATTTCCCTTGATTTAAGCTGTGTTCACATTTTATGTATTTGCCTAATGGAATGTCACTTTTTTTACAGATGATATTTTCTGTATATGTCAAAATCTGCATTTTACATACGATTTATAATTTTTATGTTCACACGTTGGTATGTTATGTAAATACATTTGACATAATCTGTAAAGGTAAACAAATGCTTACTTTTGCTAATGCCTTTTCAATTTTTTCTTTCATTTTTAGTTTTTAATCTATTTAATCCATTTTAATTTAATTTATGTGACAATTTTACTCAATTATTAATGCCACAAGCACTTGCTTTATTTGAAACCAGCTCATGTCAGATGCTTGGTCACTTGAAAATAGAACACGCTCTAAATCAAAATTGTCGTTTGTTCTGCACACAGACAAATAACACATGATATTGCTTAAAGGTGTTCAAACTATATGTACAAATTTGCCATGTGAAAAAGTGACATTCCACACGACAAATAAATATAATGTGAACACAGCCTTACGCTGTAAATTTTTGTAAATGTGCAAATGTTTTTATTGTTAGAATATTATCAGTAAAGTTAGGTCTAGCTTGGAACTTTTATTGCCAAGATATCTGACTTTCTTTCCTCTTAACTCTTTGTCCTTTTTCACTGCACAAAATAAAATTTCAAAAAAATCCTAGAAGAAAATTTTTTACTTGCGCTACGATCTCCTAGAATTTGTAGAAAAAAAATCATTTTCTCGATATTGTGTCACAAAGATTAAGATTGTGCCCGATTAAGAAATTATTCCTGATTAAATAAAATTCATTCTAGTTCAATTAAATTTAAAATTTTTCATATTTGGAAATATGTATTTAAAAACATATCATGTCTTAAAGTAGCATAATCAATTTTTTGGTCCCAGCCTTGGAATTTCAGAAAAATGCCTTACATTTGATATTTATAACAATAATAGGTCTATTTCGAAACGATCTGCCTCCTTCAATAACAAAAATTTTTAACAAAAAATTTCTTTGTAATATTTCTTATAGTGTTTCGAGTACCTTTTGAGTAAATAAAAAAATATGGGGTTGTTATTTTTGCAATATATTTTAATAATAGTGAAATAATTCACTCAATTTTTTCTGCAAAAAAAAAACGGTGAAAAATGGACTTTTTTTAAAAATTTAATTTAAACTGTGTGTAATTGACTAAATTGTGCTTTTGATACCAAATCTTTTCTTAAATGTTACAAATTTTTTTATTAACCCCTAATAAGTTTTTTTATATAGAAAAAGATTTAACTTCTCCAGCAGAACAGTGGACCAAGGTTGATAAAAAAAAGCCAAAATTTTATTTTTTTTCCGAATATTTCCTAAACTGTAAGCAAAACCCTATAAATGTAGCAGACTTTTTTTAGCTCTTGGATAGAAAAATACACTTGTTTGTCAGATCAACAACATCGGTTTGAATTTTTCATTACCCTGAGGTTGCACACTTTGGGGGTTTTGGGATTCGCCCCCTTTGAAGATATATAGTTCAAATTCTAGACTTAAGCGCTATTTATAATTTCATGACATTCGGACGGTCGTTTATTTCAATTTCGGTTGAAAAAGCGACGCATAACATTGCTTATTAATTTGGCTTCCACAAACTTTTCGTCACCATTTTATTAAACAAAAAATTTTAAATAAAAAATTTCAATAAAAAAATTAACTGCCCTACCCTCAACGTTTAAGAAAGTAAAACTTTTTAATCAGAAGTAATTCATAGTTAGGCTCAAGTTCAGTAATTTCAATTCTTATTGAATGAAATATTTTTTATTAATTAATGTGAGTTTCTAAAGAAGAGAAGAAAAATTAAACTTAGACTTTAAGCTGGGGGAAATACCGATACTTTCCTGTGCAGCCACGCACTTCATCAGCACCCTAGTCTATCTACTTGGGTAGAGATTCTTATTAACATCAGCTATTTAACTTAAATATACAATGAAACGGAATATGAGAAACGATTGTTGTGTATACAATTGATTTACCTTTGGTAAACACATTTATAAGTATCACTATTAATTTTTTCTTTTTTCCAATTTTTCATTTTTCTATTTAGGTTAGCACGAAATTATTTTACTCTACCTCAGTATGTTTAACTATGAATTACTAACTATGAATTACTTCTGATTAAAATTCACTACAGTTCAATTAAAATATCTAAAAATGTCTCAAGTAAAACTTTTTGTTAAAAGAAATCCATTCTTGTATGATTTTATACATTGTGGCCCCATTTGATATATCAAATAATCAAAAGGATAATCCAGTAATTAATTTTACCCAGCTAAAAAAATTATATATGGTCCATATATTTTTAATATATGAATGTATATAACTATATATGAATATGTATGAATTCATGTATGGAAATATATGGGATTATACATGACAAAACTATTATATATGAACTAATATATGGACTAATATATAAAATGTATTATAACATATGAGCTCATATATGAACATTTAATTATGAAGCTCTTCATATGTGGATCCATATATAAATATGAGATTTTATAAGAATGTATGCATACATGATATCTCACATAATATCGTTTTTGCAATCAAAACAACTTGGAATTTTATCACTGCTGAATTGGAAATCCATTAGAAAATTCATACGGTATGCAAAGATTATATGCGTACCCTCAACGATTAAAATAGAAAAACTTTTTGTTAAAAAAACCATTCTTGTATGATTTTATACATTGTGGCCCCATTTAATATATCAAATAATCAAAAGGATAACTCAGTCATTAATTTTATAGAAAATAACAAAATTCTCTAGACAAGAAACAAAGTTCATATTACTGTATTGAAAACTATTGTTAGACGGATTATTTTTTCTTTTATAATTAATTGCATTACTTTTTAAACTGATTTCTTAAGCTAAATGTTATGTACGAATATGATTTATGTGTTTTTTAAATAATTGATTCACCTTTTGATGAATGTGATGACTTTTAGTTCTTTTTGAATTATTTGTCCAAACAAATGTTTCATTAAATACAACCTCTCTCTCAAGTATAAAAAAATTTAATTTTAATAATTTAATTTATTGCACAACAGTGCCTTTTGTGAATCAAGAGTATATGAATATGAACTTTGCATACTGTAGAGGGAATTTACACACACATGTATGAAAATGTATGAATATATATAATCATATATGCCCATATACACTCATTTTTCGGATCCGAACCATATATGGGATATCATATATGCTCCATACATATTTTTTAGCTGGGTGAAACAATTAAAAACAAGAATTTAAAAGGAAAAAAGCAACCCGAAATGAATATCGGTATTAATACCGGTGTAATTATTTTTTTAATTTCGGTATAAAAAGCAATAAAAAATATGCCGTTATCGTTGGTATCTTTTTTATTTCGGTCTCGGTATTACCGGTACATACCGTTATGGAGTCTAAGATACCGGTACTCCGATATAACTGTAAAGTTTATTAATTCGGACAGTGGACATAGTAAGAAATATAGTTATCAAATTATTTTATTAACATATAAAAAACATATAATCTTATATGTCTCTATAAATGTTTTTATACTTACATACATATGTACATATCGTTAACTTAATACGAAAAGGCCCCAACTCATGTTTTTCATAGTTTACAGGAGGAAGAAAACACTTAATATAAAAAGATAAACACTTTACAAATTTAGTGTTATATTAGTTTTATTATTATTTTTTAATTTAGTTTAGTACTGGTCTATCGAAATATGTAAAAATATCGATTTTGAAAAATTATGAGTTGGGTCCTTTTCGTATTAAGTTAACGATATGTATGTATATTAATAACAAAAATTTAAATTTGATAAAAAACATTTAATTTTCTAAAAGTCGAAATTTTTTAACAACTACACTTAGAGGAATGGCCTTAAACATACACTGTTAGGGTTTTTGGGAGATCAAATGACTTAAAATGGTCCATTACTAAAAACTGCAATGTGATTTATTTTTATTGCTTATTAATAACACAGGTCACCAAAATGAAATTTATTGTGTAAGGTCAAAGGTTTCGCAGGCAATTTTTTGCACTAAATACTGAGTATCAATTCCTCTAAATCGGTTTTTTTGAATTGGCTCTGTATCTCGACATTTTCCGTTATTAAGAAAAAAGAGGATGCTGCATGACATAATTTGCATTTACTTGAGAACCAATTCTTTGATTAAATAAAAAAAAATACATAGAAGGCTAGGAAACGAATTGGCCTTTACACTACACCATTATTAATTTTTTAACAGTCTTATAGTATCGGAGATATTCGGAAAGTTTTATACAAAAAAAATAATTTTTTTTAAAAAAAATTGAGAAAATCGTTTTTTAAAAGACTCATTAAAATTTTAAACTGGAGAAAATTTTATATTTTATTATTAATTGTGATATATTCATATGTTTTAAATAAAATTAGCCAAATTTATTAAAAATCATTTTATAAATTCTGAATTTATTCACAATTAAGTGGTAGCATATATATACTCGTATTGCAGCTTTTTTTAATTATTATTTATGATCTTTGAACTTTTATTTGACCTTTTATTTTAAAAATAGTAACTATTTTATTCAGCTTGAGGTCTTTTTAAATAAAATTAACAATATTTATTAATCAATATTTCGACACGCCTTTGTGTGTCTTCTTCAGGTGAATTTTTTTTTTTGTCGGTTAGACCACTTCCTCCACCGTGGAACATTTTTTTCAAGAAGTTTCTTATTATTTGGCACTAGCGATGATAATGATGTGGTTGCTCTTTGCTGTTGATAAAAAATATTTAAAATAATTCAGCATTAGAATATGTAAAGGTTAACAAAAACTTGCTTAGTCCTAATTTACATTATGCAGCTATTATTGCTAAGCTGATTAGTTTGTTAGGAAAGAGACACTAGGGGAAAAGAAACGGTTCTGTTCCCCTAGTCTCTCTTTCCCACAAGCTAATCAGCTTATCAATAAGACTTGCATAGTGTAAATTAGGACTTATGTAATTTCAAAGAAAGTTAATTGAAATATATTTTTGAAATCGGTATATCGGCACATACCGGTATAGACGTAAACGGTATTTTCTAACCGAAATGGATTTCGGTATCGGTAATGATACCGGTATCTAATTTTAAAGGTATTTGAATCGGTAACGGTATGTTTACGATACCGCTTGACAACCTTGAAAAAATAATCATCCCAATTACAAGCAAAAATTTCGCGCGACTGTTTTCACTTTTCCCTTTTCTCCTATTTCTTTTGCCGACTACTGAAGAAAAGCATTTTCACAAAAAAAATTTTCCTTGCTCAACAAAAATTTATACATATAAATAAAATAGTATTTTATAGTCCGCATATTTCGAAAAACATTGTATAATACCCAAATACATAATTTGTAAAATTGGTGTTGCATATTTTTTTTAAGTTGTTGAATTTCAATAAGGGTTTTCATGAGAACTCTTAAAATTGCCATTTGTGCAAACTTTCGAGACTTTTTTCTTGAAGCCCCTTTTGAAGTTTTGTGCAAACAGCTTATGTAAATTTGAAACAAACGTCAAAAAATGCATTTAGTAAAAATAAAATGAGAAGATTTCCAGAAATTTTTAATTTCAAAAAATATTTATTTATTTCTATAAAAATAAAAAAGTGTGTGTGTGTGTCTAAAAATTACTAAAGCAAGCCAAAAAAGCAAAAGGTTGTTGTTTACAAAATGCACAGTTGCACAGCTTAAGTTTACGAGTGAAAATTATTGGGCAAGCTTAACAGGTGTAAATAAATTCCAATTACAAATTACAATTTTTGGCCTTTTATTTACGAGAGTGTAAAAATGCATAATTGCACAGTTTGCGAGATTTTTGAACACTCTCATGAACATTCCCCTTAATAATTACGTTTGTGCTTGCACACAAAAACAGGGAGGAATAAAAATTTCAAAAAGCAAAGCAACTTACGATTTTTATTTCCAAAGAGCTTATGACTTTTCTCCTAAAAAAATTATTTTTCGTGTGAAATAAATTCTGAAGTTACGGCGAAAAATCTAAATTCAATTATTTCAAGTCACCTATAATCAAATACAGTTTTGCCCATAAGGTTGGTTCGAACAGAGTTTCAATCTTTATTCTATGGGATTTTTAAGAATTGTTTCGAAACTGACATATTTCTTACAACTGGTCACACTGTATGAGATCTAATTAAAATTTCTTAGATAAGTTACATCCCTAAGATATGCTACAATTTATTTTTATTTCTAATATGCATAAAAACAAATTTGCTTCTTTTTTGCTACATAATAAATTTGTTTTTTATTTGTTTTTTCTATTTCTTCATTTTTAATGCATTTTTTTATTGTATTAATAATAATTAATTAATTATATAATTAATAATAATGAGAAACATAATTATAAATTAATAATGTTATTTTGGTTTTAATAATATTTTTTTTGTTCGGTAACTATATAAAGAGAAATTATGTAATAACTATTTCTAAAAAAATAAACATTGATTTCACATTATTTTAAATTATATATTTAAGTGTGTAATGTATTGTATAAAATTTTATAAATTAAGTTTCTTTAAAACTATAGTTATGAATTTATTAAAAATACAAACAAATTACAGTGTCTTACAATATTATATTTAATTTCAGCTTTCAAAAGAATTCAATTATACATATGAATCTATTTCCATGGTTCATTTTTAATAAGTTTTTCTTAAAAACGAATAACTACACTTAAGAACTAAAGATGCATTTTTATATCAAAAACTACACAATTTATTATTTATTTATTTTGAGTTACAAAGAAATTAAGAGATTTTAAACTAATCGCGAACAAGGAAATTGTAGAGAGGGTGTTTCAATTCAGTGAGAAGAAAGAGGAGGTGGTGTGTTAATTTTTTTTAAATTTATTTTATGTTTTCTTGTTTGATTTTGGTTTTGCAAAAATTTTAAATTTCTAGCAATAATTTTTAAGTGATTTGTATGTTTGGGTGTAAAAGTCTGTAGGTGAGGTTCTTCTTTTCTTTTAGTTTTTGTTTAAAAAAATCTTGTAAGTTTTTCTGAGTTTTTACAAAAAAATTACATATTTGCTTAGTTTTAGTTTTTACTTTTTATATCTTTTAAATTTTTAATTTTTGCCTGTGTGTTTATATGTATATATGTATGTATGTATATGTAAGTAGTATGTATATATTTATAATTTATTTGGTTTACTTATAAATGAAAAATTTATAAATTTTTCTCAATTTTTTACATTATTTTTTTTTGTTCTTAAAAAATTTACATTAGATAATTTTTTTGTAAAAATGTAGAGAAAGGGTTCGATTTTTGCTTTGTGATTTCTGTTTCTTAAATGGATTTTTTTTATTTTATTACAGGAATTTATACGCAAATTAATTGCTTTGATTTATTTTATTGTTGGTCTAAAATATTTTACTTTAGGCCAATTTCTTTTAAATTTTATGTTTATAAATTTTTGTTGTAAGATGCTCGTCATAATGATAAAACAAATGCTTTCGTTTCTTCTATTAATGTAAAATATCCCGCCTGTTTGTTATTAGTTCCATTCGAAAAAAAAAATTATCAAAATGTGTGGAAAAAATTTGCATACCATAAATAATCTCAGACTAGACATTCTCTTTGTCTACATACCGACAATATCAGTGTATGCCAATTGTACTCGTATTAATTTACAAACTAACCCGTATCGAATTTTAATATGAAAAATGGCTCCCTTTAATTTTAATTAATATTAAATTTCATGCAGAATTTGCTAGGTTATTTTTTGATTAATTAAATGAGTTACTTAAATGAGTTTTGATCGAATAGCCTGATCGATAAATAGTGATTTATTGAAAAACTTCAATACAATAATGTACTGCAATTAGAAAGATACGAGTATAAAAAAAGAGGCCGAAAATTTATCGAAACTGAACACAGAAACATTTGTTTGATCATTGGTTTGTGGCAAATATGAACTAGTGAACAAATTCGACCCAAGTCTATATTCATGTTATTTAGAATTTGGTAGTACTCAATCAGCCAGTCGTTTCTGACGCAAACATATGATCAAATCAATTTAAATTACGTGGTTTTGATTATAGGTTTTGTGTCAAAAACGCGCTATTAAATGAGTTCGATTCTGGTCCAAAAGCCATGTTATGGGTTTGATCATAGTTTTGTGTCAAAAATTAACTAGTGAACGAGTTCGACGCAACATTTGATATCGAGCAATGTGTTTGCATTGTTTAATAGCGACAGCTTTAATCTCGAACTGCTCAAAGGTGATCGAATCAGCTTATCGAAAGCGACGATTATACCCCAACAATTGCGTTCAAGCAAAAATTTAGTTTAGTTTAAACACAAACCTATGATCAAACACATTAGACTTGTATCGAATTTCAGTTCTGTCCAACAAAACGAACTAGTTCTATTGGAAACATGTCCGAGCAAAAACACCAATGTAAATTAATGGGTTTGTCAAAAACGAGCATCTGAATGAGCTCGATACAAGTCTAAAATCCATGTAATTTAAATCAGTCGGTCGCTTTTGATACAAACCAATGATCCAGCCAATTTCAGTTTGATAAAAAAATTAACTCGTGAATGGTTTCGACTCTTAAGTATTGAGAGCGTTACAAGATTAAGAGGAGCATTACAAGATGGCAATCTTTTATTTTAACCAAGCCCACGTAAGAAAAGCAATAAAAATTTCATTCGGACGAATTCGATTCGAATTGACATGTACTAAATATTGCGGATCCCTTATTTTTCTATTAGGTTTAGTAAATAACAGAATGTTTTATTTACGACAAAATTGCATCGTATGAATAAGTAAGAAGTATTAGTACTAATAAACATCAAAAACACTCTGCTACAGAAAACCTCACAATATGAAGGCGCGATGTAATGCAAATGTAATAATTGTAGCAGGGACTTTAGGTATCGAGTAGTCTTGAAGCTACATATATCCACATTCTCTTGCTTGAGCTTTCAAATGTATTTAAGAAGAAAAGCTGTTAAAATAATGAAGCTTTTCTCTATCTCTTCCTTCATCACATGTCTTCTCTATCACTATCCCTTCCCTATCACCCTCTCCCACTATCTTCTCTTCAACACACAGGTAGCACAAAGGGACCATTGTATTGGACCCGAGTGAGCTGGACTCTAAATTTCACCCTTCCTTACCAGCAGCCTCCTAACCCAACCTAACCTAAAGATGGCACACAGCCTTGGAAAAGTTTAATAAAGGAGCTTTGAAATCACATCATCAGCTCAACAGATGATGGTGCCTCTCAAAAATTCGAGCACTATTGCTTCTTCCAACAGCTAAACTCCTCATGAATGGGCCACATTACTGGCATAGTGAAAAAATTGGAAATTTTTATTGAGGAACTACTAGTAACTACTTTTTCTCTACTTCCAAGGTACTCGTTTCAATAAGTGTGTATTTTTGACTTTAGAAGCAAACTCTTTTTTAATTGTAGTTGAAGTCTTTGTTGTTTAATGGCAGTACTCACTATCCTACACAGTAAACATTTTTTTGGGAAAATGATATCCTGGTCTAATGGAGCTTGTGTAAATGCGGTTGCATTTTCTCAAAAGTGGTTTGACTATGCAGTATAGTGAGTACAGTCTTTAGCAGCAATGAAATGCATCTAGACGTGCTACCCAACATTAATTAAATTTTCGTTTTGAAACGCGTTAAATACATATAAAATTTTTAAATAAATATGTTTATTGCGTCTCCGGTCCCCACTTTCAATGCGTAGTCAATATAAAAAAACGGGAAAAATACTTCGTAAAGCTTAAAAGTTATTTAATAGTAATACACACATTTTATGTTTTAAATAAAATTTTTTTAAGTGCACGAGTACAGAAAAAAATAAAATTCGTATTTGATAACAAAAATCGAGGATCCCACGAAATAATTTTTAAATTTTCAACCTATGAAGATTTTTGTCATATTGAAGAATAAAATAAAAGTGGTTTGTCAATTATTTGAATTTATTATCCAACAACAAAAATATAATTTTGACTAAATACTTTATATATATATATATAATATTGTTATAATTTTCTACTACAATTTTTGTTACACAATTTCCCAACAAACACGCAGGCTTAATTTCATATTGAGAATAATTTGAAATCAACCCTTTTCTCAAACGACAAACGTTTGAAAATGATTTGAAAATAACTTGAAAAACATAGCATTCTCAACAAAAAGGGGAAATTATTTTCAAATTGAGAACTTCAATTATTCTCAACTTACTTTCAAACGTTATTCTCAATTGTTTTTCAAATGTGAATTGAAATATAATGTGGAACATAAATGAAATACAAGTTTTGCTTTGTAAGTTCATGTTTAACATTTAAATTCATGGAATTGATTATTGACTGACATATTTATGTACTTTTATCTCCATATAAAGTTATAAGTAAATAGTATTATTTATTTATTAATTATTATGTATTTGCGAATTATTTTAACTAAGTCATCAGTAATATTATTCGTTATTTTATGTTGAATCGTTCAATAGACCATCACTGCTGCTACGGTTGCTGCTAATAGATGAACAATTTAGAAAAAAAATTTTGGTAAGACGAAGTACTTGTTTCCTCTTCATTTTCAATATTGTCAATGCTTTCAGTAGCACCTGGATTGTATAACAAACGTATTATTTCTTCACTTTCCCGTTTTATCCTTTTTTATTCGCATTCTTAAGCATAATTAATTATGCACGAGAAAGCAGTAATGTAATTTTTCTTTGCTTTGATCGCCATATTTTTAAAATGTATACAATTTACTTTGCCCTTTAAATAGTGTTGCCTCCAAGGCGAATTCATAAAAATGCCTTTGTTTCCATTTGTGTTTATAATTTGAGAATAAGGCTTAACATCAAGTTGACACAAAATTGATAAATACTGATTGTCAACTGTTTACATTCAAATCATTATCAACATGAATTCAAGTGTTAAAAAGAAACCTTTGAAAAAGATTTGAGAATAGTTCTTGATATCAAATTATAAAGTCATCTTATTTCAAAGGTTTCACTTCGTGTTTGCTGGGTGTACACTACGAAGAATAAAACATAAAGAAAGCAAATGTTGCTTTCTGTTGATTTTCACACCCTGGGGGCAAATCACCGCATTCGAAATCGAGTACTTTGTCTTCGAAATGTTGTTAACGTGGATCACGGCAATCGTTAACGAAACGTATCTACTCGAAGTTACACTTGATTGGTAGTCTACTATCGAAAACAAGTAAACTCTTAGCTTTTTGCCGCGAAACAAACCAAAGAAACAAAACAAAGGAAAAAGAAAGGAGTATGTAATAAAAATATAAGTATTTTCCGGATATTTTCGAACAATTAGTTTAGAAAATATAATTTAATTTAATTTTAATTGTTTTTAAGGAAAGTGAATATCAATACAAAAATTGTCCAATAGGCAGTGCAAAAAATTAAATAAGGGAAAAATCATTTCCAGAACAAATACAAATAAAGTTTTGTTTTTCGTTTCGTTCGTTCTAATTGTCTTATGCTAACAGCAATGTAAAAAATAGTAGTAGATAACATAAAATACGATCGAATACCGTGATCCAAAAAATTGTAGCCATCGAAATAATTATCTACACGAACGTGCAATCGATTTCGAGTGCCGTGATTTGCCCCCTGGTCTAATATATTGGGCAAATAAATGGTTTGTTTCAATATAGTTAAATTAATGATTCGTGCTCTACTTATCCATCTAAAAACTCAATTAATTGCAATTGGAAGTTGGGAGTGTTGTCGTATAACTTTTTTATTGTAAGTTATTAACTACGGAAAACTATTTGCAAATAACCCACTACTTATAGTAAACGAATAACAAAGCATACTATCTACGTATAAACAATAAGTTCAGTATTTACAAATAGTAAAACTATTTGTAAAATAAAAAAAAATAAATAAATTATTTGTAAAACAAAATAAAATTTGTATATAAATTAGGTAATTAGTGTGTGTCTGTGTATCTGTGTGTCTTCCCGTGTCTACTTACAGACCAAACGGCTGGGCCGATTTTGACTTAGTTTTTTCTGTTTGACAAATTACTTGATCGAGCTATATTTCATGAAAATCGGTCCAGCCGTTTAAACGATATCGCATCTTCTCTAGATATATTCCGGAGTTTTTAAAATGTTTAATTTTTGTTATTAAATATTCTAGGTGCAGTGGAAATTTAAAATTTAGTGTATGTATGTAAACAAAAGAGATTTATACTCCATTTAAAAAAAGTGTTGCAAGTCAGTAATTATTGTCAACAATCTTTAAGTTTATTTACTGATGTTGTCCTAAAAAAAAAATTCATATTTTATTTTTAGCCCACACACACATGTCAGCTTATGCCATAAGGAAGTAATACTACTCGTAAATTATTTCAAATATGCAAATGAATAGAAAGTAGTACATGTAAAATTAAAAAGGTCTAACATTGCATTGGACTAATCCATAAATTGTCTTATATCGAGCATCATGTTCTTATAACATTTTTAGAAGATTGTATTATAATCGCAAATAAACACTTGTCGCGAATCAATCAATTCTCGTATTGCTAAATAGACAAACTATTCCCAGCAAAAAATTTCAAAAAAGGTAATCGAGTTTAGAATTAAGTCTTCTTGGTGGAAGCACTTCCCTACTGGATTACCAACTTAATGATTTTAACAAGGCGTGAGACTAAAATAATCGATTCTTGAGAAGTGCTTACTTTTTTTTGTTTGGCAACTTGTTCAGGTAATCTATTTAATCTAAAAAAATCATTCTTCTCATTTAGCAGCTTGTACATAATTTTCTTAAATTTAGGTAATGTGATTTGTAAGCGAGTAATGAAATTTGGTAATCAGAATAGCAAGTAGTTCCGATGGTAATGTGTAATTTTTTGCTGGGTACTTTATATGTACACATGTGCATTTCCACAGGAATGTCAACTTTTTGTAGCATGCGACACCAAGCAAAAATGCCTAATTTTTCATAAAAAAACTAAACTTTTTTTACTTCTTTCTATATCTGGGCAGGCCGTCAGCAGGTAGGTCTACGTTAGGTAAAATTTTAAGAAAAATCGGGTCACATTGTTAAGAAATACAAGGTTAATTGCTTGCTGTCGCACGCTACAAAATAGTGGAATTTCTTGGAGAATATGTATGTTTTGAGTAGTTTAGGAATAGTCATATACATATGTAGTATATAGTACTCCTAAACATTGACATAGCTATAAATTTTTTTAAGGGGGAAGGGCAAAATCACCTGTAATTTTTCATGATTAAGGTGCTCATTGTATTGTTTTGCATCAGTAATTTTTAGACCTCTCTGCTTATCAGATTTGAAATAGTTTTGAGCAGCAATTAATAATTGCTGAAATTCATTTGAATTTCAAACAATTTTAAATAATTAACAAAAACGTAAGCGATAAACTTAAAATATTTCTGTATGTCTTGTTGACATATTGTAATTTTTTTTCTGATATTTTCCTTTGTTTAAATTTGGTAATGCAACGGAACAATTAAATACTATTTGAAAGCCATGTGTCCTTATCACTTCGGCGCGCACCTTATAATAATTATTGCATTCGGTTGTTAAAAAATCTTGCTTTGAAATATTTTATTTTATTTTTTTTATTTATTTAACATAATGTTTGCTACAAAAAAGTTACTACTAATTTAATTTTCTTTTATTATTATTTTTGGGTTCTCCCTTTAAATATTGTTTTAAATTTTATAATTTATTAATTTTCTTTTCAATACAAATATTGTTGTGCTTAATAGTTAATATGTTTGCTGCAAACAATTTATTTTATTTAAAACTTTTCAATTTTATTTATTTTGTAAGAAATCATATTTTTTTTGTTCAATTTATTATTTAATTTTATTTATTTCAGCCGGGTGACAATATTGTTAATTTAAATAATCAGTTATATAAATATGTATGTATATTATTTATTATTATTAGTGTATAATTTTTTGAATACAATACAAATACAAAAATTTTCAAGCCATTTTTATATGCTCTTAAAAATTATTTACTTTCTTTTATAATTTATTTTAATAATATATGTCTGTGTATAGTGTATGTATAGTATTTATAATTATTTAAGTTAATATATGCATATATACTACATTAAATACAAGTAAATATTTATAATTTTAATCGTTTCACATTATTACTTTTCCACTTTACTTTTTCCAACACATTCCTTATTTCATTTCGTTAAAAACACCCCTTTTGTTAAAAAAAATTTAAAGATGCATAAAATTAAAAGGATTTATAGTTTCAAGAAAATAGTTTTAATAAAATGGGTTCTTAATTATTTTACTGACTTCTTACGTAGCACATTGCATTCCTGAACATGCTATCTGGGAGTTTTTAGTCCTTCATATGCATACCAAAAATAATTTACGAGTAAGTGCATACATTCAAATAATGATTAACTTTTAAAACATATTGCGAATTTAGTTTCCTAAAGTTTTTCAGCATATTTAAACCCTTTTAAGCTTTGGAGAGGATCAAATAAACCCATCAATCAATGCATATGTGTGGGCGGCATATGCTTGTCTCTTAAAGGAGTTGTACTTCTCATTTAAGCGACAAAGACATCAATCACCATTCGTATTTTGACTTCATAGCGTTCATATCAAAGCATGTCGTCATCAGCACCTGGATTCACTAATTTTTATAACGATAATAGTATCGGTATAATAAATATAACGATAATTTAATTTAATTTTGCTATTCAGTAAAATATTTTAGCGATATTCGCTGTCAGTTGTTGGAAAATATAATAAAGATATAACATGAAATTCATTTAGTTTTTCTTTATCATTCTTTTTGCTTTTCGCTTATTTTCACATTTTCTATACAGAGATACCACATAATGTTGAATTAAATGATAAAGCTGGAGACTATCGTAAAAAATAAATTACAGAATCACATTATCGTTACCGCAAACGAATAAATATGTCGATAAATGTTACGATTTTCGATTCGCAAAAAGTTACAAAATCCAGGTACAGATGATGATTTTTTGCACTTATACAGTGCAGTGTTGTTAAAAAAATAAAGAAATACAGTATAAAAGAGAGAAAAAAGAAATTTGAGAAAATTTGGTATAAAAAGAGTCAAGAATTTACCCACGATAATCTTTTAAGTGAATTGACATTAAACTGTTAGGATGATTATGTTAATGTTCAATAAAACGCAATATAAACTTTTGTTTGAGCACACTGTTCGCCTTCATTAATAAGAATCGCAAAGAAAAACTGAAGTTGTTTTTCTCATTCAGATTTGGAAACGATCAAATAATCAGCCCTCAAGTAAAAAATTCAAGTTATTCGATATCCATCAATCATTGCCGACAACTACACATACAGTCGCAAAAAACAGGACTGTGCGCATACAACTATGTGATGGATGAGTTTATTTGATTGTCTCCAGGGTGCTTTAGGAACGAAATGAGCTACGTATTACTTTATTTTAAATTATTACAGCCTTATTTATATAAATTATTAAGGCTTTATAAAAGCTTTTTAAGAAACAATTTTTATGAAAATTTGTTTTAAAATACCTTTACAAAGGCTTAATAAGTTTTATAAATAAGGCTTTTAAATTTTGATAACTATAAACCCCTTAAATATAAACGAATTATGTCTGTGTAGCGTTGTTTGTTTTGAAAGAAATTATTGTAACAGCATTTTGTTTATACAAGAAATACCGAAGTATATTTAATTTGAAAATATTCAATTATTTTATTTATTTTTATGTTTAAGCATTGCCTATATGCAATTCGTTGCCGCTTATGGAACTCATTAGTAGCTAAATTAAAAATTTTTTGGCTTGAAGTCTACTTAACTATAAAAACAAGCAAAATTTTAAAAGTATTTTACTTACTCGTATGTATTTCAAGCATGAAAACATAATGCGAGTAGCGAATGTTCCTTTGCGGTGATAGATATTAATTCGATAAACATTTTTTGTCAATGGAATTGGATAGCTTTTTATTAGCTTCCCGCTATAGGAAGATGCTGGGGGGTCTGCTCTGTAATTCGAAACGAACGAGAGTGCTTTCGGGCTTGTATGCTAATAATATGCCAATTCGAAAGCATTTTCTTTTATTTCGAATAACAGAGTAGATCGCCTGGTTTTACCCCAATTTGCCAAAATTGAGTTTTCATCATATGTCGACGTTCTGAGGTCTTGAGATTCGATTCTGACTATTTTCGCGATGATGTCCATAATTATGTGTATGAATGTAAACATGTCAACGGATCGGAAGCAAATTTCATTTCACTGAGTTGCGTTTCCGAGATATGACCGTGAGAATTTCGGAAAAATCAAATTCTAGCCAAACTTTACATTAGGCCATAAAATCAGAACAGCAGCTAAACTCGCACATCTAAATAGGGGTTTGTTAGTTTCTATAATTACTTCCATAAATTCCACACGGGAAGCAGTTTGCACTCGATGACTTCAAAAATTTGTCACAGTGCAAGGCGATACTTTTTTTCTTTCTTCAGTAAAATTTATAAAAATGTAGATGCATGGTTTCTTTAAGCCAACGATATCTAGTTTTCTCTAATTGATTGATTTTGGATTTCTGTTTTTTGTTTGTTCTAAACATTTTCCCACAAAAAATTATGCTTTTATGAAAATTTTTGTTCCTATTGAAACAGTGAATGTATCCAACACTAATCTATTCTATTAGAACAGAAGACAATCAGTCTGATTACGGTTGACATATTTCGACTACATCTAGTACTAGGTGAAAGTAAAATTTTGCGATGTTCTTTATTTGCAGTTTCCACAATGCAAGCAGCCGACTTGCTCACTCAAAAATTTGAGTGCTTTTCATAAATTTTTTCTAGACAAGTCGCTTGCTTGTATTGTGGAAACTACACATTAATCTAGTACTAGGAACAGTCGAAATACGCCAACTATAATCAACCTGACTATAATATTCAGCTTAATTGTGAACTTTCAAGGGAAGTTTCTCTCTTCCCAATCCAAATGATATAATATTCCGCTCAATGGCGAATTTTCCCCGGGCAGTTTTTTTTCATCCCAATCAATTGTTCTCGGGAAAAAATTCTTCTGGATCAGCTGTTTAATGTTTACATTTTATTCAGCACTAAAGCAAGATTTCAGTAATAGAAATTTAATACAAATTTTATTTTTTCATTGTCAATAAGATTGTATGTTACTATAAATATCGGTTTTTTCTTATAGACAATAAACAGCGTAACCATTCACAAGCTTGCGGAGTGACATTATGCTGATGACGCGAAGCGAAAATTGCAGATGCAAATAATTTAAATTCCCCAATAATTGCATGAAAAAAATAAATTGTAAATCTTATAAAGTTTTTCTTGTTCTCGGCCGTGGAAATATCACAGGGAAACAAATCGTCCATTTACTTATGTGAACTTAAAGGAGGCGTCCAAAATTTAAAGTGTTACGGCATTTTTCATATTTTTGAAGAATCCAGGGAAATATAACATTATGATAACATTTATTTTTTTATTTGATTTTTATATTTTTTGCATTAGTTCCCTTCAAAATTTTTGGAAAGTAAACTCGCAAATAATTTCCCTCTCCCTCATATTTATAATACTTACTTTTTCCCCGGGATTTTTCCCAGGAAAATTGTAAATTTAATCCGAATTCGAAGTAGCTCCGTATCACTTTGCAATGCAATTACATTTCTTTTCCATACAAGTTTTCAAAGGTGATGAACAAACAAAAAACACTACACTTGCCGACATACACAAGCCGCATACACTTTAAATTGTTTCATAAATTAATAAATAAAATAAAAAAACTATAAATGGATATACATATTAGTTATTAAAATTATCAGTACCTTTTTTCCATCACACAGAGATGACAGAGATCTTAAATTTTTAAAAGATTGTTGCATTTTTAAAACCTCTTAAAAAGTAAAAATAAATGACCGCTTCTTTGATTTAAATATAAAAAAACATATAGAAGTTAATAAATAATTTTATACAATTTTACAGTTGTTATGGTTTATTTAAATTGCATTTTACCTAAATTCTAAAAGAAATCTTTGAAATTTTTATTTCTTTCTTTTAAATTCGATTTTATTTTTGTTGTTAAGGCCAAATTTGTTTTTAATTATTAATAAACTTAAATTAACAAAAGCAAACGTGGTAGTTGTAGTAGTAGAAGAATAAGATCACGACACTTACTATTTCTTAAGATTGTACAAAAAAATTTACAAAAATGTTTACAAAAATTCCTTAAAAAAACTTTTAAAAATTTACAAATCTGTTTGTTTTTTTCTCTTCGATTTTGTACAAAAAGTTTGTTCAGCATATTTTACAAAAAAGCTTTAATTTTCACAAGATTTTTAACTTTTTATCGATTTATTTTATACAAATATTTACTATTTTTTACAATTATTGCTGCTTGTGTTTATCTTCGTAATGAAAATTTCTATAAAATTATATTTTAATAGAGGAAATTTTCACCGAACAAAAACCAATTTTTTCGTTTTTAAATTCTTTTCTTTTTTAAAATAACTTTTTGGTCTATTAGTTTCAGTTTTCTCTTTTTATATTTATACAAAAATTATACAAAAACAATTTACACAATTTTCATTTCTTTTTTACAATTTTTTAGTACACATTTAAAAATAATTTCAAATGAAGACGTTCCATTCGTTTTTAACCTTTTTATAATTAGGTTGAAAAAATGCAACAATTTTTTTGTGTGTGTGTTAAAATAAAATTAAGTTAAATTGTATTTAATTGTAGTTGTAAGTTAGTAATTTTAATAAAAAATTAAACATAGAATTTTAAATTGTTAAATAAAAGGTGGGCTAAAAATTGACTTCAAGGTCGTTGGTATAATGAAAATGTTGTCTTTATTAAAAAAAAAATATTTAAGAATGTTCGCTAAATAAAAAATAAAATTCATAACACTGTTGCAAGACTTTTGGTTGGGTGGTCAATGTACAAATAATATCAAGGCGTTTTAAATTAGAAATTTATTTATGTATTTTTAGAAAATTCGATCAAGGTTATAATTGGCAACTAACCTTTTTTTAAGGGTACTAGTGTTGGTGGTAATTTTTTTTAATAAAAGTTTTCGGAAACTATATTTGAGCCACTTAAATATAATAATATCTGTAAACACATTATTGGTGTTAAATGTTACATTTATTTCACTTTTCAACGAAAGTTCGCAATAAAATGGTTTTTTGAAATAGAGAGTTCATTAGAAATTATGGTATCATTCTTTGCGTGCGTAAATTTCTGCTTTAAACGAACGATAAATTGTATTTTTCTTTATGAAATATTAAAAAATTTTGCACTTTTTCTATGAAATGAAAATGGTATATGTTTCAATAGAATACAATAACGATGGCTACTATTGATGGCTACAATTGAATCGGTATTGTGAAGAATTATCGGCCCTGTTATGTAAACTGAATCCGAGCATATTTCTCGTTTTCAAAACGAAATTAAAGTTTTGGTGTTCTCTAAACCGAATTCACGTAGTTTTTTTCGTTTTAAATCGAGTAAACATACCTGGGGTCTAATCCTTGCTTTCGATAACTAGCTGATTCGATCACTGTTTTTCAGTTTGAGATTATGGCATTCGTTATAGAACTATATTATTACATTATTCGATTGCGAATACCATAATCTCAAATTGAAAAAACGTGATCGAATCAGATCGTTATCGAAAGCGACGATTAGACCCTTGGTCGAAAATAAATCGAATACAGTATTATGTATTCCAATAAATCACTAAAGAAACGTCAAGAAACATTTAGCATTAGCAAATCGAGTAATTGGTAAAACACAAAATAAACATTTACTTGTTTTTGAAAATTTTTCATTTGGAAAAACAATTCAATTTACAGAACACACCCGTATGTGTCACCAGATAGTTTTAATATGTAAAAAATTGGAATCGGAGGCTCTTTGGTCCGAAAACAAGTTTCAGTCCGAGTTTCTGGTGATTAGTACTCCTCAGAACTAAGTGGTTAATACTACCGAGAAGAAATACTGATATACATATTTATCTTAAGCGAAACCTTAAGAAAACTTTAAAATAATTAATAAATGAATAAATTAGCATTGTGTTATACAAAATAATGCCCTAAATATGATTTCTTTTGATCTTAATCAAAAATAGTAATAGTTTTGCAAAATATTTATTTAAAATATTTACATTTACATATGTACAAAATGTGCTTTTTTGTTAATTTTGTCTTTCCATTGTTAATTTATTTATTTATTAAATATATTAATGCAAAGTAAATTTGCATAATATGATGTTGCACAAATATGGGCGGAGTAACGTAGACCATATGCCCAAGATGGTATTAAAAGTATTTTAAAAGGGTTTGTGACTGACTGTACACGACCTATGCCTTCACATAGGAAGTAGGCAACGTGGTTGTTAAAGAAATTCCACAAAAAACCGCAAGATTATACGGTTATCCATGGCAGATCAGTCAACAAGTGCTAGCGAGACGAAAAACTCTCGAAGGCCAAACAACACACAGAAGTCTGACCGCATTTAAGAAATAATTACGATGATGCGAGAGATGTTCCCCGACCCAGAGACCATTATTAATTTATACACTGAAGATTTTAACAAACAGCTAACCTAAATCAACAAGGCAAATCGCAAGAAAAACGTGTGAGTTACAGAACATGAAGAAACAAGTTTGGCAATTTAAAACCCATTCTAGTGTTATAACATACCTTGCGGCAGATTAAGGCCCTGGATATCGATCAAACTTTCCTACAATTTTAACTGTGTTTGTATGAAACTTTTGACTGGCTTATGACTAGCATTACGGCATGTCGTGTATTCCATATGAAATCAAAACATTAGCAAAGTTTCATAGCAATGCTTTTATAAATATTCTGACTTACAGTGGTTGGCGTATTGGCAAATACGACTACGAATGTTTGGTAATAGATTAAAGAAGACTTCAATAGTTTTTATTTAATCTATTACCAAACAGTCGTAGACGTATTTAAAATATGTCAACCACGATAATTTCCTACAACAAAACTATGCAATGTCCAAAAGCATTGTTATAACATGTCATATAGAACATTTCGATATAACGTGGGATACAGAACATAACTGATTAAATTTACAGATTTTGTCCTGTAAATCTTCCAGACTGAGATCAATATATTTAATGAAAATAAAGCTTCGTATATAAAATTAGTTTAATTCTTGTGAATGGTGTTTTGTAAGGAGAAAAGACTTCCTTTGATTTAGAACTTAAAAAGAATATGCTTCTGCAAGCGGCGATTTGGATGATATCATTTTCCGTTATCAATCGCATACTCTTTTTACAACTAAATCAAAATCCTTTCGCTTTAAAATACGCGTTTTTACATATCAAAATGAAACCTCTTATTAGAAGACCCATTAAAAGCAAAGTACAGTTAAATTTTCATTCAGCAATTGAAAGTTTTCGGTTGCCAGAAGTCAAAAGAAAATGTCAATGAAAAAGAACAGTTGTAGTATCAAAGCTTTCGGAATTATTAAGACTTTATTATGTAAAAAGAGTATTCATCATTGCTTCTATATTTTTTTATTGTTTTACGAACATATTTCGGTTTATTCAAATTGCAAGCAATTTTTATCATCCCACCAAGAAAATTAAAAGCTTCAAAACAATGGCACTGTTCTCAAGTGCGTCACTGTAGAGAAGAGCGGTATTTCCATACATATTGCAACTTAAAATTTTTATTGTTATTATTACCAATAACAACAATATTTAATGGATCAAAAAATAATAAATGAAGGTTTTATAATGCAAAGCTATCTATCCGGCAGTTAAAATCTTTCCTTTAGCTAAAGGAAAGTTATGAAAATGGCCTAAGTGTATTTTTTCGTACAATTAATACTACAACTCCAAAGAGTTCATTGCTAAATACATATTCTTGTTACATTTCTTATTAGTATTTTTCAAAATAACAAAGATCACAAATTAAGATACTTGATATCGAACGAAATTTCGTAATACAAAGTAGAATCCCATATTTCAATAAAGTTTATATGGAAATATTTTCAAATTCCGATCGATATCGAATGCTTTGAATTCTCCCCAAACCCCGAACTCTGCTACAAATGAAATATTTTTAATGCATAAAAGCTCAAAATGGTTAAACAACAGTGATTTATAAATAACATTGACTAGAAACAACAGCGGAGTTCACTATCCGTATTAAATTTAAAACCCGTTTAAATTTACTACGATGGGTATCGAACAAAGAAAATCGAATGTTAAATACATATTATGATCATCGAAAATTTCGCTGAGCAACGAATTTTCTATCGAACAGAGTTTATCTTTCGATAAAGTATTTTAATGGGCCTTATTATGAGTGTCGTAGTACGACTGCGACTACGACGATTTTTTACTAGACTAAAGAACATTGCAACATTTTTTCTTTAATCTAGTACAAAATCGTAGTAGTCGTAGTCGAAGTCGACGCTCGTAATAAGACCCAATATGAAATTTAAGTTTTAAACAATGTTTATTTTTAAGTATACAAATGCAAATTCTAAACTACCCAGGCAGAAAAAGACAATCGAGCAACGTCGTCTGCGGGTACAACTAACATCAGTATAACATTCATTTACCAACATTTTAATGTACTCATAACATTAAAATAATAACGCCGAATGACGTCCTCCGACTCTTGTTTTCAATGTTGTCACAATACTCTAAATACAAATGTATAAGGACGTCACAATGTAAATTTCCCAACTTAAGTCAAATTTTTGTGTTTACGGTGTTGAAGCGGTAAAGAATTATTGTAAACCGGGTATTTGGGGAATTAAAGTAAAATTTTTGTATTTATGGTGTTGTAGCGGTGTATAATTATTATAAACGGGGTATTGGGAAAATAACGTCGAATTTTTGTATATACAGTGTTGTAGTGGTATATCATTACTAAGAACGCGGTATTTGTAAACTTTGTCATATTTTTGGGTTTACAGTATTTTGGAAAAGTCGTAATTTTGTATTTAAATTGTTCTAGTGGTACGTATTTTTTGGACAAAATCACAATTTCTGCCTGGGTAGTCGAAAACCGAAAGTTGCTCATAGTTAATTAAAAAAATTTGTTGTCGCCGTGTTTTAAATTTACCACTGTTTATCAAAGCTACAATATGTAAGATCTACAGAAAAGATCCATCTTTCTCCCACAGGCAATACAAAGGAACTTAAATTAAATGGACCCAAACTTTCAGCCAAATCTAACATTCCTAAAATATGTATGAGTAATATTTAACTTGTCAATTATTTAATATATTAATTGTTGTTTTCTATACAAGCTGTCGTTCGAACATTTTCTGTCGACATCGTGGGGCAGGCCAAACGCATCACTTTTCTTTAATGCTTTCGATTATTCTTTTGTGTAAATTAAACAATCAGATATTATAAAAGTTTTGTTATCTACATAATTAACAAATTGAATTGAACAATCATAAAAATTTGATTAACAAAAGCACTGCACAAAGTAAGTAATCAGTAGTGCATTGAGAAGCATTTGAGGATAGGACCGATTCCTCTTGTTGGATAGTTAAAAAAAGGAGTAAATCCTCGTTTTGTATTGCGAGTATAACAAATAGCATAATAAAGCTACCCTGTCGAAAATTCCATAACTTTAAACTAACTTTAAGTTAATAATTTCGCAATTAATACTGACTGACACTTGGATTACTTGGAAACTATTTTAACAATTGTTTCAATCTGAATTAATTTTCAACTAACTTAAATTTGATTTTTTTTAGTCAGTAAATTTAAAAAAATTTTCTTTTGTTCGAACATGTATCATCACACTTTGTGTACTCAACGCTCTACTACCCAGCTAAGATACCATCTAAAATAATAGCAGAAAAAGGTTAATATAAAACTGAAATGAGTTTCAAAGTAGCTGAGAATAAATTTTGTTGGCTCAACTAAAAATTAATTTTGGATTTGTTCTAGATGACATTGCAGTTAGCTTTTAGTCAATCTAAGAAAAGTTGACTATAAGTTAATTATTTTTGTAGCCAACCACACATTCTCCGACATAAAGTAATTTTGCCACAGATATATGACTTTGTTTTGCAGAATTGATTATTTTCTCTATTTCATAATTCACACGACTTTGTATATATTTTAGAGCCAATAAAAGAGTAGGCTCGAACGTTTAAACTGCAATTCAATATGTAAAGAAAACTCTTCGAATCTGTATATTCCTGAGGTTGCAATTCGAGAAATTTTCTTTTAAAGTCAAGTTATTTAAAAAGAATTAAAATTCTACATGGAAAATATCAACAACATTTTTAACCAATTTACCAGCATAGTTACTAATACGTTCGTAAACTAAACTAGAGTCCTGCATGAGAATCAAACCCCCAGTCAGCAATTGGAAGATTATTTTGGAAAATATCACCAAAATTACCCTTGCAAGATGGCAAAAAAAACTAATTTATCAGGTTGCTCGCTAAAAAAGACTATAAAAAGATACATGCAAATGCCTAGAAAGCGACTTGTTTAAAGAACAAAAAACAAAATTTGCAAAATGTCTGACTGAATTATTTAGGAAACCGTGCACAAAATACTCTTTCAGAAGAGTCGCGGCTAAGGTACCATTTTCTTCCAACAAAAGATTATTTTTTAACTTAAAAGTGATAAAAGAAATACTTTAATTTTATTAAAAATTTCAAAAAATAATGGCTGGGCTACGGCACATGGACTATCACACCAATAACTACCTACATACCCTAGATAGAGCAGTTCTGCTTGACTGGAAAAGTTTTATGGAATTTTCTTTTTTAGAAAAAGTTCAAATTTTTTTTACTTTTTATTAAGAAAAATGCAAGTTATCGTTCGTTTAAAGCCAAAATTTACGCTCGTAGTGTTACAAGAAAAACCCAACCACAGACCCAACCACAGAGTGCCCCTGTGGCTGAGTGGTAGCGATGCTATTCTCTCAGTCCAGAGGTCGTTGGTTCGATTCCTACCATAGACTCTGGGTGTTTTCTGCAGACAAGCTAAACGCTTTGCGGGTTGTGTTTGTTAAAAAAAAAAAAAAAAAGTAGTTGTGTATACTCAACGTTTTTCTCAACCAAACTTACTTAGAGTTGTAAATCAGTGTTAATTTGTTTGAGAATAGCAATGCAAATTTATCAATCCCAACCAAACTATTTTAAAAATTGAAAACCGTGATAGGGGCCATAAATTCATTTTTCTTCCAAATTTTTTACATTCTTTTGAAAATCTAAAACTTTTCCGGCTGAGGAGAAAATTTTGAACTTAAAAAAAAAGTTAGGTACAAAATCAAGGTATGTATTAGAAATAAAAAATTGCATGTACACGTATTTCGTGGATGAGCTTTTGAAAACGACGCCTTTCGCAACAAAAAGCCTTCAAGTAGTTTTTATTTTAATCAGAAGTAATTTCTTAATCGGGCTTAAGTTCAGTAATTTCAATTCTTATTGAATGAAATATTTGTAGTTTTTATTGTCCATTTATGAAAATTCAATTCTTTAAGAATTAACACAGTACCATGATGTCGAAAGAAAAAGTTCGATAGACAACATGCATTAAAAAATCGATTCACAAATGACGCAGAAATCGGCGAACATAGAAAAAAATATATATATGTACATGACGAACATACAGGGCATTAATAAGAGTGTCGTATTTCGACTACGACTACGCCGATTTTGTATTAGATAAAGAAAAAAATGTTTCAATGTGTTTCACAGCACTAATAGATAGATAAGATACTCGACTTAAAAAAAAAATCAAAAATCTTGTCAAATGTAAAAAATTTTGGAAATAAGAAAAGCCAAATATTATATTGTACATATATTTTCTATTTTTTTTTATCTTTTATCTTTCAGTTTAGTTTTGTGTAAAATAATTTATATTTAATAAATTTGAATTTACAAACAACATTTTCATTATAATAAAACGACGCTTTACAAATTAATTAGTATTTTTCAACTGTTATAATTAATTAAAAATACAATATTTATATATTTATAAAAGTGTGTTTGTATATGTATGTGAATTTAAAATGAAATTAAAACGAAATGAGAAAATGATCGATCGCTATAGTGTGTAACATACAAGTGTTTCATAATCGAGCAGCAATCTTTAAAATACATACGTACATATTTATTACAATAAATATTACAAAATACATACATACATAATTTTTTTAGTTTATTTATAGCAAATAACACTAAAAACATTAAAACATGAGTGGTAATTTAGTAATTTATTAAAATTGTTACAACTAAAACTAGGTTTGTATGTACGTACGTATGTATGTACATATGTACATATGTATGTGTATGTATGTTTGCAACGTTAAACTAGTTTTAAATAAATTAACAGTGACTTATACATTTTGTTTTGTTTTAAAAAATACAATTAATATAAATAATTAAATAAAGCGAGGATTTTTCTTGCAGTTGCAGTTATTAAGAGTAACAGGAGAGTCAAGGAGTAGAGAAGTATGAACAAAACTATATTTAAAAAACAAAATTACAAATTTTACAAGACAGACTTCTGGCTCTTTTTCTCATTCTTATTTATTTTTAACAAAATTTATTTGAGTTCTACTACATTATTTTTACAAAAATATTACATGAACAAAATATTAACATAGTTTTCTAATTACAGATTTACACAGGAGTTTACAGAGTTTTTCCATTTAACAAATAAAATGTACAAGTTTTCTTTTTATAGAATTAAAAACAAGAGTTTTGAGTGAGGGTTTCTCAGTTTTTTGTTCTTTTTGCTTAAATTTAAATAAAAATTATGGGTTAAAGAGTTGAGGGAGGGAGGTAGGGTGTTAGGAGAGTAACATATTAAAAGAATATTTATGATTGTTTAAAAAGTTAAGTGTGAGTAGTGTTTTTTATACAAAAAAAAAAACAAACATTTTCTTGCAAAGTGCGTCTTAACAAAATTTTTATTTTACGAATATTGTCAAGAGAATATTGAATATTTTGCTTTTCTACGTATTAAAAATATTAAATCTCATGGATGCACAACTTTGCTTTCGCCATCTTAATTATTTGATGCCTCGTTATTAAAATGAAACATATTGTTTGACTCCAATCTGGTGAAGGAGGAGAGCAGCACCAAATTTAGCACTTGTAGTGAACTGAAGAGTATTTGGCTCTAACTGAACCCGCAATGAGCACTATAATATTAACTAGAATGTGTTAAGTTCTACGATATTATATTTTTACATAAGAACGCCAGCCAGAGCGATAAATATAGAAATAGAACATTTGTTTCCAAATATTTACCTCAAAGACTAAATGTCTTGAAAACATCTTTTGAAACTATAAAATATTCAAAAGTGAGTGGAAGTTGGTAGTCAATTTCGCTTTCGCTGGAAACAAACCCTATGTTTAACAGTTGCAAGATCGTGCATCAAATTTCTTGGTACCAGCCCGATGAAGAAGGAAGGCGTCAGGCCGAAAACCCGAAAAATTAACAAGCCATAAAATTTTAAATTTTGAAAGCTGCCCCAAGCAAGCAATAGTGTATCTACACTTAAAATCTGTTTAAACATACATATTTATTTTTTTATAATGGTGATTTTTGTTAAAACATTTTTAACTAAGGCTTTTGCAGTTTTTAAATGTATAGTCACATATTCGATATTTGTTAAAATTTTTTTACATGTTTTAAAAAGGGGAATCTTTTCACATTTTTTCTTAACACTTAAAGTTTATAATGCTTTTGTTTAAAGTTATTTTAATGAAAATTTTCTTAAACACTTATAATGGTTTAATTTTGCATCTAAGTCTAAATTTTTGTTGGTTTTACTAAAATGTTTAAGATTATTTATATATATATATATATGTATGTATAAGAGATTATATTGTTATTTATAATAATATTTATATATTTATATAGAGTTATGATATCAATGTGTAATTTGTTTTTCTTCTTGCTTCAGTTTTATATAAATGAGTGTTGTTATATGCTTTACATGTATTTATATATAGTTCATGTATGAATGAATATATATATGTATGTATATGGTATGCTTGAGTTTGTGAAAAATTTTCAAATATTTTAACAGCTTTTTTATAAATTTTCAAAAATCTTTCAATTACTTTTTGTTAGCTTTATAATAAAATTAAAAAAAAAACCTTTAACTTTAAAGCTTTTGTGTTGCTGGCTAAGCACTCAACTATTCAGCGAAACATTTATTTGCCCTCAACAGCTTTTAAACTCGAAGTTGAATATTTCCCGACATTGTGCTGACAATTATTAATCTTAAACATTTTCCATATATTACGAGTAACATTTCAATACACAGTATTAAATTTTAGAATTTGGAATGCCTTTCCTTAATAATATATTCACAAAAACTCTCTATGCAGTTTATTTATTTTTTGGCACAATTCGCCATTTGTATGAAAGTATCACCGCAAGTATTTACATATATTCGAATTTTTTGTAAAATATGTAAAAATTCGAACCGTACTATTTTCGAGATTATGTTGCAAGCTTTATTTTAGAAACGATTTGTTTTTAAATTTTATCATTAAGTCTAACAAAAAAATTTTATATGCTGTTTGTTTAAATTTTTTTATTATATCAAAATATATTGTTTGTGCTGTTTTTTGTTGTTCAGCACAATATGTTTGTTTGTTTTTCTATCTTTTAATCAAACTCTTTCTTTTGGTTTTCCTTTTTTTTAATCATAAATTTACCTTAAAAAAGTTTAACTCTAGGTTAAAATGACTCTTTTTCTTTTCGTGTTGTTAAATCTTAGTTTTTTTTACAAAAAAGTTTTTATATGATTTTTCTTCTTTATCATTTTGAAACATTACAAATTTTACATTGAACATAATTTAATAGTTTTGGTTTTTCTTGTTTTGTTTTACTTACAGTTAAAATTATTTTAGTTTAGTTTGGGGGAGGGGACACGAAAACTGAAAATAATGACTAATAACTACATTTACACTTACAAATTACAAACAAAATTAAAAATAATAAAAATGTTTTACAAACGAATAGTTTTCTTAAAAGCAAATAATAAAACGAAACTTGCATTGCTAAAAATCTCTTAACTAACAAGTTAGGAATAATTATATAGTATTTTTTGTATTATTTTCTTCCCAAATCAACAAAGTGTTTATTTATTTACCCTTAATGTGCAGAGTTTAAGGAAATTAACTTTATTCTAAAGAGTGGCAGGTTGAAGCGTGTAATTTAAAAATGGAATTTTTAAATTCAAAACGAAATTAAAAAGCTTTAATAATCGTAATTTTGTAAGGGAAGCTTTCGTGAGTTTTAGATTTAAACGATATTTCGTGTAAATAATCGAAATCTTTTACACAAACGATTGTTTTTGTTAAAAAAAAACAAAACTGCTTTCAAAAATCTCTACAAATTATTATAAATGAGAGCAAAAAGTTTGGATTTGAAAATTTAAAATAATTAATTATTCTTCAGAAACATGCTTGTGATAATTTGCTTTTAATCTTAAAAAATATTTATATATATATATATTTATGTATAGTATAATAACTATTAATTATAAAAACTAATACTAAACTTAAACAAATTGTGTGTGTTCTCTTGGGTTACTTTCTTTCTCTTATTTTTCTTCAATTTAATTTAATGTCATTATCATTTAAATCATCATATTATTTTTGAGATTTGTTTCACAGAAATCATTTAAAAATGTTTATACATTTTATGTTATCTGTACAATTTACTTAATGTTTTGAATAAAAAATCACCTTTTTCTCAGATATATATTTTGTGTATATCAGTTAAAAATCGTATTCTTGTTTCTTGTAATTTTCTTTTATAGATATTTTTCCCTTCATTTTTTTTAAGTATGTATCTATGTATGTATGTATATCAATTGAAAGTTTCATTTTAAGTTGCTTCTTTTGATTTGTTAAATATTATCTAGTTGTTGGTTTCTTTGTTTAAAAAAATTTTGTGATCTTAGTCCACAATAATTTTATAATTTAATCCCTTTATCGAACGTTGGTTGCTCTTAAATTAAGTCATAAAATCAACGCCAGAAAGTGAGATGTTATTTGAATGTATCAAACAAAAACATATTGGATGTTTACAAAACCCCATTTGTTGTGGGTGGACCGATGGGTCCCAAGTTAGTGCTGGTCACTACAGATGGTACAGCGTTGCTTACCATGGCCATGTTAGTATCCATGGGAGTGGAAACGCTCATGCCATTTTCTAATGTTTGCTGCTGTTGGCTTACAGCAGTTGTAACTGCTGCAGCTGGGGCGTTATTTGATGGTGTTGTTATAGCAGCAGCTGTTGTTATAGTATTGCCCACTGTTACTGTCATACCAGATGTGGTATTAGCTGATGGTACAACAATTCCCATACCCACACCCACACCCACAATACCTCCTGGTGTACTGGTGGCTGTTGTTGTGATGGGATTGGAGGTTTTCATGAAATACTTTTCCAATTTGGCGTTAATATGTTTGCCATAGGTGTATTTGCGAAGAGCCGCCATATGGGGGCGTATTTTATTCATGAGCTTTTTGAGTTGAGTTGGTTCAGAGACATCGATCATTTTTTGTACCACATAGTTGGCATATTGATCCTTCATCATAACGTGCAAGGCACTACGAACACAAAGGTTTAATAAAATTTTGTCATAAAATAAGCTTATGCTACTCCACTTACTTGTCATTAAATGTGCAGACTTCATCAATGAGAGCTGTACGTTCGGAGCGTGTAGCATGAGTCACACATTTCTCAACAACATTAGATGCAAATTTGTGTTGCGATAAAACTAGAACTTTGCCTCTTACACTATTGATTAAAATCGATTTATCTTCAGGTTTGCCATGCTCTACAAATTATGGGAAAATACTCGAGTTCATAAGAGATATTGGAAAATTCATTAGCTCATAAACTTACCCAATACATGTTGTATAACATAATTTCCGTATTGGTCCTGTATCAATTGCTCAGTGTGTTCATGTAGTTCATCCAATATGGGTTGTGTTTGTTCCGCAGTGCAATGCTCTAAAATGCGTTGTATAACCCGACAGCCGTAGGGATGAGTGCTTAATGAATATACCTGATTTTTGAAGGCATTTATGACAAACTGCAGTGCTAATGGATCCACACATTCAATGCACTTCTGTACCACATGATTGCCGTTTTGGTCCTTGACACATTTCAACACATTGCCATCCAGTTCTCGTACAATTTCCTGTTGCTGTTCGGCAGAAATACTTTCCAAGGCCTTTTGTATGACCCGACAGCCATACATTTGTAGAGCCAGCTGCAATACATGACCTTTGACCTGCATACCCAAAGTATTTTTCTGTTCAGGAGTGCCGAATTCAAAGAACTTCTGTATGACATAATTTCCAAAGACGTCGGTCATTAGACTGAACGCAGCACCTAGAATTTCATTAAAGACCAATTGTTTTTCAGCAGCTGTAGCACGTTCGAGTTTTTGTTGTATGAACCGCGATCCATGTTGATCTTGTGAGAATTCCACAATATGATTGGCCAAGTCGCGTAATTGGAGATTTGGATAACGTTGATTTCGGAAATCTTCCAAGAGCCGTGAGCGCCCCGGTTGCGGAGCACCGCCAGCAGCAGCGGCTGCTGCAGCAGCTGCTGCTACAGCTGCCGCACCAGCACCTCCTATACCACCTACAACATTTTGTCTAGAAGCAGCTGCAGCGGCGGCGGCAGCTGCAGCAGCAGCAGCTGCGGCTGGTGTCGCACCCGGTATTGCCAAGTGTTTAGAGAATAATGAACTATTCGAGCCAAACATGTTGTTGGCAGCTGCTGCCACAGCCGCTGCTTGCGCAGCAGCAGCACCCGGTGGCAAACCTACAGCCATCTGTTGACGATATTTAGATTCAGCTCCTGGAGCACGATTATTCATTAGGCACGATTGTGGTGGTGGTGGTGTAATGGCAGCTCCAATGGGACTGGCCGACGCTGTTCCTCCTAAAGCACCATACGTATTAGTTACAGCACCCGGCCATTTGCCTCGCGCAGCAGCCGCTGCAGCTGCGGCAGCTTGAGCTACTGTTGTTGAGACCGCATTAGCGGCAGCAGCATTGCTGCTCGTATAATCCATTGCAGAGGGACTAAAGGCAGAGGTGGTGCGATCAAAAGAATCTCGTCTTCCAGTCAATGATGAAGTATTTAAAGCAAGACCTGCGTGATAATAAAAAAGAATTTTAAGTTATTAAAAAAGGCGATTCAGCACAATACATTTCAAATGACTAATTTCAGTAAAAAAAAACCATTTTTGGAATAGTATGTTCACAGTTTTGAACTATAACTATAAACGTTACATATGTACATATCTATTTACAATTAAAATTTAATTTATTTTCTGATATACGAGTACAATATGCATACGCAAACAATTATGTGTTTCAATAAGTTGACTTCTAAATAAGGTTTAACATTGCAATCAAACCGATGGGTTAGCATTAGGGTTAATATTCCAATAAAATGTATCGATTAATGGGGACTTGTTCGTCCATATTTCATTAGGAGTTTGGAAAAATTTAATAATTTACAGTTGAGACGAGATCATGAGTAATGCACGATATTGCTTTTTTACCGCAAGATAATGCACGCCCACATGAGAGTAAAGAAAAATTATTAAAAATCACACAAACTAAAGCTCGCAAAATAGTATCAAAAGTTTATCTTTAAAACTTATAACTTAAACTTTAAATCGTTCAAAAAAAAATTTAAATAAATCGCGACTTCTTATAGCGCTGCCTACTCGCTCTCGAGAACAATTTTTTGTTTTTGTGTCTATTTCGGTTCCTTAAAGTCTAGAAAATAGCATTAGTCTGTCAATGGGTAGTATGAATAAAAAAAGTACTTGCTTTTTACTTAAAAATTTGTTTAAAAAAACAAAAAACACATAAAAATTTTTCATTTTAAAACAAATTTTTAAGTAAAAAGCAAATACTTTTTTTATTCATATCACCCAATAGCAGTCGTTGTTTATTTGCAAAAAAAAACTTTTTCGAAAATTCGAAAAAATCTAAATGAGTTGAATGTCTTTAATGTGCCTTAAAATTGGTTCCGATCGGTTATGCAATATATAAGATATGAAAGTTTACGTACACACATACCCACACACAATCATAAACATACATACACACATATATGTATGTATGTATATATATGTACATACATACGGACATAATCATAAAAAAATTCCGAATAGATTCGCATGAACTCTAAACGTGGAGATCTGCTCAGTAAACGGAATTAAATGATTTCGAATTTATATGTTAATAAAATAAATTCGAAAGCATTTTTTTTCGTTTCGAAATATAGACTAGACCTCCATATGGTCGTTATTACATTGTTCGAAAGCGAATGGCACAATCTCAAACTGAAAAAACGTGATCGAATTAGCTCGTTATCGAAAGCAACCATTAGACCCTGGATGAAAGATCTATTTTCGAGTGAACCAGAGTGAACTAAGTAGCTTCCTACTTTTGATAGCGGAAAGTTAAAAATAGTGGATATGAAATTATGTTCTAAGATAATCAAAAAAAAGGTTCCATAGAAAAAGTAATAAAAACGCTGGCGTTATCCGAGTTAGTTAAACTTTATGCCAAATATTTTCTTAAATTTCTACTCGTTATAACGCCGTTTAAGGTACCTTTTTGCACCTTTTAACGAAAGACAAAAATGCCCATACGGAGAACAGTTAGTGGGTCGAAATATTCTTCGTCAATTTTACACAAAAGTGCCCAACACATCCTACGCGACGATTCATAATTTCCTATGCCGATTTGCCTTTTATTTTACGATCAAAAATAAGCATTTAAAATATCCATACACGTTTCCTTTTATATATATTTTTTGTGTTACAAGGACTAATAATTTTTCACTGACACTGATATTTGGCAAGGCAACAACAAAAAAAGTGAACAAAATTGTATCCTTAATTTTTGCAAAAAAAAAAAATGCACAAAGAATTTTTTTGATGGCAAACTGATTTTTGAAATTTTCGGAGGCCGATAAAAATAGCTAAACTGATTAATATAGGGTTTTACTACCATTTGGTAGTACTATCGAACCTATACTGTCAAGTCAGTTTTTTCCAACCTTCATTTGTTGCATAGTGTAATATGACTGAGATACATACATATGTAAGTATTATTTGTGAGTATGATTTGATCTGAGATTTTGCGACTTAAATCTCTGGTCCTGTCGAAATGACAAAGGAGATGGTGGGTAGTTCTACATCCTGATAACTTCTGCAAAAGAGTTTATAAGGTAGTGTACTCCAAATGGCCAGTGACGGGTAGTTACCGCTATGAGGTTTCATAGTTGGCATCTAGGAAGATTTATTTCAAACCAAGTTCTCTTTGGATCTCTTTCGGGCCAGATTTTTCTGGTCTTAGTTGAGGTGGGATCTTTCTTTCACTTTTCTCTTCCTGGAGGAGAATTTCAATATCCCGGACCATCTCAATTGTTTCTTGAGTGCTGGTAACTTCAGCAACAGCATCCACCCTGTGCTTGTCATGAATGTTCCTATGTAAAGTTACTGGTGAATGTCAGTAAAAATTTGAATATCTGTACCGGACATTTGAACGCTTATGAACTTGCTGTGCTTCCTGCTTAGTATCCGTAATTTTGGGTTATACACGTTAAACAATAGCAGAACAAAATACACAAAAAAAGTTAAGGACAAACTCAGCTTCACTGCTACAATGTCTATATTTATGACTTCTAACAAAAATTTTATTTAATAACCCCCTTTTACCAATATTTCCTATCAGGCTAATATAACACATCAAATATACATAAATACATATCGTGCACTAAATCATAAAGAGTCACAACTATAAATGTTCAAAATGGTTTTGTTTTTTTATAAGTCAGTTAATTATTTTTTTGGCAATAAAGTCTTCTTGACGAATATAAAATAGCGTTATACCTGTTTTTATGTTACATACTTGCGTCATTTGTACAGTATCAACAGTTGTTTGTCACTATTCAGCATCTGAAATTTTTTGAGTTGTGACTCTTTATGATTAAGTGTGCTTTATGTTCATGTGTTTGTATATCCAAAAAATGCTAAACTAAGTTTAAATTGCATTTGTGTCTTTTGGATTTTAATGCACACTAACTCTATTTCAAATTCGTATGTACCCGGCAGTCAGACTGGGTCCAAGTGTCTTTATGTCAACACTAAAATTCCAATAGTAGTTGCATTGTCTACAATTTCCCTTTTATTCGTCAGTATAAAAGAAAGAGATAAAACATGTTTTGAATTTCTGGTGGATTTTTGAACAACTTGTCACAATATAAATAAATTTGTATATGGGTGATTAAATTCTGGCGTTACGTGACATTTGTACGACAAAATTTTGAAAAAAAAATTTTAAAATCAAAAAAAAAAGAAAAGTTTTTTTCTTACATTTGAGAAGCGTTTAAATTGCTCTATATTCAGTGAAAAAGTGGTAAAAATCAAATCAAAGGATTTCAAGATATGTATACCCAAAATATGACCTGGCGTTACGTTACAAAAAACACAAGTGGGGTTTGACTTGGCTACCAAAATTGATTAATTTTCGAAGTGGGCAAGTCTTTTTAGACAGCATTTTTTTTCTTAAGCCTTGGACTGATATACATTTATTTTCCAAGCATCTAGATTAAAAAATCTTTTCCCCTTTTTTAGGGTTCCGTACACCAAAGGTGAAAAAAGGAGCCCTATTGTTTTCGTTAAGCTGTCCGTCTGTCCGTCACACGGTATTTTCTCAGGAACCGTAAGAGCTACGGACCTGAAATTTGAAATACATGAGAATTAAAAATTAAAGGGTGTTCCAAAGCGAGCAACGAAAAATTCTTAAAATACATATGTATAATTGACACTTGCAATTTGTAAAATTAGTGTATTTTTATGTAGACTAAAAAAATTAACATGAAAATATTAAAAAATTAAAATTAAAGGGTGGTCCATCAGTTAATGCAATTTTGACTATATAATTTTGAAAACTTGCTAATATCTTGTAAGCCGTAAGAGGTAAAGTCTTAAAATATTCAAAAACGGTAAAACTAAAAAATCCGAAAATTATAAAATCGCCAAACCGAAAAAATCGCCAAAAGCTGAAAAAATCGCCAAAAATTAAAAAAATCACCAAAACGAAAAAAATCGACAAAATTAAAAAAAAAATTCTAGCGCTAAAATAAATAAACAAATTCGAAAAAATCGCCCAAATGAAAAAGATCGCCAAAATAAAAAAAACCGAAAAAAATCGCCAAAACGCGAAAAATGCGCCAAAACCAAAATAATTGTTCATGTAAAAAAATCGCCAAAATGAAAAAAAATCGCCAAAACGAAAAAAAAGCCAAAGTAAAAAAACCCAAAAACCGGAAAAAAATCCTCATAACGAGGAAAGAAGTGTTAAAACTAAAAAAATTGCCAAAATGAAAGAAAAACGCCAAAAACCGAAAAAAAAGCCAAAACCCAAAAAAAAATTAACTATATGAAAGAAACGCCACAATTAAAAAAATCGCCATAACAAAAAAAAAATTGCCAAAATAAAAAAAAAACCCTAAAATTAAAAAAAAACTTCAAACAACAAAAAAATCGCCAAAACGAGACAAAATGTTCCAAAACTCAGAAAGCGCCAATAAATTAAAAAAAAACCCCAAAACTAAAAAAACGATTAAAACCGAAAAAAACCCAAAAACGAAAAAATGCCAAAACTATAGTTTATATTGGCTAAAGTTCGTATTGCATTACATATCTCATGTCCGTACGGAAGCCTTCGTGTCAAAGTCGCACTTCACTGAATTTATTTTCTATTAGCCTTACTATCTGGCGTTACGTTATATGGCGTTTCGTTACTTAAATTTTCACTTGATATTTTTTTCGTTAAAAACTAAGAAAAAAATACACAAAAGTGTAACAAACCTATATTTGACATTTATATATATATATATTATACTTATTATATTATACTTATTATACTTATTAACTTTAACCGAAGCTCCGCTCACGTTGTATTTTGGAAAATATAATTAAAATTTATGAATGTACTATTGTTAATTGTTTGTCGCTGACAAAGGCGATAAAATAAAATTAAAAAACAGAATAAAAATCGGTTTTAAGACTGGTTAAACAATCCAAACCGAATCGAAAATTACCCTTACCAGCCCAAAATGTATTTTTCGGAAAAACTCCGTACCATATACAAAAAAAAACGGTTCCAAACCGGATACAAAAAATATGCTTTGTTTGTGGATTGGTAATGTAGCTTTCCATTGGTGAAATAATTTAAAAATCGGTTTAGTGGTTTGGTCATGAAAGTGAAGAAAACAAACGAACAAACTCATAACCAAAATTTCAAGTACATTTAAACATTAAGTACATTGTACTATACAAAAAAATACTCACAATCTGGCGTTACATTACACACTTTTGAATATTAATATTATGTTAAATATTTGTTTTTTAAACGATTTTTTTATTATTATCACATAAGCTAATAACACTTTGTTAACATGCAAAATTTAACGCACTTGCGATCGTCAGCGTAGAGATAATGAAAATAAATGCTACTTTTCCTGGCGTTACGTTACATTGAAATATCATTTTAAGAAAAACTAAATTTTACGGTAAATTGATATGTAATGGCTTTCTCTTCATTTGTTGTTGTAGCAATAGTTTTGCAATAAAAGTCTTACTGTGCAATTGATCCTCGAAGTAAAAAAAGTAAAGAGAAAATGCTCATGAAATTAAGTAAAACTTACAAAAACGAGAAGCCTAACTTTGTAGCCCATTATTTCGCCATCACAACTAAGGAAAGCTTCGAACTCTTAAATTTAGTTAATTTTAAATATTTCTAATTTATAATATAAGAAAACCAATCTGTTGGCGAACTTTAAATTTTTCCGTAATCGTGGACTTTTTTTTGGAAGTGCCCATATACGTAATGTAGCAGTAAATGTCTGGTTGGTATGTCTCCATGTTGCCATAAGAACTATGTAGCCACTACCTAGTCAATTGTTTTAGTGTTACTAGTAGATTTTCAATGACAAGCACATGCTAAATGTCTATAGCACAAAGTATTGTATGGGGGATAAATGTAGAGTAGTACTGGCGAAAAAGTCAAAAGCGACTCAGTACATTTTCACCATCTACATTTCCTTCAGGGTATGTACACGTTCTAATGCTCTATTATTCACTGTCATACAATTCACATACAAATAAAATATTAGACAACCGGCAAACAAATATTGGTAGAGCAGCTTTAAGAATATAAAAAAATATACAATGCACCTGCGAACGGTCACGTTTAAGGATCTTTTTATTTTTATATAACTTTTTTCTTTTTAAGCTAGAAGAGATTTTAAAATCCCAGAAATAAGCCACACGCATACACACACCTCACACAATAGAGAAAAAATTATGTTGGAAGAGGTAGGTTTTTAATTCCGTCGTAATGTAGATACATATAAAGATAATAGGCAATGTGGAAAATAAAAACGAAGTATACGAGTAGTAAGAGTTTATTTAAGTAGTATTAGAGTACAATTTGTTTCACAACCACGTATTACAATCAAAGGAAAATAAAACGTACTGTTCTTTTGTTCCCCGATGTGTTGAACAGATGAAGTACGAGTACTTTTAGTACAATAAAACTGGAATGTACTTGTGTGTGTGTTAAGGCCGGGGCACAATGAATCCGTCATACGTTAAAGTTCGCCTTTTTCAACTGACAGCTAAGTTGAAATACATGGTTTCTTATGAGGTCTGTTACATTCAGTACGGTGTCCGTCAACGCAAAGTACAAAAATTGTTAAAATTTTAACTTTTTGCGTACGTTGAGTAGTTTGACAGATATTGGTATTTGTTTTTGGTATGTTTTGGTGTTTTGTGGCAGTAAAAATAAAATTAAACAAAATAAATAAAACAGTTGAATTTAATAAATAAAATGGAGAATCAACCTACAAATGCTTCCGTTAATAAAGTACTCATTGTGCCAACCTTCTCCGTCGCTGCGCTAATTTCAGTTGAAAAAGAAGAGGTTTTACGTATGACGGATTCATTGTGCCCCGGCCTTTAGTGTGTTTATGTAGTACAATATAATGGTAAGTTATATTTCTTATACCTTTTATAATACCAACCACTGAAATAAACTTGGTTGACAGGGAAGGCAAAATATAAATAAATAAAAGTCTGTAGATAAGCTACTTAATGGACAAAATGGTCGGGGAAGAAAACGAGCCAGATTGTGAAAATAAAATTAATTTAGTTAAAAATTCAATTAGGAAGATCTCTGATAATTGTTAAGTAAAATTTATTTTTTTCTAAGTAAAAAATATAAATTTGGCTGCAAAGCCACAAAAATATTCTTAGCTTTACATATTAAGATCTTAATTAAATCTTTAAAAAAAATAATAATAATACTAGGTTGAGCTCATTTTGCGAGAATTTCGATATATGATTATAGATGTACTGCATGTGCTAAATGTGTGAATATTTTAATTAACTTTTTACTCAGGAAACATTTTTTAATGGGTCTTAAGTTAAATATTTTATTTTAATTATCTTAAACTTTTACTTCTTATAGGGATTGTGTCTTAACTACAAATAAATCGCTTAAAGAAAAATTAGGTGCAAAGTTTTCAGCATATTAATTTAGTTTGTCACTAAAAGTATACTTAAATTTATTACAATTTCTCAATATGCATGCATACTGGCTGGCTTGGTTTTATTATCCTCGCCTTTGTTGCAAGCAAAATATTTTCACGTCAATTTCTGGCAAAACACAAACAAAGTGCTTCATTATTGGCTGAAGAGCAAAAACTTTTGCTAACACAACACCAACATATGCATAAACAAAACAATTACCATTAACAATTACCCACGCATGGTCAACAAAACTAAATACATGTTTAGTTTCAACAAAAGAATAATAATAAAAATAATTATAATAACAGCAGCAACAACGAAAATTTTAGCAACAACTATTTAACACATTCGTTTTTGAACGCAATGCACACATGCACACACCTGCAATCCAGGCACTATGTGTGTTGTTTGTACATATGAATGGCATATGTTGAATTTGCATCTGTAAAAATATAATATAATAAAAATTTTAACAGTTTAAAATTAAATTTCCGCTATGCTTTTATACGAAGGGAAGTGCAGTTTATGGTTAAAATTAAATCACAAAATCTACCACATTCGGTTCCAATGTAAATAGAAAAATAAAACTTTAACTAAATAATAAATAAATTCAGTGAAGTGCGACTTTGACCCGCGCACGAAGGGTTCCGTACGGGCACGATATATGTAATTCAATACGAACAATATAAACTATAGTTTTGGCATTTTTTTTTTCGTTTTTGGGTTTTTTCGGTTTTAAGCGTTTTTTTTAGTTTGGGGTTTTTTGAATTTATTGGCGCTTTCAAAGTTTTGGCACTTTTTTTCACGTTTTGGCGATTTTTTTTTGGTTTTTGAAGTTTTTTTAATTTTGGCAATTTTTATTATTTTGGCGTTTTTTTTTATTTTGGCGATTTTTGTATATTGGCGATTTTTTTTAATTTTGGTGTTTTTTCATATAGGTGATTTTTTTTGTTTTTGGCGATTTTTTTTAGTTTTGGCAATTTTTTTTTTTGTATTGATGATTTTTTTCGGTTTTTGTCGTTTATTTTAAATTTTGGCGATTTGTTTCGTTTTGGCGATTTTTTTTCACATAAACAATTATTTTGGTTTTGGCGCATCTTTCGCGTTTTGTCGATTTTTTTCGGTTTTTGGCGTTTTTTTCATATTGGCAATTTTTTTTTTCATTTAAACGATTTTTTCGAATTTTGTGGATTTTTTTCGATTTGGCGATTTTTTTTAAATTTTTGGCGATTTTTTTCAGGTTTTGGCGATTTTTTTCGGTTTGGCGATTTTATAATTTTCGGATTTTTTAGTTTTACCGGTTTTGAAAATTTCAAGAGTTTACCTCTTACGGTTTCCAAGATTTAGCAAGTTGTCAAAATTACATAGTCAAAATTGCATTAACTGATGGACCACCCTTTAATTTAAATTTTTTTAATTTTAGTGTTACTTGTTAATCAATTTTCAGGTTTTGTCGATTTTTTTCGGTTTGGCGATTTTATAATTTTTGGATTTTTTAGTTTTACCGTTTTTGAAAATTTCAAGAGTTTACCTCTTACCTCTTCAAAATTGCATTAACTGATGGACCACCCTTTAATTTAAATTTTGTAATATTTTAATGTTAATTGTTGCAGTCTATATAAAGATACACTAATTTTACAAATTTCAAGTGTCAATATACATACATACAATTGTATGTATATTACATGGGATTTTAACATTTTTCGTCGCTCGTTTTGGAAGACCCTTTAATTTTTAATTGTGTTGTAGCGGCCAAGGTTCTACATACTCTGTCCAAATTTCAGGTCCGTAGCTCTTACGGTTCCTGAGAAAATACCATGTGACGGACAGACGGATAGCGTAGCGAAAACAATAGGGTTCCTTTTTTCACCTTTGGTGTACGGAACCCTAAAAAAGAATAAAGTGATTACAACCCGCTGTATTACTCATTGGTACACTCAAAAAAAAGACATGTACTATTATTAATAACTTTTTTTAAAAAGGTCGAAAAATAAGATAAAAATATTTGTTAATATAATTGTGAGCCCGTAAACAAAAAGTGATGGATAGTGATTATTTCAATATAAATAGCCAAAGAACTCATCAAGAAAGAAGAACAGAATACAACAGATTCCAAAGTGATAACAACAGAAGCAATTTTAATAGAAATAATAGAAGAGATTATCAGTATGAGCAAGCTGTTAACAACAATTTCACAAAATATCAAGAAAGACATTATATCAATGGTAATAGAGAAGACAATATATTTAGAAGAATATTAAAAATAATTATTATGACACACTTTGTTATTTGAAAATTGTAAAAAATTATTTACACTTGAAAGGAAAAGAGGAAAAAGAAAAAATATTTTTTTTCCTAACTTCAAGTAAAAAAAATTTCTAAGTTTAAGTAATTTTTTCTAAGTTTAACTGTCAGTTCATATAACCCATGTAAAAATTCTCGCCTGCCTATTTATATTGAAAACAAAAACAAAGCACTCAAAATTTGTTTTTGTTTTCATTATAAACAGACAGCCGAGAATTTTTACATGGCTTCTATGAACTGGCAGTAAGTAAATTTTTACAAAAATCTAGTAAAAATTACTTAATATGAGTAAAAAATAAAAAGTTCATATCCTCAAAAATACTTTATAAAATACACAATAAATTTCTCACATTTCAGGAAATGTTTACTTACTTAAAGTAAATAAATAATTACTAAGAGTAGGAAAATGGTTATAAACTGAAGGAAATTTTATATTAAGGACTAGTCAATTCGTCTTAAAACAAAAAATAAACTTTAGGAAATTAATTACTCCTGATAAGTTCATGAAATATGACTTACTTAAAAGATGTAAAAAGGTATACTAAATTTTAGGAAAATATTTACCAGTTTTAAGTATTTTTCATTCAATTATAGAATTTATTATTAATTTGCATTTAGCAAAAAATCTAAGTAAATTTTATATATTTTCGAAGAATATTTGAACTTGAAATTTATTTTTTTGTAAATAAAATTAAATTTTAAAACTCAATAATTTCAATGCTTATTCAGGCTGCCTTGTTAGGCAATTGGTTAGAGTGCTTGCTTATCAATCAGAAGGTTGTTGGTTCAATACTTGTCAGCTCTCAAGGAATTTATATGTATGTATGGTGATACCATGTACAGAAATGTGGATGAATGGAACTCCAGGTAGAAGAAAAAATGTTGATTTTTATATGGACGGCTCCAAAACACATGAGGGTGTGGGCTATGGGGTTTTTTCGAGGGCTTTAGGTCTTCGTATTGCAAGGCGACTTCCGGATCACTGCAGTGTCTTTCAGGCAGAGATCCTTGCTATAGGAGAAGTTGCGAACTGGTTAAAAGTGAATGTCACTTCAACGACTTTAAGTAACATTTACACCGATAGTCGAGAAGATATTATGGCCCTCGAATCCTCGCTTCTAAGAACAACAACAGCCCCCGACTGCCGATCATCTCTAAATGAGATGGCAGAGCAGTTTGATATTAGGATCATCTGGATCCCGGGGCATAGAGGCTTACAGGGGAACTCTAGGGCTGACGAGCTTGCTAGAATTGGGACAACCTTACTGGTTCCCCCGGATTTGGAATGTGTAGGTCTACCCCTACTCTCTTGCAAACTCAGACTTAGGCGCAAGACAGAGGATGAAACAAATAGAAGGTGGGTCACAAGAAATGATTGCGTGATCACAAGGCAGTTATGGACTCACCTAAATAGAGAAGGTACGGATTACCTAATTTCAAAGAATAGGAAACAAATTTCGATTCTAGTGTTCGTGTTAACCGGACACTGTCTCATAGATAGGCATGCACAAAGGCTAAGGGTTGAACACAACGACTTTTGCCGTAGCTGCCAAGATATTGATGAAGAGGAAAGCATAGAACATTTTCTTTGTCACTGTCCTGGACTTGCAGGAAAGAGAATGGCCACAATGGGCGCTCTTGAATTCAGGGAACTTTCTGACGTTGCTGGTGGTAAACTTCAACGTATTAGCAGCTTTATACTGAGCTCTGGATGGTTCGACGGTGGGGACTCCGCATAAGCAGAGTCTCCGTGGTATCACAATGGACCAAAACGGTCTAAGTGAGTCCGGGTTTCTGACTGCCACCCCTACCTAACCTAACCTAACCTATGGTGAATTATAATTAAGAATATAATAAATAACATATCATTTGGTATAGAATTTAATTAAAAATAAAAATAAGTAGCAGAATTAAAGACAAAAAAAATTTGAAATTTACTAAACTTGAAATCAAACACGAAAAAATTTTTTTGCAAAGCTCCGAATTTATAGGAAAATTTTACTTAATTTTAGGAAAATTTTACTTAAATATGAAAATATAATTACTATACACTAGTTTTTTAATGAACTAGAAATTTGGTAAATATTTTACTGGTTTCATGTAAAAAACAGCTTTGGCGCCATAGAACAACTTTTTATTATTCAAATTTAGAAAATTTTCCAAAGTTTTAGTTAATCTTGGTCTTCACTTTGACCGGCAACTTACTTACGAGTACATGGAAATCGCACTTAAGCGCTAAAAGAAAACAATTTAACAATAAACTAAAACAAATGTAGTGGCTACTGGAGCCAAAATCTGAACTATAAAATTATGTATATAAAACAATACTAAAACCTGCATGGTCCTACGAAATCGAGTTATGGGGAACTGCCAGCAATTCAAATTTAGAAACCCTTCAAAGATTTTTGCCCAAAGTTCTGCGAACAATCACAAACGCACCCTTCTATATTACTAATGCTGAGTATACATCTGGCATTTCTTGTGTTGTAATTTTTAAAATGCATGCAACGGTGTTCACATTATGTTTTTTATATAGAAAGCAATGCCATTATAAAAAACTCTCTCATTTGTGAACCAACTTGCAAAATTGTTTTTGCAAAAAAAAAGTGGAATTTTCTCCTCTTATGTATAAATTTGTCATTTGTACAGCAATTTGCAAAATAATTTTTTTATTTCTTTGTTTGAAAGGGTTTGTCCGCAGTTGGGTCCCTAAAAATACCTTTTTAAAAATCTGAAATAAACAAATTTAGTTTAGTTACAACGACTTAGTAATTACACTCCATTGCTTATAACTTTCTCATTTTTCGGTCGATTTTCTTCTGTTTGGTCTTTGTTCTTACGTAAAAGTATCACCTTTAAGTACATGAACAGAAACCAGACGTTTTTTTTAACGACTTGTAATTTTCTTTCACTGTAAAATATGATTTTTTTTGAAAATGTGCCCTATTTTTATCGATATATTTTGAACCGCTTTACCAATCATACATACATATACGTCATATTTACATATTTATGCGTCATCTCAATACCTTGCATTTGAATACCAAGAACGACCTAATCGGACATTTGTGCCCTTAATTATGAAAGTGGTCTAAGTCGTGTGCATTTTTGCTTTGGAAATATCAAATAAATCTTTGAAAAACTGCAATAAATAATTAAACATTATTAAACAAATCGAGACTAGTACATCTCTAAATTAAAATGCTGCATAACATAAAACCTTTTTTTGATTTCTTCAAATATAATCTACTAAATATCTTAACCAGAACAATACATAACTCAGACCACTTTCAAAATTGAGGGCAAATTCCTAGTTCGAGATATGATTTGTCAAGTGAAAAAAGGTCGAAAATTTAAAAAATTACAATATCTTAAGAACTGCACCATAAAAAAATTAACCTTGATTTTTGAATTTAACGGAAGAAAATACATAAGGACAATCACCTCTCATCAAATGTATATTTTCGGTGTAAGCTAGTGTTACATGTGATAATTATTAATGAACAAATAACAACAAAGTTAACTGTAAATAGTCAGATAAAAACTAGTAGAACGGAACAACAGCTCTTTTTCAGTTGTTGTAGATTTGTCCTTTATGTACTCAGCTTTTATTGCAAATGGAATATGTGAATTGTTTTGATTCATCGTATTAGAATTTGTTAAAAGTTTTTTTTTAATGAAAGCTCAATTTTACCATCTCTAAATTTACAACAGTATTGCCATTGTAGTTTGTTCTAATTATGCACATATTAGTTAATTTGCTTATTTCTGTTTGAAAGACAAAAATTTAAAAAAAAAATTAAATTTGAATCAGCTCTTAACCTCAAAAAGACATGTCGATTGTTGTTAATCGAAACTAAAATCGGGTGATTCGTTCGAGAGATATCGTTGACAAAAAAATTTCGAAAAAATCAACAAATTTACCGTTAATATCCATAAATTTAGCAGTAAATGTAGTTCAAATTCTGAGAGTTTACTGCAAAGGAAGTTTACCTACATAAATAAATATGTATGTATTCTTTAATTTCGTTTATCGTTTAAGCAATGAGACACATAAAATATACGACAAATATTTGCGACATATGGAAGTTAATACTTTTTATTGGCTTCTAACAGAATTAATTTATATACATACATATGTATATGTACTACATGTACATATCGATCCTTTATTGCAACAGATACATAACTCAAAAACTCTAGTTTTGCAGAAAATAAGTTTTAAGCTTTCAATTTACATATAAGTCAATGCAGATATTAAAATAGTCTTTTACTCCATTATTAATTAGTCACAAAACGCATTCTTTGAGATATGATTATGTTGCAATAATGGAGCTTATATATGGATACAATTTAAACTTTTGTTTTCCCATTTTTTAAAATTTTTTAAAACAAACACGTGAATATGTTCTATTTTATAAAATTATCTATACTTAAGCTTTTATAATCACATCTGCACAACAAACATGCAACGTGACTTTTAACTCACACAAAGCCATACCGCCACATGCAATCAGTAATAATATATTATTTCATAAATACATGCCTCATGACTGGAAATATACAAATATACTCATATGTATGTACATATGTATGTAATAGTGATGCACGAGTATTCGTATTCGCTAAATTCAGGAGGATGCGAATACGAATGTATTCGTATTCGTCAAATTCGGGCGAATACGAATACGAATATTTTCCCATAGAAATTAAATAAATAAATGTATAAACCCTAAGTGAAATTTAAATAAATGACTAAAAATTTTAGTTAAAAATAAATTAATTTTTTTATAGAAATATGTGCTTTGTATCATTTTTAAATATTATTCAATGACGATCATTAAACTTACTACTACTCCTTTTTATTAACTTTAAATTACGCCAACAAGAGTGTGAAGTCCTTTTTCATAACAATTTTTTAATATTTCATATTGCATATAAAATTAGTATTCGTATTCGCGAATATTGTTTCAAATATTCGTATTCGTATTCGCGAATATCGTTTGAAATATTCCTATACGTATTCGCGAATATCAAAAATTGCTCATATGGCAACACAAGTGCGGACAAGCAAAATTTTACTTCACATTTTTTGGGAGTTAACATAATTTTGTTTTTAATTTCCAATATCTTTTAAACTTCCACGAGCTTCTTATTTATTACTTTAACTTTTGTGTTCGATTCGTATACAAAAAAACCTAATCCAATTTAAAAATCGTTGACTGTGTATTTTTGCTCTAAACTGATGCCCATGAGATGCCATGGCAATTTGTATGCAATTTTTCTTCTTTTTTTTTAGAAAATTTTTGGAAATAAATTGCATTAACGCCATTGATAAATTGCTTCTTATTTTACTTTTGTGCATTTGGATTTAAGCATTTTCCTGCATGATTTAGGCACTTGAAAAAGTAAAATGAAACTTCTAAAGAGCCTAACTACTACATACACATGTACATACCCAGCGGTAAAACTCAGAAGACCTTCTTGGTGCAGGCCTTATTAAAGGACTCTCACATAAAATATACGAAACACATTCTACCCTCGCTGCTATGAGAAAGGAGAAAGAGAAAGAGTAACATGTTTTGTTTTATTTTTTTGTTTTACCAAAGAAAAACAAAATCTATTAGTTTGAAGGCCTTCCAGAATCTCTGTCGAAAGAAGCAAGAACAGAAGGCCTGCTCCGCAATGACAACGCGTGTAAAAAAGATATGAGTATGGAATGGAGCGAGCAGGCCTTCTACATCCAAAAGAAGGCGTATAGAGGCCTTCTAGAAGGCATCCCTATTACTTCTAGTTCCCGCTGGGTATGTATATGGATACATTCAAATGAATGTATGCCAAAGCTGGCCACTGAGAGAAAACCGAGAGTAATATATTCGCGTATGTGCATTCATTTGCATAAGAAGCCGACTGATGTTCGGCACTCTGGTGCCAGGTTGAACAGCCTGGATCAGGAAAGGTATTGAGAAGTTTAAAACTGTACCAACAACTTTAAAAAATTGTACTTTTTTGACTCAATTGTACTAAAATATTTTTTTAGCTGAAATTACATATTTTTATTTGTTTTTATTAAAATAATCGACTTTGTTATGGCCCGAGAATCATTTTTACAAAATTGCTTGTAAGTTACACCTGTTTAAGTTGAAATTTAAAGTATATGTACAAAGTAATATCATGTGCTACAGCATTCGATGATTTGGAAATGGAATAGTCTAAATTTTTTTATTTTCTTGCTGCGTTTTGCTTTCACAAGACTATTTTCAAGGTGAAGAATATGAGTTTCATTGTTCAAGAGTGAAAATTGACATATTTAATCGTTTGAAAAGAAATACGGAGCGAAACTGCGGAGATTACTTAAATGTACTAATTTAGTCATTGGTGTACCATTGTACTTTCCGAGTTTAAATAGTACCAAAAAAGGTACAATTGTACCAACTTTGCCATCCCTGGCCTGGATGTATGCCTATACTAGTGCATACACATGTATGTACATATGTATGTAGTTTAATCTTGTAAAAGTTTAGAGAACAATTTTCAAAGTTTATATATTTTTATTATACAGTTTTCAACACATGAATTATAATTATATTCCAAGCAGTTAAGATATTTAATTAAGTGCATTTCGTTTGTACCACTCCTGATATCAAATGAAAAAATAAAATACATATTTTCTAAATCCATTGGTAGTTATGAGCACTACAAAAATTATGTTGAAGAGAGCTCAAATGAAGAAAATATTTTTGATATAAAGTGTCTTCCAATAGGGACTTTAAAATCGTTGAATCGCCAAGTTGGCTGCAATTTTTCAAGTCAGTTTTTTTTTTGCCAAATCACCGTGGACGGATATACCGTCCAACAGGTACAAATGATAAAAATATTTTATCCGAATATGTAATCTGTTCGGGCAACTTCTAGCGAGCTTCGCCGATTTTACGGTTGCGAACGAGATAGGTTTGATAACGACTAACTCTTTTTGGCCATAATTGCATGATATGCACACCAACGGCATAATTACATTGTTCATGCCACATCGGAAAGATTTCGGACATTTGCATCGATTTATTCAAATGAATAAAAAATTTCGTTCATATCTAACACACACTTTCGTTTTATTGAAACTTAGATATGAAACACTTAATGAAAGACCCTTTACAAGCGTTTGCAAGTTGCAACAGCAACATGTGAAAAGAATTTTGTAGAAATTAATAAACAAAAATATTGCATATTTTGAGGATTGTATAATACACATGCTTGTGTTTAGAGTAGTTGGTATTTATGCATATGTACAGACTAAGAATTCAATTATTCCTTATATAAATGTAAATTTTAACTTGAATTGTTTGTAGTAATTTAATTTTCTACACACTTCTCAATTGAAATATTAATCAAATCATAGAGAATAATGCAGGTAAGCTAACAATCGTATAAGTAAACTTTTCGCATACGTACATATTTTTGCAGCAAATTCTAAAAATATTTTAGTATCAGAGCTTATAACATAGTTTTTAAAATAATAATTAATAAACATTTCATTCTAAATATGAATTTTACAAATAAAAACATTATAACAAATTTCTGTAAGACTTAACGCTTAGCGTTGAGAAATTTTCAATGTTTTGTTTTTGTATTTTAATTTTTTTATATAAAATTTTTCCACACTTAGCCTTGCGTTTTACAAAATAAAGCCCCTTGATTTGTTATAATAATAAAAAGAGCAAAAAAATTTCGTTTTATACAGCCCATATATTGTCACATACGGCGTTGTTACATTATAATGCAAAAATCGCAGAATGGATTAATATAAAATTCGGCACACAGATAGCTTATAGCGTGGATTAAAATGATGTACACCGAAAAAAATATCATCGAAATGCAACCAACAGGACAAATTGTTAATATTGAATTTAAAAATTAACAATCATAATTGTTGATATAAAGCTAAGTCTAGACGATATGTTGAATCAGCATATTTATGGTGAAAAATTTGTTACCAGTGCCAACATATCGTGTAGACACAAAATTTTTTTAATATATGAAGGGCATTTGTTAAAGTTGCCAACAAGCGTTTGTTCAAGATCTTAGTAAAAAATTTGCTATGTATGCTGTCATATTTGTATGTTATTTGTTGAAAAGCCTATAGCAAATAGAATTGATATTTTAACTCTACTCATGTACATATGTAGAGTTGCCTGATTTGCATTTTTTTCTTAAGTTCGGCAATTTACTATTGTACCATTGATAAAAACGAAACAGTAAATGTGAAAAATATACTGCAGAAATAATGGTGGGAAATAAGGGAAAGGGAAATAAGAAAAATTACAATTTTATAAAAAAAATTCAAGCGATTCTAAAGATAATCACTCTTATTCCAGGTTCGTTCCGATTTTGCAACTTCTCGCGAATTTTTGCAAACTTTGCAATAAAATCGACTTTTTGCATGCTTTCAGCCTTCTAAGAGTTTTACCGATTTTAAAAAAATAAAATAATTGGCCATCATCCCGCTGATAGTAAGTTTTTGCGAATTTTCGTCATTTTCGCGATTTTTACAGAATTTTTTGCATTCCTTACAGTTTTAGCGATTTTTAATTCATATTATGGCTTGTTTAAAATTTTGCCAATTTTCGCGAATTTTTACAAAGTTCGCAATAAAAGCGGCCTTTTTTTACCAGGTTTTTACCAGTTTGACCAGTTTTGAAGAGTTTAAAACATTTTTAGACTTTGTCATCCTGCTGTTGCAGCTTTTTGCCAATTTCCGTCATTTCATCAATTTCTTTTTCATTATATGTATATGTACATGTATAGTTGCAAAAATGTAAATTTTTTCCACTAAAAGCGATATATGTACATACATAAATTAATAATAAAAAAGGGAATTGTCAATTTTTTTTATATCTAAGCAAATGCTCACATGACTCAACATATGCATCAGAATACGAAATTCAACATATTGTGTAGACACAAAAATTGTATGCTAACCTAACATATATACATATATGCTGACAGTAGGATTTGTTGTTATTTTTAAGCATATGAATGTAAGCATATATTTACTGATTCTACATATCGTCTAGACTTAGCTTAACAAATTTAAATTTTTGTAGTCAATTAAATTAAAACCCCATCTAAAGACATTTAGTGCTTTTCGCAGACAAGTAAAACATCGTTTCGAGGATTGTGATTGTGTATAAAAAAGCTTAATTCACAAAACCTGTTGTATCTTTGTATCGATTGTGTTATCATATTAAATACAATAGTGTAAAATTTGTTGTTGGAAAATTTCATATAAAAAGGAAATACACTTTTACACTTTTATTTCATATGTTTTTAAAATGTTGTATTCAGAGAGAGGCTCACTGAGAGAATTTGTATGCAGCTTGTTCTTCTTTTTTTTTTTAAATACAAAATATATTAATACACTACACACAGGGCGTTCAAAATTAAAAAACAAAGAGAGTATTTGATACACGATACAAATTGTTGTGAATTAAGGAATTTGTTAATATAACAATTATGATAATCAAAGTTTGTACCGAATTTCAAAAATTCGCATTTTTAATATAACAATAACTTTAATTGAAATCTAACAAAAATAAATGTTGAGAAAATAAACAAATTTCAGCAAACTATTTGTGGATATATTTAATTGAAAATAATTTTCAGATTTTTCTTTAACTTACAATTTCGTTAATTGTATTTACAAAAATTGTTGTAGGTTCAAAATCAATTAACTATTTAATTGATATAATAAAAAAATTAATTGTATTTTCAAATTTTTTTTTGTGTACGTAAACCCAATATTCGCCTATACGAGGGCGATTCAACAATTCCGTGACTTTTGAATTTCCCGCCTCTTAAATGAAGGAGCGACACTGCTCCTGTCAGCAGGCAACTATCACTTGAATCCTGTCAAAATGTTAACAAGCTGCGTCATTTAGTTTGATTTTGACACTCATTGATAACAGACTTACGCGTTATTTGAGAATAAAATGTAAAAAAAGTGAATTTCGTGTGCACATTAAGCATTGTTTGTTAAGGAAAAACACATCGTCCAAACCAAGGATACGTGTGATAAGCACTATGGGGATTTTTCACCATCAATTTCAATGGTGACGCAGAGTTTCGTAACCGTGAATGAAACGCAGATCCACCACAACACACTAGAGGAAAAAGTAAAATAGCGTAACTAATATAAATTTTTTTTATTTTTCATCTAAGCTCAGTTGAAAATAGCACCTGGTATATGTGTTTGTTTCCGATATAAGATATAAATTTTAACTGCCAGATTGTTAGAGTTAGCTATTGCAATTAGACTTGAGGTTAGGCAAATGTAAAGACAACTTAAAAACTTTGAATTAATATTTTTATAGATTAACTAACAGTGTGGTCAAAGGAAGATTTAAAAACAATGCTTTCTAATAGAATATTAAACACGATTACCACAGTCTACTCGTAACATTCCTCTTAAATGTTAAAGACGAAATTGACAAGAACAATTATTGTATCAGTGCCAGACATATTATACCTCGACCGTCCGAAAGTTAATCCAACAATGGAAATGTATGTATGTATGTATGTGTGTAGCTACCCTATCGGAGAATGTGTAGTTGACTACAAAAATAGTTAATTTATAGTTAACTTTTCTTAGACTGACTAAAAGCTAACTGCAATGTCATCCAGAACAAACCCAAAATTAATTCCTAAGTTGAGTACGTAATCGATTTTGATGAGAGCCAACAAACTTATTCTCAGCAACTTTGAAAATAATTTCAGTTTTATGTTAACATTTTGCTGTTGTTATTTTAGATGGTAGCTTAGCTGAGTGTTAGCGCGTTGAGTACACAAATTGTGATGATACATGTTCGAACAACAGAAAATTTTTTAAATTTACCCACTACAAGTTGGTTTAAAAAAGTCAACTTTAAGATAGCTGAAAGTAATGCAGAGTGAGCCAATTGACTACCGCCTAGGACATGTCAATGTTAAAGTAGTCAGTTGATTACATTGCGAAGTAATCCAAGTGTAGTCAGTACTACTTGCGAAATAATTAGCTTAAAGTTAGTTTAAAGTTAGCCAAATTTCCGACAGGGTATATATGGATTATTATATATATATATATGTTTGCATGGATGTGTACATTTTTTAATATGTACAATGTACATACATTGTACATACATATATATGGTATGCAGAGCAGCAGGTGGGATTTTAAAAAAATAAATGCAAAAAAGGGAAAAAATTAAATAAATAGAAACATTCTTGATGCACATAGTGTACATAGTATGTTTGTATGTGCATATACATATGTGTATGTACATATAGTATATATATACATACATACAAACACACAAAACAAACAACAATTTTGCCAACAGGGATGTGTAGCAAACGACTAGACGTCTATTTCTGCAAAGAAACAGAAAAATAAAACAAACCACCACACTACACTAAGATTGCAAAGGAAGTTCAAATGTAAACAAGGATGCAACGAATGAAATATAAACAAGAAATGAAAACATTTACGAAAATCACGCAGACATAAACAACAATATAAACTTTATTTGATACAACCGGTAGCATTACAGTGCAGTGCATGCACAAACACGCTGTCGTCTGTTTATGTACATACACATGCATATGTATATGTATGCAAGTGGATGTGTCAGAGCAATTCCCTGGCGAGATTGGAGGTAATCAAGTTTAATATAATTTTACTCACATAAGCCCCAAAAAGTTAAAAAAAATCAAACAAATTTACCGAGGTGCAGGATGTACATGTACATATATACAGTATGTCAAGTAATTGTTTTTACATAGTTAAAATCGAAAATATTTTTCTCCCTTTTTGCATTATGAAATTTTTTTGTAGTTGATTTCATTTTATATACATAAATTTAAGAGCACAAATAGTCGTAAGTTATAAGCAAAATTAAGAATGAGAGCATAAAAATTACATGAAAACCAAAAAAAACTCAAAAATTTCTTTGTCAAGAAAATGTTTTTACATCCTTGTATTATATAGTAAGAAAATAGGAAAGATTTTAAGGTGTATAAAAATAAATATTTTTTTGGACCTGTCATTGGCATCAAATAGGCCTGTAAAACGACTTCTCATAAATTTTTTTTTTCAAAATATTCCGCTGAAATTTCTCACTTTCCCCTCGTATTACTGTTCTTAACTCCATTTAGTTCTTGAAATACCATTTGGAAACACTATTTTCCAGTTAAACTCATAAATTTTGAATAGGATATAGATCTGGACCTTGGGTTGGAGTATCAAAAACTTTACCGCAATTAAAAAGACACCATGTTCTTACCCAAAGTGCTCATGTTTGAGGTTAATGCATTAATAAAAATGTAAAACTTCCATATTTACCAGCAATAAAGCCAACCTTACTGCGCTGTCAACCAAAAACCATTTCAACGTATTGATGTACCGCTCAGTAACAGTTTTCCATGAGACAGAGGCAATTGCTCAAAAGAATATACTGTACTGAAAGAAGTGCAGCAGAAAGAACAACAATTTTTTTTTGTTTTACGATAACGCTTACTTCCAAACTTGATGGCTACTGCGATAATGTGATTTTTTGCGACGAAACCAAACTTCTGATATATTAGAATGACGGGTATAACAAAGTATGGAGGGAAAAATCTTTAAAAATATTGGAAAGTAAAACCATAAGCCCAACTGTAAAATTTAAAAAAGTTTAGTTGATGGATTGGAGGTATATATGTATGTATATGTAAAAGGTGGAATAAATTTGCTTTATTGAGGATATCATGAATGCGGGCAGTACTTCAATATATTGAATAATTTTTTTGGATGGCAGCTCGAGTAAGTTTGTGTTTATTGCTGGTAAACATGGAAGTTTCCAATTTTTATCAATCTAATGACACCAAACATAAGTCACTTTCGATAAGAACATGGTGTCTTTTCAATTGCGGTAAAATTTTGGATACTCCGTCTCAAGGTCCAGATCTATACCCCATTCAAAATTTATGGGTTTAACTGGAAAATAGTGTTTCCAAATGGTATTTCAAGAACTAAATGGAGTTAAGAAAGTGAGAAATTTCAGCGGAATATTTTGAAAAAAAAATTTATGAGAAGTCGTCTTACAGGCCTATTTGATGCCAATGGCAGCCACAAAAAAATATTTATTTTTATACACCTTAAAATCTTTTCTATTTTCTTACTATATAATATAAGGATGTAAAGAAATTTTTTAGTTTTTTTGGTTTTCATGTAATTTTTATGCTCTCATTCTTAATTTTGCTTATAACTTACGACTATTTGTGCTCTTAAATGTATATAAAATGAAATCAACTACAAAAAAAATTTCATAATGCAAACAGGGAGAAAAATATTTGCGATAAAAGTCAAAATTTACAACGATTTTAACTATGTCAAAATAATTACTTGACATACTGTATGTACATATATATCGTCACCTTAAATGCAAACGGACGTAACTACACAAAAATTCGAAATCGCGTTTTTGATTGATTATGGTTAATTTTATCTAACTAAATGTTTACGCAAATATTTAGACCTTGACGATAAAAAAATGACTTTATTAAAGAAATTCAAACTGAGTTAATTACGAATGCATCTATTTTTTATTGCAAGCAACGTAACTAACATAAAAGCTTAAATATATATAAAAAGGAAATAAATGGTTAAAAACATATAAATACTGAAAGAAAACGTATAAGAAAATTTTCAATAACACGTTTTTTGTTTCTCCTTTAAAAAAAATATATGTGTAGTTACGTGCGTTTGCATTTAAGGTGATCATATACATATGTATATATGTTTATATGTACATATATTCTCCTTCTATTGCATTCTTAACTTCGTACTACTTTCTAATCATATTGTGCTCTAGCGAAGCAACAGAAAAAATTACTGTAACCTGCCGTCTACAAACCAGACATGCAATGTGTTACATTAATACTAACATCATGTTAATGGATAATGCGGACCAAATATTTGTGTTTTGTTAAAGTTTCAACAGGGCTATTCAAAAATATGTTTTAACAACGCTGTCTACATGGGTACGTGTGTATGCCACCCTTAAAGTGTTGTTTTTTTTTAATGGAAACTCTCAATATCATGTCTTTTCATTTCACGTCTAATAAAGTCTTGCACAAGACCATTTATAAGACCTTTCAAGACATGAGCGATTTATAAATTCTTTACTAGAGTGAAATATTCTAAAATAAACGCTAAACAACACTGTTGGCAAGACATTTATTTCAGTTGTTTGTCTTGCCAACAGTGTTGTTTAGCGTTTGTTTTAGAATATTTCGCTGTAGTAAAGCATTTGAAAAATCTCTCATGTCTTGAAAGGTCTTATAATATTTCGGTTCTACTTAACCGATTTTTACGAAACTTACCACACATCTTGATCTCTAAATTAGACACAATCTTACATTAAGAAAGGGGCGGAGTCAAGCCCATTAAAACTTAAGTTGTCATTTCACGTACTTCTTATCTTCTTCTATCAGATCTTTGGATTGGAGTCGGTTTTTTTGGACAGAAAGAATTATTTATACGACATTTCCATCTAAAGAGTGCGATTTCATGTTATTTTCTTAAAAATGTTTTGTTATATAAAAGGGTAGAATGTTTTATTCTAAAAAAACAAATCACCCTTACAGTATCAATAGTTTCATACAGTGTTGCCAAAATGTTACAGGCATTTCCCACCATATAACCCCTGAAAACCCGCTAAAAACCGCTAGCTGAATAAAAATAAACGCTAATATAACCGCTGAATTTTTTATAACCAACATATATATGTCTTTTTTATGGTTTATTGGTAAAAAAAAGAATAAGATAAATTATATAAAATATGTATACATATGTATGTATAGATGTATCTATGTTATTCCCCAATATTTGTAAGCAAAACTCAGCCTACTCTTTAAGTAGGTATTTTATTTCCTGCAGAGTTTCAATACACAAATATCGAGCCAGGAAAAAGTAGAATCCAAGGGACTATTCCATCTTATAATATTAATGTTTAAGCTGATTCAGTATATTTTTAATATTTTCTGCGATAGACCCTAAATATTCTACACGTGTGGAATAATATCTTGCCGTTTTGCTTGAAGTATTTGTAAAATATTGTTAGAATTTCCTGACTTTCTGACTATCTGAAATTAAAAAAATAGTGTTGATAAAATAAACTCCATAGCTCAATTCACATTGGCTTGAAATTTAATTTCGAAGGAGAATTTCAATAAAAAAGTCTTTAATCAAAAACAAATTATTCAGAAAAAGTTATTGTTTTGAGAGATTTTTCCAACCACCCAGTTTTCGGTTTGTTTTCCGTTTGTTTAAAGATTTGCTTACTATTTTTTTAATACGAAAAGATTGATTAAATTGGTTTGTAATATAATTTTAATCGAATTAAATTTTATTCACTAATTATGAGATTTGTTCACTTTTATACTCGTATGTATATACATATGTTTGTTATTATTTTTAACCTCTTAAATTTTCACATTTTAATACACGACCACAATATGTCAATTTTTTATTTGCAAAAAAGTGACGTTAGTTTCTTTTCGCTGTACGTGTTTATATAAAAAAAAATCAACATAAATACCAGGGTACGTGTAGCATAGCTGCGTTAAATGTACTTTATTTTGATTCAATACCTTTCTTTATAAGTTTCAGAAAAACGCTGAAAATCCGTCAACTAAGAAATTCTTCCGCTAAAATTCCCGCTGGTGGTTTTTTAAATAGACTTGCCGCTAATGATAACAAAATACAGTCATATATAGCGGGAAAACCGCCGTTTTGGCAACACTGGTTTCATATAAATGTCACTATTACGGGATTGTAAAGACATGTTACATACTTGTAGCTTTCCAAAAATTATAAATTTTTTTTGTGCAGAAAAGAAAATATCATATAATTTGCTATCCATTCCATTGTTCAAATATAAAACCGGAATAAAATTTGTTACGACTTTCCATTTTCGAACTTTTTTTGTTCTCCTTACACTTTTCTCTTCTTACTATTTGGTAATAGAGAGATTTTGAAGAAAGAGTGCAAGCAAACATAACATATTTTTTGCATGTAAAATAATTATACTTATGTATATAAAAATGTCTTTACAAGTAGCTTAAAATTTGGCTTCCACCCAAATTTCCTCAACTTAAACAGTTGAGATATGCTATTAAACCATTCCATTATATAAACATAGACTTTTTTATAATTATAAACAATAAAACACGAAAATAATCAACATTTAATTTTTCCATCCTGGTAGACTATTCGGGGGAAATGCCCATATGTATATATGTACATATACATACATATGTACCAGAACAATTGATAACCATAGTAGTAGTAAGGTTGTTATAAAAGTTAACAAAATTTTTATCAAACTTAAATTAATTTAAATATCAATGGACTCCTTAAAAGTCTCCAACCGCACAAATGTAAATGCAACAACACACAGAAACTTTATAGAGAAGCTGTTTAGGGAAACAAATAAAAAAGAAAAATACATTTTTTTGTTTGTTTAAATTATGAAATATACGTTTCAATTATACAGACATACATATCTATGTATGTATAATGAAGTACAGCAGTATATTTAGTTAAATACAATCCAAACAACATACGAATACTCATAATACCTCGTACTATTGCAAATATATCAAAAAACTGAAAATACTATGTAATTGGTGTTGTAAAACAAGTTACTTTTACAATCATTAATACTTGAGAACTTTATTAGTTTGTATCTTCCTGCATGTACGCTTGTATACATACATATGTACATATGTATGTCCGAATGTAAACATAAAACTTTGCAAATCGTTTTGCTTGCTGCACGCCGTGTGTGTGTATGTATGTTTTTATGCATATGTAGTTTACAAAAACAAACTTAAAACATTTTAAAATGTCCTTTTGAACAAAACTAAGGACATTTAATTATTTACGTACGTAGATAGGATAAAATTAAATTTCTAGCAAAAATTTAGATTTTATGGAACATGGAACTTTCCAACAGAAGCACACACAGATACATATATTTTAAAGCATACGTTTAGGGATAAGACGACCACATATTTAGTTGCATATAACAACTTAATTATAGTGAAATGTGCAGGGATATACCCAACGAACATTTTTTAACGAGCTCAGTCAGAATTCCGTCGGAAGCTGTGAATAAGATGCCGAATTCGTATCCGAAGTCCGGCAAAGAATGTACGGAAATTATATGACTGGTTGATAATAAATCGGTCCCTTTTGTCCGAAGATTTATTTTGCTTTTCCTACGCCTTGTATTATTTATATTAATATGTACATATGGATTTCTAAATTTTTTTTGTTAACACAATCTGCAAAGCTTGTCTGCACAAACACCTACAATTTAATGTATATTGACGTAGTTGTTAATAATAATGGGACAAAGGAAAGATACAGATAGGTTAGGTGTGGTTAGGTTAAGTTGAAAGAGGGGAAATCAATATTGACCCCATCCGTTTTGGATTACACTTATGCCTATATAGCAGTTACGTCCAAACACACATACACTGATATTTGCATTTAAAAGCTTTGAAAGTTCGTAAATTAGTTCTTGTTTCTTTGCAAAGTAAGAGCAAGCATTGTATTCTGTTGTGTTGTTGCTGTGGATGTTGTGCTCTCGTCGGTGTGAAAGCACAAAAAGCTCATTATAAAAGTCTGCACATGGCGCATATGGCTTGGACGTAGCTGCTTTATAGAATGTTGTGCGCTCTAAAGAAGATACATATATTGGGGAGATACCTAACATATATACATATGTAAATAAAACCCCTTCAAACTTATTCCGAATAGGAAACTAGTTTCCTCAATATACTTTCTTAGATTTTTCCAGTCTGAAACCCTGAGATATTCCATATTTGGTATATTTTCCGGGTGGAAGATTTGTCTTCTAATTTGACTGAATGCTGAACAGTGGCACAAGTAGAGTTCCAGATTTTTTTACCATCTTCCTGGCAAACTCTACATATTGTATCGTCAAGAACACCCGTACGAAGCAGATGATTCTGTAACTCTGTATGTCTGTTATTATGCTATCAAATTCCAAAATGTTGGCTTTTTAAATTTATATACATTTATATTGTTTTTTAATATTTGGGTTTCCACAGAGAATTTCGATCACTCTTCCAACAGTAGAGTTATGCCAATTTCTGGTGTGTTATTATATATATATATATATATATATATATATATATATATATATATATATACATATACATTGGAAGGGTTTGACGTTTTCAAGTCTGATATTACTCAGAAATGATCCCAAGCTTATCTGCCTCTTCGTTTTCAGATACATCTGCAATGAGTTTATCTCATTTTTGGATTGAAGATCGCTTCGAGTTTGAACTTTATGATTTCTTAAGGAAGATCCATCGAATATAGTTTGAATATTCTCTATTTCGGCAAAAAATATCATCTTTAATGAACAGGGAAACCAGAAATATGCTCTAAAAAGTGTTTTATGCGCATTCAATATGCACTAAAAACTTGAAAATATGCACTAAAAAGTAAAAAAAAATATGCGATTAAAAATAAAATAAATTGGTTTATTTGTACATGAAAATATATTTTTTTAACTCAAAAATTTAATAACATTTGCAGGTTATAACAAAATTACTATACAAATTTTGACTGAAACATATAATACAAATTAATTTATTAATGGAACTGGATAAATAGAACAAGATTTTTATTTATATTTTTATTTGCAATAAATGACATAGAATTTCAAATAAAAATCGCTTCTGTCTCATCTAAATAAACTTTAATGCATTGACAATGTTCAGAGAGAGTCCGTCACAAATATCAAAACTGAAGTTGTATTGGAACCAAAGTCCAAAAATAATAGTAATATGTAAAAAACATGTATACACTACATTGGAACATTGGAGATTTAGATGGCGAAAAATAAAAATAAAATGATTTACCAACTTCTTAATTTGTAAGCATTTTAACCCAAATAGCGCCGAAAAATTTTTTTCTTTGTATATTTTTTTCGGAATGGAATGTCCTTCTAAAAGGACGGTTGCGCCAAATGGATTAAAAAAAAAATATCTATAAAGTATCAAAATATGCCCTAAAAGCGTAAATTATGCTCTAAAAATTCAAAAATATACGTGTAAGACTGATATATGCAAAAACATGCTTTAAAGGGTGAAATGTGGAAAAATATGCACTAACAAATCGATGTCAAAATTCTTAAAAAGTTCTGAAACGGATAAATATCTTGTCCCCACATTAATATGTCACACGAGAAAAAACATGCAGTTGCATATTTGTGGTTTCCCTGTTAATGAAATATATCAGACGAAAAAGGTATACTAAACACTGAAAAAATAAATACACCAAGTTTATATTAAAGTAATTTCAAGAAATACACAAAATTTCTTAAAAGCACTACATGGAGCTTTTTCTTAGTTTGGCACTAACTCTCAAAATTTGGCGTTTTGAGTCTTCAAAAAGCACTAGAAATAGTGCCCAAATCACCAAGTTGGCATCGCTGCTTTGTAGTTTGTTGTCAATTTCCCATTAAACATTTAATGCCTTCCGTTATAGCCACGATCTGTCTGAAAAAATATAAGTATTTCACTCCTTAAGTCGTAAGATCTTTTACCCGATCGGTTTCTAATTTTTGACCCGTCCGTGTAAAGGATGATTCCGGTATTATTTCTTATTATTATTGCGCTCTCCCGTTACATACTTTCAGATGTTATGGCGATGCAGTTATTTTGTACATATCTAATTGGATTTTATCACACATGATGGTGGTACTTGGCTGTACGTTTTCCTATTAGCCATTCATCCATTACCATTATAATCTTGAAAAAGGTTTAACATTAACCTTCTTTTCTGCAAAAGCTCCAAACTCTTTGCGCCTTAATTAATCAAAACTAAGATAAAAGGCAGTAGTGAAAAAAAGAACAGTTCGTAATGAAGCAATAAATTGTTCTTGTTTGACAAAAAAAAAATTATCATACGGCTTGTCGGACAAATGTGCTGAACTAACAGCAGAAAATGTGTATACTACTTCCTCTAAATTATCCAAATTTGCATAACTTCCGTATCAGAAGTTCAGGATCTTATTGATTTCCTTGGAAACTATTTTTTTACGGTTATCCTTAACGTAACATTGTTTTGTTACCGCTTTTTCGCGACCTACTGTTACATTGAATGGATAGCGCTATCGAACGATGATTAATAATTTTGTATGGCCACAATTGATGTGTAACATAACGTGCCACACAAGTAATGATACCATCATTCTTTTGCTTGAAAAGTTTACTGACCGTAAGATTTCTCGAAGATTTTTCTTTAGGGCAAAGTGAAACATAAGAAAATGGAATACGTGAAGTTATCGAGGAAAAATGTGCGAATTCGTTATGAAAAGTATGTGGTTTTGTGAGTGTTGGCGAGGCAGACATTTAACTGGTTTCCATATCAATGACATGCCCTCCCTTTTTACAATTGAATAAAAATCCGATGATTTCGCTTAAAAATACTGTTTTTTCAACATATCAAAATAAAACCTCGTATTGAAATAATCTTTTAGCATAAAATTCGTATGTATGGTAAATGTTCTGTTAAATGGCGGAGGGATTTTTAGACAACTCGATTGGCCGTCTGTTTCTTCCAGCATCACACATGCCGGCAGAAAAATGTTGACTGGGTAGCAATAATGACAGGATGTGGGGGGGGGGGGGGGAGAGCAAATGATAAATCACATTACAAATTGAAACAGAAGCAACTTAAGTTATTATTATAAATGTACACTTTATTAAATAAACATATATTTTGTTGTATTTAAGAAGGAAATGAGAATTTATTTTCTCTATTTTAAATAATAAAAAAAATGTTCTTAATTGGACAAACATTAATTATAAATAATTAAGTTTAAGAAATTATATGTAATTCTTTTTAAAAGAAAAACTACACACTCTTTACTCCTTCACAATAGAAAAATAATAAACTCAATTGTTTGGTTGAAGTTCAATGACGAGTTTCCTTGCTTAACAAACAACAAACTAAAATAATTCATATTAATATATTATAAACGATTCAAAAACAAAACTCATATTTTGTGCTAATACTTTCTGTTCCCAGTAAAAAAAGAGACTCCCAAAAAGTCATGAAAATGTAGAGTTTACGATGCGGAAGTAGTGCAAATTTCAATCCGATCTAATGATTTTTACATAGGGTTGTCATTGCAAGAAGTTCTCTTTTTCGATGCCTGGTCACTGAATTGGAAGCGATATTAAGAAAACTTCCCTTTTTTGTGTTCTATGATAATATTTTCATCTAGGAAAAAGGGTAAATAGTTGCCTTTTTTACAATTCGTTTCTTTTTATACGAATTTAAGCCCGAAACAGTGTTTTCATGTAAATTTAAGCAAATAACTTTTAAATTTTAGACTAAAAATAGTTCATAAATTTCTTCAAAAAAATAAATTTTTTTTAAATTCTGGTGAGTATTTTCTAACACTATGGAGGAGTTACAAGGTTTTGTGTGACTAAAATAAGCTTCTACATGGTTTTTTACTCACTCTCGGCAAATTAAAAATATCGATTTTTTGGAAGCAATGAAAATGTACTTCCGCTAGAATGACTTCCATTTTTTTCACTGGGGTTATAATGGTAATCAAGAGTTTGCGAAACGTTTTTTCTCTCAATACTTAAATTTTCCTCTAATTTTTTTCTGTTTAGGTTTAAAATAAAGTACAATTTGTGTTATTGGGCGAAAATATTACAAAGCTAAATGGCACATCCGTTCTCATCGGTTTTGTTTTACTCACAGCCTGAAAGAAATGTAGACATATCAGCTAGACATACATGGCATTAGCGAAGACCGCTGACACGACAGTGGAATTCATAGATGGGCTCCTGCTGTTATTCCTTTTTGCCAAAACCAAAGAAGTTGTTCATGGAGCACAGAGATAGCTGTTGTGTAATGTTACACTCCGACCCGACCCGACGTAAAGAAGATCAAGGACGATTTCCACAATCAGCCAACCAAAAATATTTTTAGGCGAATTTAACGCAAAAGTTATATTTCATACTGCAAACTTGCAGGCGACATTGGATAAGCAAATTCTTGGACATATCGAGCCATAACCACCTATCAAATATCTACGATCGTAAATAATCGATTTTCGTAAAAACATGAAGCTTGAAAACTATGTCGATTAAGCTTTTTTTTTGGCCATTATGGCACCATATAACATACAATAATGGTGAAAGACCCAACGATTTTTGTGCAAGAAACTTCCTATTCGTTGGCGGTACATAATTCCCCCACAAATAAACGCGGCAGAAACTAAATTCACGATGTATTTGGTAATCAAACTTTTCCTGGGCTCACTAATGGACTTAAAAGCCAGACGTGGAGCAGAAATATACAGCGATCATATCTCGAGTTTTTGTTTGCACCTTGCAGCAATAAGTGAGAATCACTGTAAGATAGGAAAATATAACATCGAAGAGCCACATTATATTATCAAGCGCTATACGATCATCTAGAGCTGCCAACCAACAGTGTTCCCGAAAAATTTGTGTAGATATAGGAAAATACCTCAACATTGCAGCCGAACAATTTGAGCAAACAGCGAATACTGGTAATTTTCGAGGCGCATATATGACTATTAAAGGTGCCTATACACTACATGTTTTTTACATTGCTCCTGTCAAATTTTAGATAATTCGGTAAAAACATGTAGTTGGTGACCTCACCAACTACATGTGTATTTTACACAAGCAAAAACATAAGATAAATTTTCAATTAGAGCACGTTCTATTTTCTTATGTTCACACATGTGTTTTCAAAGTTCTATAGCCGTCCGTCTAAAGTATTTGCATTAGTGATAAATTAATTATTTTTTATCGAATTTTAAAATTTTAATAACAATGATATAAAGTATATAACAAGTGTTGATACAAGCTCCATATTTTGCAGATTAAAAAGAAAAAACTTAAATATATATTTGTGACGCCGGCACTTCAGCAAAGCTACCAAAGAAATTTCCAGCGGCTGTTGTAAACAATCATGGCCGATGTCACGTGTAATTGTACATACAAGTTGGTGACCAAAAATTAAAAACCGTATGTAAATTAATCAAGTTTGACAGACACAAAAAACCATGTGAATTGTAAACTTGAAAAACCACAAGCAAAAACATGTAGTGTATTGGTACCTTAAGCAACTGATTAGTATTGGGATTTCCCTATTATTTTTCTTTTTTAAGCCAAAAATTTATTAAAGCTAAGGTAGGTTAGCAGGCTGCTGGTAAGGAAGGGTTAAATTTAGAGTCCAGCTCACTTAGGTCCAATACAATTATTCCTTTATGCCACCTGTGAATTGAAGAGATGTTAGCGAGAGAGGGTGATAGGGAAGGGATAGTGATAGAGGAGATAGAGGAGATAGGTGGTGAAGGATGAGATAGAGGAAATTTTCATTCTCTGCTTTTTGCACGTTTTTAATAATGCAGTGATTGCAGCGCCTCTGGTGTCAAATGAAGCGTATTAAATTTTAAAGCTGTGTTTAGTAGCAATTTTATTGGTTAGTTTATTTCGCCGATAATTCTACTACATAATACTGACTTAGGAGGGCGCTCTGATGTTACATTATATTAAAATACGCTGAAGCCGGTGTAGTTTTAGTGACCAGGGCCTCTATGCCTTCATCACTAGAATTTTTCAAACAACAAATGATACAAAGGGACAGAAAAATGCGTGGTGTTGCTATTTTGAACCCAGGACCTTAGGTTTTGTTGTCAACGTGCTAACTACTTCAGCTAACACCACCCCCTGGATGGATATATTGCTTATGCGCAATCTTTAATTTAACATAAAATATCATTAATAATAAACTGGCATGTTATCTGCTGCTGACATCACGTGAGTGTTGTACTATATATGTACACATATGAGGTATAATTTCTGTTATTTGATAGCTAACTGACAATTACCTGTCTAACGTGAACACGCCTTTTACAAGCATGTGTGTTTGTGTGCTAGAATTTCATTTGTTTAATCATAAAATCGATTTTTTCAATACAAATTTATAAAGTGTTAGAAAAACAAAGTAACAAAAATAACAATAAATAAAGCTTATATGTATTGTATAAAAATGACATAATATGTATAATAAACGCAAATATTTTTTCTCTAACTTTCTAAAAAAAATATAATAATAAAGGTTTGTTTTAAATTTTTTGGTCTGTAATTAAATGCATAATTTCCTAATTACATATTTTTTTTAAATGTTTAATTACGTTATATTGTTATAGAAAGGATAAAAAATTAATTTTCCAAATTGAGTAATTTACTCTTTATTATTTCAAAACAATTTGTCGTTTACATTAATTGTTAATGAAATGTTAAAGGACAGAAAGCATGTGCATGAAGGCATTTAATTATATTTTAATAAAATTTATTATTGTTTTTTCAAACATTTTTGTGTTTAAATAGGCACTTGATTTTATAAAATGTAAAATATTCCAGCAATTAATGAACATGATATTCTAATAAATAAACGAACAAAAAAGTTTGGAACAACAACAACAACGATAACATATTTAATGTATCGTAAGCTAAAATGCAAAACCACCAAACTAACAAAAAAAATCAAAATCTCATTTTAAATTAATTATTGACTATTACAAATCTTCCTACAACTTTTCAAACCTTTATTAGAGCAATCAGCCGTATTGAAATGAAAATAAATAAACTTTACTTCAGGCACTTGAATAAAGTTTTTCCCTAATTTTACATTTCAGCTAACGATATGTACATATGTATGTATTAGTGTTGCACGAATATTCGTATTCGAATTGTCGAATATTTGGCCATTTTCAGACGAATACGAATGTATTCGTATTCGGTTAATTCAGCCGGATGCGAATACGAATATTTATCCAAAGAAATTGAATAAATAAATGCAGAAATCCTAAACGAACTATAAATAAATGACTAAAAATTTTAGATTGTATAAATACATTAATTTTTTATAGAAATTTGTGCTTTGTATCATTATCAAATATCATTCAATGAACATCATTAAAATTTTGGGTAATTTTTATTAACTTTAAAGTACACCAACAAGAGTGTGAGGTCCTTTTTCATAACAATCTTTTAATATTTCATATTGCATATAATATTCGTATTCGCGAATATCGTTTGAAACATTCGTATTCCTATTCGCGAATATCAAAAATTGACATTCGTTACATCACTAGTATGTATGTATATATGTATTTAAATGAATTTAATTAAACATACGAAAACATTAAATAATGGTTAATATACATACATACAGACGAGTTTAAAAAAAGTAAACTTCAAGAGCATTTAACATATTTTATACTGAAATATTAAAATTAAATAAACTTTTTTTTTTTAAATTCCGCACATTAAAGCGATTTTCATGTTGATATAAATGCAAAAATTTTAGCTCAACTCTCTTGATTTAATTTAATTGATTTAACAAAATATTTTTTAATGCTTTAGAACCTGTTTATTGAATGTCTTCTTTTATTAATATTATATTAATTTTTTTATTGTTATTAATGAATATTGTGGTATATAAGGTCATTTATTTATTTATTTGTCAATAAAAAACACTAATTTGTGGCTTAAAAATTGGTAGATAAATTAAAGTATTTTATATAAATGCGTAAAAAAATTAAATAAAAAGTTGTGAATATTTTTTCCTGATAACATCTTCGCCATTTAAAGGTTTATTTTATTTTAGCTCTTAAGCTATGAAATATTTTGTGTTTGCCAATTCCATGCTAACTTTATAGTTAAGGCTCAATAAAAACTGTAAAAGTTGAACTTGAATATTTTTATGTAAAATAGATTGGGTTATAAGTAATCGCGGTTAAACGTGTCTGGATGTCTGCGAAACACAAGTGACAGTTGGATTTGATTACATGTATAATTAAAATATATTACATCTAATTGTCACTGGTAATTTTTATATATTCGCAAACAGGAATATTAAATTAAAAATATTGCAATTAATAGAAAATAGGCTAAAAATTAAACTTACTGATAAAAAGAATCATTTAAGTTTGAGCCGATTACATCCAATGCATTTCTGTGCACAAAAGCTTTCTAAGACCCAATTGATTGAACTTCACAATCGAAATTATAAAAATATGCAATTTTTAAATGAAAATAAATGTATAACAACACTTTTATTTTTCTATTTACGTATCGCTCCCATAATGCAATAAAAACATATCTCGAAAAATGCGTGTTTGGGGTTAATAATGCAAAAGAAACCCTTTTTTCCACATTTAATCTTGTGTAAAAATTTAATGTAAAGGGCTTGTCACACACCTCTTGAGAAAAGAAAAATTTTTATATCTTTATTTTAGTTGTATGGTATGAAAATTTAAAACTTTTCTGTTGAATAAAATTGTTTAAAATATGTGTATATTTTCTTGTTTTTAGTGAATATTTTGCATTTACGATGTCATATTTCAGGCGCCTAAAATGCCGTTTTTAAATGCATGATGTCCTTGTCCCTGCTAATAAACGTTTAAAAATTGAATTCGTAGCCGAAAATTTATAAATCGACTTTATAGATTTTTAGCGATAGAGATTTAGCTTTAGCGAGTTATAGAATATGGGGCTGGTTCCCCGCTTGTTACGTTTTTGAATTAGCAGTGATATCGAAAAAAATTATCAAGAATGGAACTAGTTTTCAGTAAAAATACATATAATGCAATTATCGAACTTGTTCTGTTAAGACAGGGTCTCACTACTTACAGCATTGGAAGATGGCATAAAATAGTCTATTATAAATGACAAAAAATTAAAAATACAATAAAAACCTACTAAAAGTCATTTATTAATAAGATTGTTTTTGTAATGACGTGACTTAAAATCACAGTAGTTGTAATACTTACTATTATCAGTAATCAAACCTTATCTATCCTAGTTATATTGCTCTAATAAAAAAAATGGCCCAGAACCATAATCGTCAAATGGAAAAGATAGTTTAAAAAGTATTTTAAGATTAAAAAATTTCACGGACATATGCTCCTTGTAGGAGTTAAAAGGATCACACGATCGGTACAATGTACCGATTTCCGTCGGCTCATAAGTGATAAGGTAAATTTGCCTTATTTCTCAACTAATTGAAATATAATTACATAACTGCACTACACTGCATTGGTAATAAAGCCATATACACTTATTCACGAATGAATTAAATGATAATGCCATTTTGGCTTATTACTTATGACTTTATTGCAGTGAGAAGACGAAAATCGGTACATTGTACCGATTGTGTGATCTATGCTTTAGGGCCTAATTCATAAAAAATATTTTAATTTTATAAAAGGTTTATTAATCAAATATCCATAGAAAATTTGTTTTATTAACCTCTTATAAAACAGAAATATTTTTTATGAATAATTTTTATGTATAAGGCATATATACAATATTTGTGACCGATTTTCAACGACGTTTGAAAAAGATCTTGATGCGTTTCAAAATCATGTTTTGTGTTGTAAAAATATATAAATTTTTAGCAAAAAAAAAATTATATGCTTTTAAAATATTTTTAAACAATGGGCATTAACGCGATTGACGTTTTTCGACATCCACTACGACGTATTCGAAATAGATTAAAGAACAGCGCATCAAGTGTTTTTTTATCTAGTCGAAGCCGAAATACGATAAACCACGATAACAGGGAATAACAGCCAACGTAAAATAGATATACATATGTACACATATCAGTGATTAAAGCATACAACATAATATAAAATACTATATAACAGTTTGAAATGCAAGTATTAAATTAATGGAAGACTTAAGTCGTTATATGCAACGATACTTGGTAAATACTGGATATATCTGTAAGTAAAAAATATTATCTCTTTCGACTGTCATAACTTTACAGCGAAGTTTTCGACGGGCACACGCTTTGAATGTTTTATGTATAAAAATGTATGTGACTACATTTTAAATGATTATTGTTAATAAGTTGCTAAATCTTCACTTTTATAAAATTTATCTTTTAAGGATTTACAATTAAAGTATTTCTTTTTAAATTTACAACCTACGTTCACTTATTTATGTATGTATGTATATTTAATGGAGAATATATTAAAAAAATTCTTACCTCCAACACTTGAACCGTTTTGTTGAGAGTATAAATTCTGTTGTGCTGTTTGGGGTTGTGGCGGATATAGTTGGGGTGGACCTTGTTGTGGTGGTGGTCCGGCACGAGCGGCACCTGGTGGCACTAATACAGGTGCTGGACTAACAAGGCGCATTGGTGTTCCCGTACGTGGTCCCATAACAAGCGAACCGCTCTGATCAAAAAATGCCGGTATGACCTGATGTTTTAGTTTTTATTTTTCATTTATTCACATATTTTTTGTTAGAATCACGACAGATGTTTTTTTTTAGCATAATTTTATTTTACATATTTTTTTATTTGTACAATAGTTAGATTGGATTTGTTTAAGAGGATAAATGGGTGGGTTATATGTCAATATGTAAAATAAATACAATATACAGCCACATGAAAGAGTGAGAGAGAAAAAAGAAAATATTTTGTTTTATGTTTATGTTAAGCCTTTACAATATACATAAATTATTTATAAATATTTGCATACGAATTCATATTTATACAAAATATTGTGAATTTTACAGATAGATTTGTTTTTACAATTGTTTTTGAATTTTAATTTTAGTAAATTTACATGTAAAATTACACAAATTTTATATCTATTGGAAACAAGTTTTCTACATAAGCATCGTCTCTACCCACCTGATACGATTGATTTTCAGCTCCTTGTTGTGATGGCGTTAACGGCCTTCTTGGTTGTGTACCTTGTTGTGGTATTAAATTGCCTGGATACATGCCCCAAGGTGCAACACCATAATACTGTGGCATTTGTGCGGCTATTAAGCCCATATAAGGTGCTGCATCTTGACCCGGATTAATCACATAGGGAGCCGCTTGTTGTGCTGCATATGCAGCATTCTGTTGGGCAGCCAAAAACTGTTGAGATGCAGCAGCCATTTGCATTTGTTGCGGTTGCATTGTGCCATTGGGTGCGCCAGGAGGCGCCCCACCTGTTGTAGCAGCCGCAGCTGCTGCAGCGGCGGCGGCAGCATTTGTAGCGGCAGCAAGGCCAGGATTTTGTGAGCGAAATAATTGCTGAAATGAAAAGTAAGTATTTTAGTTAACGACAGTTCGATAAAGTGTTATTTTGCATATTTAAATTACTTATAAACATATAAACATGATGTTTTTTCTAGTTGATATTCAAAGTTGTCAAAAGGTATACAAGAGTTGAAATTAAAGCTTTTATGTGCAAATTTTTAGCTTAAGTCGGAAATAGTTTATAGTTTCTGTTGTGTGTACGGACTTCATTTAAAAATAAAAATGGCAAAGCCATACAGCCAAAACATCTTACGGGTGGCAATTGACTAGACCATACCTTCTACCATACTGAATAGACCTATAGCTTTGTATTGGAAGCTGGAGTTTACAGGATCCAATTCAATAGTTTTTTATGATCTTCAGTATAAATCTTAATAAAAACGTTTGCACGTTGTAGTGAAAAGTTAAAAAAAACTTTAAGCGATACCGTCGTACGTCAAATAACAAACAAAGGCCTGACCGTATTTAAAAAATAATTACTATGGCGCGAGAGCTCGATCATATTCGGCTGCGACACTTTCTGTTCAGTCACTCATAAAGTTATTAGCATTTCTAAATTAAAAAATCTTTATAAGAGATTTCTTTGAGTTTTGTTGTATTCCGGTGCATCGACAGTTTAAATTATTGGTGGCTATTCCGGAAAACGCGTAGAAGAGGTTAAAATGTACATTAAATCCAAAACAAAGTTTCAAAAATTGTTTTTGTTTGCCATACAATTCTAAAATGAAATAAACATGAGAATTTCAACGCGTTTCTCTCTTTTAAAAACGGTGAATTTTGTATGATAAACTAAAACAAATTTTTTACATTTATGCAGTTTAGTTTTGTTTTCCGTTTAACTTTCCCCCAAGTCTCCAGAATAGACACAATTGGCATTGGTTTACAAAAATTAAAATGTGAATATGTATGTATGTATATCAATTAACGCATAATTGTTTTCTTTGTCAGTTTTCCACAATTAATAATTTTTGCTGTTTTTCTATTTAAAACCGGGTCATGGAACAAGCAATTACTACATTTCAATGGAACAAAATACAAGAACTAATCAAGCTTTAAGTCAGATTGGAAGGTTTGCGGAACCAATTATCCACGCGTTCGTTATGAAAAATTTAAATCAACCCAAAAAGGTGATGTTTAATTTACCTATAGGAAATCAGTACTGATTCACTATTGACTTTGTCGCCAGTACTACCGACTAATTATAGCCCACACAATGCTTTTTGCTATAGATATTTAACATGTGCGTGTTATTGAAAATCAACTACTCACATTGGTACTACTGATTACATAGTTCTTTAGGGACCATATAAAGACAATGGAAACATACACATATGGCCAATAAAATAGATACGACCTCTATAATCTGTGAAAGTGTATATTTTTAAATTTTATGTGATCTTCAGTAAAATTTTATTGCTTTTTTTATTGAAATCCAAGTTAAGGATATGAACTCAGGCATTTGTATACTTACATAAGTATCGGAATATTTATGGATATTTTCCACAAAACCTTTAACAGGGGATTGATACTTCCGGCACATCAACTTTAAAAATTGCTCATCATCTTCGTCCGACGAGGATGAATCCAACAATTCATTTACTAAGAATGCCGAAATGTCCATGTCTTTAACTTTCTTAATGTATTTAAACAATTACAAACTTAATTCTAACAAAAATTTAAATAAAATACACAGGTAACAAAAACACAACAAACAAACTAAAATTCTTTGTCCAAACAAATAATTTTGTTGACGGACATTGTTGCCATATCAGCCGCTTAAAAGCCAAGTAAAATAATAGAATTTAGGCGATTTTTAAATTGAAATTGTAATTTTTGTATTTACAATACACATTTAGGTATGAAACCATGGTGACTGCGTAAGGATTTGCTACACATCTAATTTTAACTTGAGTGCTAGATGCTTGTTTCCATTTGGAATTTAAGTTGCAATACACTAAAGGCAGAATCAGTTTTTACTTTCTCTTCTATTACGAATCAGCTGATTATTTTTTGCTTATGGAAATCTAATACTGGTTGTTAGTTTTTCTGTTACGTTTTAATCTGTTTACGTTCAATATGTGAAAAAAGTTAAGTACCCTACAAGAATAGTATTAGGCAATTGACTGGTCATTTAATCGGTAGTCATGCAGGATATATCTATCATTTCGTAGAACAAAGTTTCTATCACAAGGGAAAAACCAAAGATGTGATGGAAACTTTTGTGTACGTGTGATGTTCCATCTATCTAATTAATGAATATAGCATATAGTCGAACTGCTCACTCCAGTGTTCTAGCTAAATTATATTTGGGTAATGCATTCATGTATTCTCTAAATATGTAAATAAATAAATAAATATTAATCAAGTTTGACTGATCATAATTGACTAGTATACCCCCACAATTGAGCAATCATAAAAAATTTATATACTGATAATATATATAATTTTAATATTAATTTAATATTTTTATTATAAAAATTATTTTAAAAACAAAGAAATACAACAGAAAAATATTTAGGAAAAAACACATAAAACAATTAGCAAATACTATTTCGATACCACTTCAACCCCAACGTATCTTGCTCTTTCCAAATATCTAAAAACTAAACAAGAAATGAGTACGCATATATTTCAAATTAAAATTTACAAAATATGTCTTTTTCATTATTGTTTTTATCTTACTTTTCACAAACATCATAACTTTAACCACTTTTGTACATTGTAATTTTACAATCCGAACGAACTTTAAATTATTTTCAGTAAAACTCATTATTTTAAAATGTTTGACATTACATTAGATGTTCCGCTCTAGCATATACGAGTATGTTAAATATAGCAACTATAATTATTGTGGCAAATATGTTAGCAATAAATGTTGTGTCATTAATTTCTTATAGGGTAATTATAAAAGAAAAACATAAAATTATATTAAAAGATAAAAATGCACGATGCAAAACTTATCACTTTAGTGGACAATTGCGACTTTTCTGATTAGAAACAGGTCATAAATTGCTAAAGAAAAAGTAAGTAAGAACAGCAACAGAAAGTAAAGACTAATGCGGCTTTTACGATTTTTTACTAACACAATTATATATCTATCTATCTTATAAATCTATAATCTATCAACTTAATTGATAATCGAGTTGGTAGTAAATGTTCATGTTTGGTGTTTAAGATATTCTACCGGATAAAGAAAATGGACTAGTTCATTACTTAATACTTTCAGTATGGAATTGACTATTAAGTTTATTACTTGAAAGATTTATTGCGGCATAAGAAAAAAAGCTTTGTAAATTTATGCAAATTTACACCATGTTATTACTATTTTTTTTTATAATGTGAGCGTTGTATACAATACAGTCAACGAATTTATGTACAATAAAATATATATGTATCTCTACACAAGTTATTGATTTTCCTTGTAGACATTAATACGAAATTTCAAAACTGAAATCCGATCAAAGGTGCATGTTAAACTTGTTACAGTTTATGGACAAATCTCCACTTATTCCTATAAGATTACAAACAAACAAAAATTTTGCTTTTTACTTAAAATTTTTTTTTAGCCCATAACATGTTTTTTGTTTTTTCAAACAAATTTTTAAGTAAAATGCAAATACTTTTTTATTCAAACTTCCAATATATGTACATACACATGTATGTATATCGAAAGTACTATATATTAGTATTTAATTTGCAGAAAAAAGTACATATAGACTCATAAAATATTTTATGCTGACATAGTTTACTCTTAATTCATAATGATCTTTATTTTACAAAATGTAATTTTTAACAATAATAACAATTATCTTCAAAAATTAAAAAAATCGAGCGATTTTCCATTCACGCTATGTGGCAACTATGTTTAAACAGCTGTAAAAGTGTTGTAAAACGCACATTCATGATACAATTATTCCAGGTACATGCACAAGCCCAGCCTGTCACTGAATACATTGCACATAGTTGTCAAACTTTGTTTACAAGCTGCAAAAATGTTAGTTTATGTGTGTGAATAAAATGATTAGTGTTGCCAATGAATTTACACATGGCTGTGTCTCCAATTACACATTGAAAAAAATTACACTACACATCTTTTGTGTAGGTTAAAATTAAAACAAAAAAAAATAAAAATAGAACCCAAAGTAGAATTACACACATATTATACAAGAATTTAATTACATGGCGTGCACATGTGCGTAGAAATTACACAATGTTTAACTACAAACAGATTGGCAACACTGAATAACTATAGTCATGCAGAATACAACAACAGAGATATTTTGATTAGAAGAGCAAAGCGTTTGTTGTACAAGTTTTTTGGTTGGTTGTATATATTTTTAAATATCAGAAAATTTTAATTTTTTTTATTTCCAATCCAATGCAACTCACTACACATAGTCAAACGACTTTTGAGAAAATGCAACCCTGATCTGATAGTTTATGGAGGTTTCCAAAAAACAAAAACAACTCATTAGATCAGAGTTGCATTTTCTCAAAAGTCGTTTGACTATGTAGGATAGTGAGTACGAACCTTTTTAGTCCTATTTTTGTAGCAATTACATTTTATATTACACAATTTTACTAAATTTTTATATTTATTCATAAAACTTCTCCAACTTTTGTTATTTTCAACTGTCGCCATTTTCGCTCTCAACGAAATACAACAGAAAAAACAGTAATCATTCATACAGACGAATGAAAATTGTTGCCTTTGGAAGCATATCAAAAAGTTTTACAGCCGTATTCATAAAAAAAGTTGATTGAGGTTTAAAAACCATATTAGTTAAAAACATTTTAAGGCTAAATAAGGTTTTTTAAATATTGGTATTCATAATGAGTGTTTTAACTAAAAATCAATTAACTTGCTTTTTTTAAATATCGTGGCAACACTATATTATCTATTTGTCACTTGCATCCTAGTTCTGCTTAATCAAGGCGAATTCAGTATCAGGTGATCTTATCAGCCCAGCTGATTATCAGCTGATACTGAATTCGCTTTGTGCTTAAAGCTGAAGGTCCATACCATCCGTTCTATGCATATGCGTTGTATGCGTTTCTGTACGTTCTCTTCGATTATAAGTTCAAGTTACATGCAATACGTTTTATGCGCCAAATATTTTTGTTGTGATCAGCTGTAGTGTGAATATTTTTAAAAATAAAAACAGTTCTTGCAAAAATGGAAAGTGAAATTGTGATTTTAAATGAATTCACTCAATTCATTGAGTTTATCTATATAATATTTTGTAGAGGAGTAGGCTTTTATTATACAAAATTTCGTGATTTTTCACAGCTTCAATTAGCTTCTCCTCCATTGCACTTGCTTAAGTAATAATAAACACAACAGAGATGACAGTACACAAAAGCAATCGATAACTAGAATGCAAATTTTGTTTTTGAAATATTTATGTTAAAAACTGATTTTAATATATTTTATTCTTGAAAATAGTTATAATCTTTATTACAAAATATTTTTCATTTATTATAAACTTTTTTATAACAAAAAAACTTAAAATTTAAATCCACCACACTAACGTTTTTATCGATATCATTAAAAATATAATATAATTTGCCATCTTTCGCTTTCAAAAACAGCTGACGTTTTTTCATGGTGCATGAGACGGATACAAAAGTAGAAAGTAGATCTACTTTATCCGTCCTATGCGTCTATACGTTCTTTGCGTTTTGTTCTGTAACTTGCCACATAAAATTACTTTGATTCTACTTTTTTGACACATGCATAAAACGCCACTACGCATTGAACGGATGGTATGGACCTTCGGCTTAACAACGATTATTAATTCACAAAGTACTCTTATCTGCATTTGTGTTTTGTCCATTTTTGGAAAAATACTGTTTTTATAAAATAAAAAATGTGTTCCAACTCGTACAAAATTAAAAAAAATAAAGAGTTTACAGTGAATCTTTGTTAAAAGTGCTTTTTATATGATTTTTTTTATTCCAGATTAAGAAGCACTAGAATAACAAGTTTTATTTTATTTGTTGTTAGTTTTTATACATCACAATAATTATTATTTTTATTTTTCTTTACACATACATTGAGAAAAGACGAAATGGGAATGGAAAGCTGATTCCTCCTTCTCTGGTAAATATTTATTTGGATTCCATTTGAAATTTCGTCCTGAGTTTCTAAAAAAATACAATTTCATTTTCTTCTTCTGAATAACATCCCCATGCGCACATGTATGTATGTACATAAGTACATACGTACACGCACACATGCAGTCAAAACTAAAAATGTAAACAAACACGAAGCAAAATCACAAGAACGTCTTCTTAAAATTGGTTTAAACATGGGGCAGTCAATTTTAAAATTTGCTAATTTACGCAAGGTTTAAAAAACGGTTTTTAAGCTAAAATTCTATTATGAATACATTTTTAGCGAATATTGCTTAAACAACTTATGAAACGCTGTTTAAAATTTTTATGAATACGGCTGTTAATATTTCGTCGGGTGGTTACTGGTTTGCTGCAAAAATAATGTATTATTAATATACTGTGCGGTAAACCAGTAACTACCTGAAGATTTGAGAAAGCAAAAAGAGAACACTAATTTATCATGAAACACTGCCCTACACTATGTTCCTTGGTCTGTGGCCTGCTTGAGGTACATTAAATGAAAATAATTATCATTACAAAACTTTGAAATTTCTTGTGATATCACAGATTTTATGTTATTCTTTAGTTATGTTTTTAATAATATCGTTCAGACCATTATTTCCATTCTTTTGCCGATTGCGTACTTGTTTGTTTAACGTGTGTTGAACAAAATTATTAGTTACATGTAATGTTGTCATGTTTTTGCCATTTGAAAAATTTTATTAGGACGCTGGTGGCATAGTATTATGTGCGAAACAAGGCGACTTCATACCAGGTGATCTCAACTCAGCAGCTGGTTATCAGATGTTAATTTCTCTGCTGCCAAATCAGAGCAAAACGTTCAGAAATTTTCTGACAGCAGAAAAGTTTACACTAACAAATATACAAGGTGAAAATGCAGGGTTGCAAATCGAGACCACCTGGTATTAATTCGCCTTGCTTCAGGCGATGATGATCAGCTGCTAATTTTTCTGGTGTAAAATCAAGCAAAATCTTCCGACATTTTACAGTAACATACATACATATGTATGTATGTATATGTTTTTCAGCAGTGTTGGAGGTATTTAATTTTAAAGTGAGTTAACTTCCCTGTCGGAAATTTGGCTAACTTTAAACTAACTTTAAGCAAACTATTTCGCAAGTAGTACTGCCTACACTTGGATTACTTCGCAATGTAATCAACTGACCACTTTAACATTGTGATGTCCTACGCGGTAGTCAATTGGCTCACTCTGCATTACTTTCAGCTAACTTAAAGTTGACTTTTTAAAACCAACTTGTAGTCAGTAAATTAAAAAAAAATTTCTGGTGTTCGAACATGTATCATCACAATGTGTGTACTCAACGCGCTACCACTCAGCTAAGCTAACATCTAAAATAACAACAGCAAAATGTTAACATAAAACTGAAATGATTGTCAAAGTAGCTAAGAATAAGTTTGTTGGCTCTCGTAGAATTCGACTACGTACTCAACTTAAGAATTAATTTTGGGTTTGTTCTGGATGACATTGTAGTAAGCTTTTAGTCAGTCTAAGAAAAGTTAACTATTTTTGTAGTCAACTACACATTCTCCGATAGGGCTGGTATGAAAAAGTTTAAATAAAAGTATTTTTTAGAAATATTGCAAGTAAACTTTAGTTGCCATTTTTAAAGAAGTTATATTCTGGATGAAAATGAGTCCGCTGATACATATGTATATCGTCACCTTAAGTGCAAACGGACGTAACTACACAAAAATTGAAAATTGAGTTTTTGATTGTTTATGGTTCATTTCATCCAACTACATGTGCACACATATGTATATTGAGACCTTTGCGATCAAAACTGACGATTTTATTAAAGAAATTCAATCAGACGTAACTAGGAGTGCATCTATTTCTTATTGCAAGGAACGTAACTAACATATATATATGTAATAAGGAATAAAAAAGGAAATAAATGGGTAAAAACATGTAAAAATCCATACTACAAGTAAATTTCAAAGACAATTTTCAAGAATACAGTGAACTCGCGATAATTTGAACATATAAAAACCAAGGTAGTTGACATTATCGAATTTGTTCACATATTCGATTGTAAAAATTTTTGGTGTCGTGTTGTGTTTTTTGCATAAAAAAAGGTTACAAAATATTGAAACTCTTGGTATTTTTAACATAAAATATAATTTATTGCAAACTTATGCCTTAAGCACATAGACCACAGCAGGCTACGTGACTATAAGTGGTGCTGGCAGCAAATGTTGCCTGGTAGCCTGCTACATAATTATTTTGAAAACCGCAGCAGCACCATAAATATATATTTCAGTGGTGCCGCTTTTAAATATTTCACATTTATTAAAATAAAATAGTTTGTTCAAAAATATAAAATATGCAAATTTTTTTCATTCCTTAAAGTTTTAACGATTTTAAATCAATATTTATTTAGAATTTTGCAAATTTTCGCAATTTTTTTTAAATTCGCGGCTTTTTGCGTGTCTTTTAACTAGTGCTGGCAAAGTATTGAGTAGTGGGTACCGAGTATCGAGTATTTGCTCTTTTTTTGGATACTCAATGCTCAAAAGTAGTTACTCGATACTTTCAGAGTTGTATTTTTAAGCAAATAGAGTGGACAAAATAAAACAACTATGTGTAAGCTACAAAATTAAACCAGCACACTAAAACAGAAAAAAACATTAAAATTAGTATATTTTGTGGAAAAATTGCTGAACAAATAAAAATGTCATATAAAAGAAGCGATGTCTGGCTTCATTATGATGAAATCACTGATCAAAATGCTAAATGCATAATAATAAAAGACAAACAAAACAAATAATAGTTATGCGTTACAAGTTCAAAAAATCCGTTAAAAGTATCGAGTAGTATTGAGTACCCAAATAAAAAGTATTGAATATTATTGAGTAATGAAAAGTAGTAGAATTTGCCAGCACTGCTTTTAACTTCCTACCAGTTTGAAGATTTTAAAACATTGGTCGCATTCATAAGACGTAACAGTTGCGCAACCGTTGAGTGTTTGTCTTAGAAACGCATAGTTGAGTATCTCTGCTCCACTCAACAGTTGAGTAATTGCTGCCATTATTTCCATCATAAAATTTTTTCGCTACCTATAGACAACATGTTGTGCTCAGCCTGAACAGCTGATCGAAAAGACTTATGCCGTTTATAATATAATGCAACGCCGCTTTGTTAGATGGCGGCTGCAAATATTTGTTAAATTTTGCATTTAAAATGCGATAAAGGAACGAAATAAAGGAATTAAATTATCAATTAATTAAATTACTATATCATGCTGTCTATTTGTATTATATATTACATATTTAATTCACTATTGCGTTTAAACGTTTTTTGAGCACATGGCGGCTTAGCGTTAAAATAAAAATACTATAGGCGCAGGTCTTTCTTTTTATTGCAGTGTTGTTTAAACACAGAATATTTATTTTAGGGAGCAAAATTTATTGTAAAAATGGAAGATTCCTGGGCTGCTGACTTCATTAAATATTCTGTATTATACGTACACTTTAGCTAAACTAATTAATTTAGCCAATCTAAGTTAGTTTATTTGTTGCTCTTTCGTTCGTTTTCAATTGCTTACGTTCATCAGCTGTTCATTTTGCAGTACATCCATCAATCCGTTTCTATGAAGTAACTGTTGTAACAGTTTCACAACAGTTGAGCTCGACAGCTACGTCTTATGAATGCGACCATTATTAAACTTTGTCATCATCCCGCTGTTAGAAACGTTTTGCGAATTTACGCAATTTTCGCGAATTTTTGCATTCCCTACTATCGATTCTTATTTTTTTTAAATTTTGCAAATTTTTGCGAATTTTCGTTTTTTTGCTTTGAAGAAATATAATGAATTTTGCAATAAACATTAAAATTTTTGTAAATTTCTATTTTATTTCTCAATAAAAAATATTTCTTTGCAATAATTTGTTTAAAATATTTTTCTATATGTATTGTGAACACTGTGTTTGGTTTGTAGCCATAAAAAATAGAAATTAGTTTAATTTGACTATAGACAAACGTAGCACAACCGGGCTACAGGTTGCCTTGTTGCCATCAAAATAATCATGCTCATATAAACATGTAGCTTGCTGTGGTGAATGTGTTTAATGCGTTAAGGATTTTTTAAATTTTAAATTCACTTTTTATATTAAATATTTACTAAACAAATAAAATTAAGTACATTAATTCATTTTCAAAAAGGAATCATCTAGATTCTACTTGAATGTTTGCGTGTAGAAGGCAGCCACGTAAACCAACATTAATTCAATGTACAGCTATTATCATTAAAACAATAGGTGTTCATTATATTGGATGTTCATATTACCGAGAGGTCACTGTACTTTATTATTATTGATTTTGTAAAATTTTTTGTTTCTCCTCTAAAAAATATAAAAGTGTAGTTGCGTCCGTTTGCATTTAAGGAGACGATATAAGCTTATTGGCACAAGCAATTAAGGTTGTGCATGAGATCAATTTGGGTCGATTTTTTCTTAAGAAATAAATTAATTGCTCAATATCGTATAAGAAAAAAAATTCGCTTCTTTGTGGAAATGCCCATGTATCTAATTCATGTTGTCTATACCTTCTCTGACGTTTTCAACAAATAATTCTAGGGTTGGAACAACATAAAAATAAGTCCTTTTCAATGTATTAAAACAAGACAATATGTAAATTAAAATGAAAATTTTATGCAGTGGAAAATAATATTCTCATTCTTTCGCACATACACCTTATTAATATGTACATAATCTTAAATAAGAATCAAAATCAATAAACATTAAATATTAATTTTATGATCCTTAAAAGTACTACAAACGTACATACAGATTTCAAATTTTACACCCTTCTTTATTCTAACTAAAAGAAAACAAAACTCCTAACATTATGTTAAAAATAAATCAGCTACACAAAGATGAATGGGAACGGCAACGAAAAAGAAGTCAAAACAAACACAACCACTTGTACAAACTTTCAGAGCAAAAAAAAAACAACAAAATATAATAAATACAATGTTCAAAATCATTTCAACTGTGAAATGAAATCATATCAACATGTGCTTTTTTATATACACTTTCAGAAACTGTGATTTTTATTTCATCAAAATATTAAAAATATCTACTCATTCGCATTCATCCAGTCTTTTTAAGTATATGTGTGGATAAGTGCTCACACCCAAAAGTATGCTTCGAATTTGGAGAACTAGGAAGACGATGTGTACGAACTAGGAATGCCAATCGGGATCGATTTTTGGAAATCCCGGGATACGGGATTTTATAAATCCCGATTTAGATTTGTGGATCTAGAATTTTTTGGTAATATATTATTATTATTATTTGTTATTATTATTTTTGTTAATGAATATTACTTTAATAAGAAATTTTGTACATTTTAAAACTTAAAGTTGATTAATCACATTTGATATTAGAGAATTTACACTGAAAACCATAACTACATATATATGAAAATTTCTTTTTGTTTTCAATATATGTGCATTTTTTCTATAATCTTAACAAAAACGAACATTCATACATACCTATGGACTTTTTGAAAAACGAAACGCATTATTCGGTAAATATTTTATACGTTTAAGTTAACCCGACAACAAAAAGTTTGCACCTGCCCTGTATTTTATTCTACTTCAATTGTAAGGAGCTGTAATTGTATTCAATTATTACCGAAAAGTAGATAAGTGCTAATTTTTTATAGCGTTGAGCAGTCGACATACAGATAGTTATTCACTGCAATTATGAATGAATTTCCGCAAGAAACTTCTCCCTTTTCCAAATAGATTTTTTTTGTTTTCTCCGGGGAAAATTTCTCGTGGACTTTTATTCATAAAATAAATAAATAATAAATTTGTCAAACTTGTGAATTTTCCAAATGACATTTCCCTTCCGAAGCTAATATGCTTTTTTGTTTTCAAAATAATTCTTAGTTGTATAATGAAGCCCCTTTGATGAAAATAAGAGTGAAAAAGTAGTTATTTTATTTTGCTCTTGGTGTTAATTAACAAGAAATATGTCACGAATCATCATTAAATTGTTAAAACTGCAGGTAAAAAATTGTATGGGACTTTTATATTTTATAAAAAAAATACCATAAAATCAACAAAAATTTCAATTTATAAATGGTTTTTATATAAAAATTGCTAAGAAATCCCGAAATTGAAATCCCGGGCTTGAATTTTACCAATCCCGGGAATCGGGATTTGCCAAATCCCGAAAATTGCGGGATTTCCCGTTTGGCATCCCTAGTACGAACCAAATACATATAAATGAAATGGAACATAGAAACGAGAATAATAACATTATTTTGAAGTGAATCAGAGCATAATAACATCATCATCAGCATCCAAATATTATTAAACTATTTTATTAGCTAAGAGGGAAAGTAATTTCTAAGTATGCAATAAAAATATGAAGAATAAATATATGCATTTAGTTCAAATGGAAAAATGTATGTATGTATATCAAGTACATGCAATAATTATATAATTACTTAAAATTTATTTTTGTTTCAATATAATTGAAGGAGTGCTTAGAATTTTTTGCTCCAACAAGCCGAAACATTAATATTTATATTTGACGTTGTTCATTAGGGGTAAAATAAAATATAAATATATGTATGTATTTTTGTTTCAACTTCATTATTTTTATTTTTATTAATAAATAAACTAAACAATTGTATACAACTGTAATAAAATCAACTAACCGAGAGTAAAAACTGCAAAACCATAAACTAGAAAAATAAACCAAACCAACAACCAACCAAGTGATGATACAAGAAAAAGGGAAGACAATAAAAAAAACAACAAAAAAAACAATGCCTACACTTTGAATGTGTTAAAATGCCATTATAAAAATCTCTGGGGAGAGATTACACATACAAACATATTTTTATACACAGTATATTTTTTTAGTGAAGAAATATGTAAATGTAGCATATGGAAAAGCATCACAATTTCAAATTGTTATTTGATCTGTGTACAAAAATAACAAACGTAAAGTAGGCATGATATCTAATAATGTTAAAATAAAAGAACAAATTTAACAACATCCAAAAAAATATGCTATAAAAATCACTAATAATTTATTTACACACACACCCACATGCACGCAGCAGCGCAAGTAATTGAATATTTAACGAAATGAACACAGTGATACAACTTTTGGGAATTGTGGTACAATTGTACCAAATTTGGTACAATTACATTTGCATTGGTACACTTTATATATCAAAAAATTCGTGCTTTCCATTACAGTAATAATAATTTCTCAAAACATAGTTGCCTAACACTGATCATAAGTACCAAAATTTGCAACATTAGTAGTTTATGCACATATTTTTCATTTGTTTTGGTAATACTTGTCCCAGTCGTTTATGGTAGGTACAGACGTGTTTATGAAACCAGGTAGGTTGAATTGTCGGGCGCACATTGTCGGGTAAAGACTTTGCAACTTGCTTACGCAACACGTTTTCGAATATATTGACAGACACTACAACCTACATACAATGCAATCGTCATAAACATCAAAGCATTTTGATATTTTCGAATCTTCGAACGCAACCATAAACAAGTCTACAGACTATCGACCGACAACGTTACACGTTGCTAAGTCTGTACCTACGATTATGTTTATAGGTTGCAGTGTCTGTGTCAAAGTATGCAGCTTGTAACATAACTTTTATAAATGATTTGCCGCAAATTTTCAATTTTGTCAAATGCCTGATGTTTGCAGATAATGTGAAATTATTTGCGGATTTATATAAATTGCACGTATGGTGTGCAATTAATGGTATCAATATTAACACATCAAAATGCTGTGTAGTCTCATTTACACGTTGTTTAAACGTGATTACATTTAATTACAACATTGCAGGTACATTAATTAAAAGAGAGACGGAAATTGAGGATTTGGGCGTTACTTTTGACTCGAAAATGCGTTTTTATAGTCATATTGATATTATAACAGCAAAAGCATATTGTATGATTGGTTTTATAAGGAGAAATTCTAAAGATTTCAGAGATGCGTATACTCTTAAATCTTTGTATATCTCTCTAGTTCGTAGTATTCTTGAATATTGTTCTATTGTTTGGAATCCTTATTATTCTTGTCAATCCAATCATATTAAAAGTGTTCAAAATTTTTTTTACAAAAACTGCTTTAAAGTTAATTTGGCCTTTTTAGTTACCACCATACGAAGCAAGGAGGAAATTTTTTCAATTATGTTTGTCTATAATGTTTTATCAAATAACATAAAATGTTCAGAAATTATAGAAAATATCGTCCTCCAAGAGTTCCGCAAAATAATCGCATGTTTATAGAACTTGTTCACAGAAAAAATTATGCGGAAAACGAGCCAATTGCAAGATGCTTACATTTATGTAATAGCTTTAATCCGCCTTTAAATTTTAATGTAAGTTGTGATATTTTTAAGTTATTGTTATTAAAATATTATAACTGAACAAGAAGTTATATGTTATATACATTGCTAGGTATTCATTGTAGTAATCTGTAAGAATTAAATTGTAGATGAAATAAATAAATAAATAAACGTTTTGCGGAAAAACACTTTACAAAGTGTGCACCCACTATTACACTTTGTATGTATACTTACATATGGATATGAAAAACTAATTTTTTCGATAGTATTAGTTCATTTCTTTATGTTTTTGTTTTCAATAAATGAAAACTTGTTATGAATTCTTGTTGTTAATTCTTAGGCTGAGTTTACAGCTGGCATTTCTTGTGTGCCATGTGCCAAAGAAATCGTAACAACTAATTACTAATGAAAAACTGTTTAATTCAGACATGTATTAATTGATTTAAACTGTTTCCAATCATGTTGGATTCTATAAAATTGGCTATTAGTTATGTATGAAACTGTTTAACTTAATAAATACGTGTCGGAATCAAAGATTTTTCATTAATAATTAGTGGTTGCACTTTTTTTACGGTTGTGTGGCACATGACACACAGATGTAAGCCCGGCCTTAGTTAACAGATGGCTTCATTTTCGTACAATTGATGTTAATTTGGCACAATTTTACTATTTTTATGGTACAATACAGGAATAGCCATATCCCAACACTGACTTGTATGTGATATATTTAGTCCTTCGTACATACCATTCAGGGATGGCATTGATAAGTTTAAAATTGAGCTTTTTTGCCTTAATTAAAAAAAATCTTTTTTAGTTAAAATTACATATTTTTATATATTTTTATTAAAAAAATCTACTTTTTTTTATAAGTTGGGATGTTAAAGCATTCGGTTACACCTGCTTAAGTTGAAATTCAAAATATACAAAGTGATAGCCTGTGCCTATCATCCGAATATAGGAGAAAAATTGTTTATCTAATTTTTCGACCTTTTATATATGTTCAATGAAACTAATTTTTTAAGGTTAAAAAAATAGTTTCATTGAATAGAAGAAAAATGATTTGAAAATGCCTGAGTTCACATTTTTGATGTTCTCGGTGCTTTTTGCTTTCACAAGACTGTTTTCAAACTGAAAATTGACATATGCAATCGTTTGAAAATAAATACGAAGTGAAACTGCGGAGATTCCTTAAATGTATTAAATTAGTCATTGGTACTTTGTATTGTATTGTAATTTTTGAGTTTGAATAGTACAAAAAAAGTACATCTGCACAAACTTTGCCAAACCTGATTCCAATGCAAAGAACAAACAAGTGCAAAGAATAATAAAAAGAAATTAAATTGAAGTCTACCTTGGGGAGCCAACTACAAGATAATATAAAGCAAATAAAGACAAATGGAAACTTGAAGAAAGTTAAGTAAAAATATTAAAATTTTCAATTTTAGTGAGAAATTTTTAGATATTTTAATTGAACTGAACTTGAGCCTAACTATGAATTATTTCTGATTAAAATTCACTACAGTTCAATTAAAATATCTAAAAATTTCTCACTTAATACATCATGGGCACGTGACAAAAAATATGTTCACTTGGCAATCACTGTTCACTTGGCCATCACAGTTTCAGAATGCTGGAAATCCAAGTAAAAACTGTAGAATGCAACAACAAGTAACATAGACCACTACAATAATACTTACATGCATGTACCGATGGTACATCGAATAAGTAAAAATAATTAATGTGATGATCGTAAAAAGATAAGTAAGAATAGTTAAACATACTGAGGTAGAGTAAAATAATTTCGTGCTAACCTAAATAGAAAAATGAAAAATTGGAAAAAACAGAAAATTAATAGTGATACTTATAAATGTGTTTACCAAAGGTAAATCAATTGTATACACAACAATCGTTTCTCATATTCCGTTCATTGTACATTTAAGTTAAATAGCTGATATTAATAAGAATCTCTACCCAAGTAGATAGACTAGGGTGCTGATGAAGTGCGTGGCTGCACAGAAAAGTATCGGTATTTCCCCCAGCTTAAAGTCTAAGTTTAATTTTTCTTCTCTTCTTTAGAAACTCACATTAATTAATAAAAATATTTCATTCAATAAGAATTGAAATTACTGAACTTGAGCCTAACTATGAATTATTTCTGATTAATTTTCAATTTTGAAATCAGGACAATGTTATTTAAAATTTCAGTTTCAGTGCTTGTTTTTTGTGTGGTGAAAGTGTGGGATTTTCCAGTAGAAAAAATTATCGTTCTTTAAAACACATGATGAGTCAGAAATAAACTAATGGCCTATTTCTCACATGCGAAAGAAAACGTTCGACTTACAATTTATATTGAAAACAACAATACAATATGAAAATTTGTTTTTGTTTTCAATATAAATTGTAAGTCGAACGTTTTCTTTCGCAGGTGGGAAATAGGCCATAACTTTTTGTGGCATCCTAAGTAAAAATTGTTTGTGACAGCGATAGTAAAATTAATGTGCACGTCGTAAATTTGTATGGAAAATTTCAAACTTGAATTTAAATATCGGGTTAATTGGTATGTATATTCTTGGGCGAAACGATGTATTGTATTGTATTTCTCGCATCATAAAAGTTGTCACATGAAGTGTGAAACAAAAAATTTCATCGTTTCTCGATATGTTACAAAAACGTGTTTCTGTTTCAACTAGTTTATTTTTCATATTTGCATACACAAATTCCAAAATTCATATGTTTTTGAAAAAATTTGGCCGTTCTCGCACCAATTTAAAATACGAGTTGTTTCGACAGTTCTTGCGAGAATATTTTCACAAAATATTGTTACGTAAACACCTTTTCTCACACCCTTCCCATAATTGCTAGAAATTTATTTAAATGGCAGATAATTATCGCAAAGATGCAGATTCACTTGTGTGAAAAAGGCCATTTTGTGCGGGAAATAAGAAAAAAGTGCTTAAGTCATATTTTACTATTTTACAGAAGAGCACTTTTAAGCGTTTAAGTCGATGTTCAGAAATTTATTTCTTTTGAAGTTAAATTGAGAAATTTTCTGTTGACCTTTATTTTTCTGAGCAAACATCGTTCTATACACTACAATTAAAAAGCAAGAAAAATAAATGTTGATTTTATTAATACATATATACATGCTAATTTTTTTAATATTGCTTATAAGATGAAGAATTTTTGCTTGTTGTTGATTAAAAAACTTTTATTTGCATTACGTTTTAGGTTAAGAAACTCATCAGTAGATTTCAGCCATAAAATTCTTGAGAAAATCTAAAAATACGAGAGTACGTGCATGATCATAATAAGTTAAAAAGCCTAAAACTAAAATCACACACTTTAATCGCATGCATTATTAAAAAATTTTTCAAGAATACTTATTCCGCAAACACTGTTTTCATTTAAAATTTACCGAAACAAATAAGTTATGCAATTTGAAAAATAGTACATGATTGCAAATAGGCAGTTCTGCGAAAAACCGACTCGATACAAGAGAAAAATAATTAACTTAATAAAAAAAAAATTCGATTGAAGTCCACACAGGCAAAGAAAAGATATGGTTGTAGAATGGCTGAGAAAACAATATCGTGTTCACAGAAACAAATGTGTGGTCGTTGTTATTTTAAACATTAATTTTGTTATGGTAAGCAAAATAATGTTTGAATTTGATAATAACATTATTACAGTTACAGTTTAACAATATAGTTTTGTTAAAAATATATGGCTGCACCATAACTTTTGTTATTATTTAAAAATAATATAATGTATATAACAATATAATGTTATCCATAACCATACTATGTTAAGTTTTTAAAAAGATCTTTATCAGGAACATCTTCTGTCAGTTCAGTGTTTCGTTTGTAAGCTATCGGTATTGCACGCGCCGTATTAAATAAATAAATAAAGTACAAAAAAAAAAAGGGTAGATAAATAAAAACATATACGTACATATGTATGTTTATCTCTTTATACAGACGTGTCTGTATTTCGACTATACACATATATGTAAGTATATATTTCTATAAATACATTTTATTTCAACAATATTAAATTATTTTTATTTCGGATTTAACGCACAGCTGTTTTAAACAAGAGATCTACTAATAAATATACGATTGAAAAACAAAATATTATTATATTAAATAATACTGTTGTCGTATTTAACAATATTATTATAATATAAGAACATAGTATGGTGAGTCTCAATTATATTTCAGTCACATCTAACAATAGTGTTTTCATATTTATAATAATAAGATTATAGGTAAAAAAGTTCTCTGTTTTTGTGGATAATATTATTATTAACTCAGATAATAATATTATTAAAATTTTGCTTTTGTATTGACAATAATATGATTTAACTACAACCATATAATTCAATCATAGTATGTTGCTGTTTGATTATGGTTACCTCAACCATATTTTTTCTTTGCGTGCAAGAGAATGTAAATCATGGACAGATTAAAAAAATATACATACACGTTTTTGATTTTTTTAATCAATTTTGAATCGCTTTGAAATGTCCATATACTGAAATATCTACTCTCACTCTTTGTATGTTTGGTCTTTATTTTACGTTTTCTTTTATTCCCTTTCTAAGCTTTAATAAAAAGCCGTTATGACTGCAAATACTAACTATACTTTTGTTTGCTTCTTTTTGTAAGTTTCTACTTTGTATATCTTATAACAAGAGTTTTAGGGATTAACTAATACATCAAAACTTTTGGTCACACCTGTCACAATAGCAATTTTTAAAGTTTAATAAAGTTGATACCAGGAATCGCAAATAACGATTGTTTTTCAAATTTAAACTAAAAAAAGTCACACTAATAGAGAAGTCCTACGTGAACAAGGAATACACCAAGGTACTACCTATAGATGCAATGATTTTTATTTTTTTGATTTTTATTTATTCCTCACAAAATAAGATGAGTTATTTTGTGGCTTTTATTAATTCCTCACAAAATAACAGTTACTTTCTGATTTTTATTTTTTTGCTCAAAAAAATTTTAATTTTTGAAATGAATAAACTATAAAAAGTAAATTTAATTTAACATATAAGTATTTTTTTTACAGACCCTAGCGATAAATTCAATTTTAAAATGGGTAGTATTAATTTTAACGCAAAAGTTACGCTTTCTAAATTTTAAAAATTAAGCAAAAAATAAAAATCAAAAGGTAACTTATTTTGTGAGGAATAAATAAAAATCAAGAAATAACTATTATTTTGTGAGGAATAAATAAAAATCAAGAAATAACGATTAAACAGTGATTTTTAAAATAAAAATTATAACCGTTATGGTCCCTGGTTGATACTTTACAACCATAAAATATTAAGCGCAGTTAATAATATAATGCAATTTTGTGAACTTCCAATTTAATATTCGATTAATTAGTTATGACAAATATTTGGTCACACCCGTCACACCAACGCTGAAGTGATACTTTTCAGTGGATGTCAAATATAGAAGACGGGCAAAGGAAGAAATTTAAAGAAAAAATATGAAAAATATGCATTTTAGCTTTAGAAAGAAAGGAACACGAAAGGAAGAAATGCTAAGAAAATTATGATGATGAAAGAATCATTGAGAAAGAAATGGAAAGAGCAGACAATGAAAAAATGGTCAAAGTCAAAATGTAAGCATTTTGACTAAATTTAAAATTGATAACTTTCAAAATTGTGTTTTTTTTTTTTTAAATTTTGTTGAATGTAAATTTTTTGTTTAATGTGGCAGAATTGGTTATCATATTCTCAAACTTATCAAAATCAACCCTGGAATTCCGAGTGAAATAAATACCAACTCACAAAATATTTAAATTTAGTTGACTTAGGTTAGGTTAGGAAGGGTGGTACTAAAACGCACCTCCACTCGGAGACCCAGTGATTCCCTTCTATTGCTCATTAAAAATAATATTTACCCCCATTTGTACCCAAAAATTACCCTATTATCCGTCATTAAGCCACTGAATCCAAATGGTGAAACTCGTGATGAACTCTAGTTTACACCCGTGGTCGGCAACCTATACCATTTAATTTTACAATTGTGTGTGTTAAACTCTCACCACGATCCGGTGTTGCAAGTGAAATTTCATATCATTTTCCTAATTCGAAATTTTAAATCTCCAAAGAAAAATTTATTTTATTATGGTCCGAAGAAACACTCAAGTTTTGTTTATAAAGAAAGGCATCTTTTCTTAGTGCTACTTCAATGCAATGGTTAGTAAAAAGATGTTTTTGTAGGATATTTTCTAAAAATAATTTAAATACATATATGCTTGAAAATGACTTTGCATGTCACGTTTTTTCATCATGACACCACGCATTGTCAAATCAAACATTCTGGTTTTTAAAAATAGTTTTCTGAAAATAAAAAATTTTAGTATATTATCATCACACATATTTTCTTATTGTGGCAACGCTGATTCTTAACAGCATGCGATACACACAACTTGTCTGCTTGAATGTTTAAGATAGACTGATTAATATTGTTTATTTCTCATCAATGCGTGTGTACACATACCTAATAGAAGAGTATATTAAGAGGCGCGGCGCCCTTATTTCGCCGACCAACGGTTTACACTTCCCAATATCAGTAATGATTTCAGGAAATTGTCTACTCAGCCATCTAAGCCTATGACGTTGCAGCTTCGGGCAGTGATACATAACAATATGCTCAATGGTTTCTTGTTGCTCTTCATCCCCGTACATCCTACAGAAATATGGAGTGCCAGTTTCCCGAATGCTGGTTCTTGCTCTTACCGAGCAGTGACAAGGCAATGCACCTATCACGATTCGCATTGCCGTCCTATCCATGGCTAATAGCAGTTTGCATCTTCCTGAGTTAAGTTTTGACCACATACCCCTCGAGACTCTGCAATCTTCCCTACTTCGCTATGAACTGTTGGTCCTGCTTTCTACCCAATTACTGAGTTGCCTGTAGTAATGACTTATCGGTAGTTTCACTGATCTGTCACACATTCCCTCATCCAATGACGTCCCTTTTCTTGAGAGCTCATCGGCAATTTCATTTCTCTCAACACTGCTGTTCCTAGGAACCCAACATAGTCTGACATTATATTTATCCATAAGCAAGTTTAGGGCTCTCCTACAGTCACTAACAAGTTTCGATTCGACATTGTGTCCCTTCAAAGCTTTTAGCGCTGCCTGGCTATCAACTTAGGTTACCTAACCAGCTACATTCCTGACCACCAGTTCCGTGGCCCTACACGCAAAGAAAAAATATGGTTGAGGTAACCATAATCAAACAGCAACATACTATGATTGAATTATATGGTTGTAGTTAAATCATATTATTGTCAATACATAAGCAAAATTTTAATAATATTATTATCTGAATTAATAATAATATTATCAACAAAAACAAAGAACTTTGTTACACATAATTTTATTATTATAAATATGACAACACTATTGTTAGATGTGACTGAAATATAATAAAGACTCACCATACTATGTTCTTATATTATAATAATATTCTTAAATACGACGACAGTATTATTTAATATAATAATAATATTTTGTTTTTCAATCGTATATTTATTAGTAGATCTCTTGTTTAAAACAGCTGTGCGTTAAATCCAAAATAAAAAGAATTAATATTGTTGAAATAAAATGTATTTATAGAAATATATACTTACATATGTGTGTATACTCGAAATACAGACACGTCTGTATAAAGAGATTAACATATGTACGTATATGTTTTTATTTATCTACCCTTTTATTTGTTTGTACTTTATTTATTTATTTAATACGACGCGTGCAATACCGATAGCTTACAAACGAAACACTGAACTGACAGAAGATGTTCCTGATAAAGATCCTTTTAAAAACTTAACATAGTATGGTTATGGATAACATTATATTGTTATATACATTATATTATTTTTAAATAATAGCAAAAATTATGGTGCAGTCATATATTTTTAACAAAACTATATTGTTAAACTGTAACAGTAATAATGTTATTATCAAATTCAAATTAAATTTGAATTAAATTTGCCAAAAAAAAGATCCACGGAAGCCCATAGTTTTTCATTAGCGCTAATGTTAGCAATAAATTTCATGAAAAATATCATGGTGTAAATTTAAAATACATACAAAACACAAAACGTGGCAGAAGAGCATTTGCATAACTTGAATAGCTCAAATTTCATTGACATAAAACTATTAAAACAAAAATAGACTATTTTCGCTGACGAAGGATTAAGTGAAAAAAAACACTACTACGAACTAAATAAGTAGTTTCTGTCATTTTACGGCTCTCTAACATGTACACCGTCATATTTTATTATATATTTTGCCTCCAAAGAAAATAAACTTCATTTTATCTGTCGCATAAGAAAAGAGACATTCAAATAACTTGCAAGGATCTGCAAGCAAACAAAACACATTTAATAATATATAATCATACTGTAATAATATGTAACAGAAAGGAAACTCTCCAACCAAGAATAGATGTAATAAAAGTAAAAAGCGGCAAATTGTAAATAAGCACGCAACTAATACGTTCAGCACAACTATAAATTCTTGAAACCATAAACATTTAAGCTTGACATCTTATTGTTTTAATTTTTCAATAATCTAAAAGAAATAAAACAAAACGATATTTATGAGTTTAACTTAAGACACTTGTAAATAGCGAATGCTACGCTTAACTTTGAGGTTACGCGCCTTAAATTATGCTAAGTTATTTATTTATTTATTAAACATATTAATGCAAAGTAAATTTGCATAATATGGTGTTGCACAAATATGGGCGGAGTAACGTAGACCATATGCCCAAGATGGTATTAACAGTATTTTATAAGGTTTTGTGACTGACTGTACACGACCTATGCCTTCACATAGGAAGTAGGCAACGTGGTTGTTAAAGAAATTCCACAAAAAACCGCAAGATTATACGGTTATCCGTGGCAGATCAGTCAACCAGTGCGAGCGAGACGAAAAACTCTCGAAGGCCAAACAACACACACAAGCCTGACCGCACTTAAGAAATAATTACGATGACGCGAGAGATGTTCCCCGACCCAGAGCTGCTTAACGACTGAATGCTAAGTTATATTTAGATTGATATTTTATAAAATTTTGTTTAGGAAACCGAATATGTGACATGACATGACGAAAGGGACCTTATTTTTCAAGGGGCCAAAATCGAGTTTTTGATACCAATGGAAGAAGGATGAACAAAATGACAAAATCATGCAAAAGTCTCAAAAATTGACGAAGTTACAGCATTTAGAGGTTTTTATTTCAAAAAAGGTAGTTTCGAGATAATTGAGATTAAAGTTTTATTTAAAGAGGTTAAACTTTATCCTTGTACCATGGGTAGAGGTTTGGAAAATGGACTTTTATGCCATCTTGCGGATAAAAAAAAATCAAATAATCGATCAATTATAGTTCATCTTGAGATATGTAGGTAGCGTTAGGTGCCAAAAGCCCAAAACATAAAATTTAGACTTTAATTCACGTTTTTAACTGTACTGAGAATTTTACTCTGTCAAGATAACGTCCCTTTCGTCATGTAGCGTCACATATATAAACATTATATAAATATGGACAGATAGTATGAAATTTTTAAAACTAGTTTAACAACCACTATTTAAATTAATTAATGAATTTGAAATCCATTTTAGGAAAATTTTGTATGAAAAATTTTAAATATACATTTATATACATTTCACTCATTTGAAATTTTATGAATATGGTGACAAGTTTTACAATTTTCTGATAAAAAAAAACCATGGGAAACGGTTTACCTTGCAGGTCATGCCTGGAAATTCCCAAAATTTTCAACGACGATATCTATGAAAACATTTAAACGATTGCAATCGAATTCGAGGTATTTGACGCAGTATCTCAACTCGGAAAAACTAAATGAATGCTTAAAATTGAGCTGGCAAGAATTTTTGGAGTTATTAATATAAAGCCCTTTTTAGAAGTTTTTCCCCAACGATAAGTGTGACCGTACACGCAAAAAAAAGATATGGTTGTAGAATGGCTGAGAAAACAATATTGTGTTCACAGAAACAAATGTGTGGTTGTTGAAAACAAGTTATTGTTATTTTAAACATTAATTTTATTATGGTAAGCAAAATAATGTTTGAATTTGATAATAACATTATTACAGTTACAGTTTAACAATATAGTTTTGTTAAAAATATATAAAAATATATGGCTGCACCATAACTTTTGTTATTATTTAAAAATAATATAATGTATATAACAATATAATGTTATCCATAACCATACTATGTTAAGTTTTTAAAAGGATCTTTATCAGGAACATCTTCTGTCAGTTCAGTGTTTCGTTTGTAAGCTATCGGTATTGCACGCGTCGTATTAAATAAATAAATAAAGTACAAACAAATAAAAGGAAAGATAAATAAAAACATATACGTACATATGTTTATCTCTTTATACAGACGTGTCTGTATTTCGAGTATACACACATATGTAAGTATATATTTCTATAAATACATTTTATTTCAACAATATTAATTTATTTTTATTTTGGATTTAACGCACAGCTGTTTTAAACAAGAGATCTACTAATAAATATACGATTGAAAAACAAACTATTATTATTATATTAAATAATACTGTTGTCGTATTTAACAATATTATTATAATATAAGAACACAGTATGGTGAGTCTCAATTATATTTCAGTCACATCTAACAATAGTGTTGTCATATTTATAATAATAAAATTATGTGTAACAAAGTTTTTTGTTTTTTATTATATTATTATTTATATTATTATTAACTCAGATAATAATATTATTAAAATTTTGCTTTTGTATTGACAATAATATGATTTAACTACAACCATATAATTCAATCATAGTATGTTGCTGTTTGATTATGGTCACCTCAACCATATTTTTTCTTTGCGTGTAGCTTAAGAGTAGGGTTTCTAATTTTCCGGACTTTTCCCGGGTATCGAGAAGTAAAATTTTTTTATTCCTGGGAATACCCGGGAATTTCAAAAACATATGAAGTTAAATAAATGAGCTCAATAAAATATATAATTTTATAAAAAAAAACATACAACAATTAAATTAATAACAAAATTAAATTAAATTTCAAGAACCTCCGACGTACAGACTAAATGGCTGGACCAATTTTCTTCAAGTAAAGGCGTGAAGAAATAAGATAAGTCACCTTTCAAACGAAAAACTTTGGGACCTACAGACACACAAAGTCATAGAGATTCAACAGAATAAATATAGAAAAGATGTGATATCTTCTCAACGGCTGGATCGATTTTTTTCACGTAGCTTAGAACACTCTCGATCAAGTAATTTTTCAAATAAAAAGAATTAAATCAAAATCGGCCCAGCCGTTTGGTCTATACGTGGACTCGTACAGACATACAGATACACCGATAAACAGACACACACTACAAACTTATAACAACCCTTTTTTGGCCGGGGGTTAAAAATAAAACAAAACAAATTTATTCGTTCATTTCGTGAACAAGAATATTTAATAAAAAACAAAACAAACAAAAATAAATTTATATGCATTGAGTTAAAGCATGAATGGAAATTCTATTTATATCTGCCAATCTAAATGCTATTTACTATAAAAAATTTTAGGTTGAAAATATTTCGTAACGCTTGAAGTTGTAGGAGTCACCTCGGAAACCTCTAATACATCTGCTTACATGCTTATATTATGCACCGTTACCGAGTTCTATTTTTAAGTAAAAAAAACAACGAACAGCAATGTAAAAAATTCAAATTGCAAAACCGTAAATATTAAATTCCCGAAAATTGCCATTGAAAATTTCCCGAGATTTGTAAAAAAAAGTAATTCCCGGGAATTCACGGAATTTTTTCCCGCGTAGAAACTCTACTTAAGAGTTATAATATAACCTTTAAACAACTGATATTATTCCCAAAATCTTTTTTCCTAAAATTTGCAAGCAAAAACCGGTAACAAACTGATATTTTTTTAAATGTTAGGTGATAAATGTATTTCTAGTCAGTGCTGCCAAAAGCTGCGCGAAGGAAATCATCAGTTGTCGGAAGGAATATCATATTTTGAAGAAAAAAATCATCACAAGTTGATTTTTTTTAATAAAAGAAGTAACAACAATTGACATATTTATAAAGAAATCAAATTTCTAATTGTATGTGCCTAAAACAATAATACATTTTTGTGCATGTAAGGCACAGGGTGCAAAATAGACAGTCTCGCCTTACATGCAAAACAAAACAGTCCAGTCGTACTCGTAGGGGTCGCCAAAATAAAAAGTGTAATATACCGATGTTTTTATCTAAAGAAGACCAATGTTTTGCTTCAATAGTCATTGGTCTTAAATATCCCGTTCTAGTATTTACCCACCAGATCTCAGTTCCTACTACGCTAATGTACCACCCTAATTTCAAAAAATTAAAGCTTTGAAAAAATCATTAAACTTTTCTAAGGACATATTTCAATAATTCCAACAGATCTTTTTTAAAAAAAGGTTTTGTTTTTTGCCGAATGTAGTTGGCTTTTTAAATTTTTTATCATATCTTCGGTGTTTTCAGTTGGATCTTATCCCAGCAAAAAATTTCAAAAAAGGTAATCGAGTTTGGAATTAAGCATTTTTGGTGGAAGCTTTTCTTTACTGTATTACCAACTTAATGATTTTAAGAAGGCATGAGACTAAAATAATTGATTCTTGGGAAGTAGTTATGTTGCTTATTGTAGGAAGTAATTATTTTTTTCGTTGAGGTAAATAGTTATTTTTTTCTTGATGGAACGAACTACTTTCTTAGGTCGAAAAAATAATAATTTTTTATAACTGCCGTTGTCTGAGTAAATTGAATATGTTAATTGAAAACTCAAGTCTATTAAAAATATAATAACTTAAAAAAAATATATAAATATATTTAAAAATACTACGAAATACACTATTTTTGTAAAATTTTGTTTTATAAAATCAATTGAAGTGGGTTATATTTTATTCGTATCCGTATCTGTATTGTTACTTATAAATAGTATGTTTAAAAAAATTTCAATTGTTTTGATTGATGAACTTTTATTAAAGCCGAAAATTACAAAAATTATTTGGAACTACTTATAGTTAAATAATAATTTTCCAAAACATAAGTACTTATTTTTTAGTTTGAAATAAATAAGTAGACAATTTAGAAATATATATAATTTATTTAAAATAACTACACGTCTCCTTTTAAAATCCGAAGAATATATTCCACTTCTGCTTCCTATTTTTAAAATTTTACGTAATGTGCTTTGTAAGCGAGAACTTCAATTTGGCAATCAAAAAAGTAAGTCATTATATGGCAAGTAGTTCAGATGGTAATATCTAATTTTTTGCTGGGGAAGTATGATGTATCGATGTTTTTGTCTCGAGGTGCCCTTTTGTTCTTTTATAGTCATTGACCTCAAGTACCCTCTTCTAGTACTTACTCATCATATCTCAACTTATACATACAACAAGAATTAAAAAATTGTTTTTACATGATTTAAGTTGGCTGTATTTTTTGGCGGCTCTCGAGTTTGGTAAAAATGTGGCCCATGAGTTGCTTATCGGTGACAGCCATGGCTTCTCGCTATTCTCTCATAGCATTTTACGGTATGAACAGGTCGAACCATACGATACAAATGAAACTGAACGCCTCAAACATTCCAGCCTTCTATGTTCGCTGGCATTTCTCTCATTTGGGATGCGTTCGAAATTTTTATTGCCCTGGCCAAACGGAATAAGCAATAAAAGGTCCGAATTAGTAATTAAATACTTACAATTACAGAATACGAAACACAATCAAATTAGTTAAAAACTGTTAATATAATAAAATTAAAGTCAGATTACGGTTCTTTCTTTCTGTTTGCCAAGCAATGATATCAATAGAGACTTTAGTTAAAATATATTTAAAATGGCTCTGCTAGAATCATTGAAATACTTCCTTTGCAAAAGTTTTATGATTTTTTTCGAGCTTTAATTTTCTGAAATTAGGGTGGTACGTTAGGATCGTAAAACCTGAGATCAGGTGGGTAAATACTAGAACGGAATATATGAGGTCAATGACCATTGAAGCCAAACACTGGAATCCTCGAGACCAAAACTTCGATATAGCACAAATGTTCGACTGTTAATGCCGAAGATATATTGAAAACTATATTGTGGCATAGTGGTCGCAAAAAAAAGTCGAAACTGCCTTGCAACAATACTTCATATTCGGTGATGTACGGTGAACGGAGACACCCTAGTGCATAAGTAAAGTGAATGAAGACAATATATAACAATCTGATCCAAAACTGTTTTCTTTATATACATATATATAAAGCTATTGATAAACATTGTAGAACAACAAAGAAAATTGTACATACATATTTATGTATTGAAACTAAAAATCATAATTTGCAAAATTAAAAATAATCAATCGAAAATATAAATCATGAAATTATAATTTGGTCCAAAAATCATAAAAAAATATGATAAAATCATCATTCTGGCAGCACTGTTTCTACTAAATATAGAGAGGGATGGAAAGTGCGATTTAATACACTTTTCATCCCTTTCATCAGTTGAACACTGTTGCCATTTTAGCGTTTTAAAAATTAAATTTTGTGCAAATAAAATACTTTTATATATACTCATGTGTAGTCGAATAATCATTCAGGATATTTTTATATGTATTTAGTAATTTATGCTGCATAATTTAAGGAATGTATATGATCACAGTCGTTGATGACATGATGAGTTTATTTTCATATGAGCATTGTTTTATTTTTAGTTGCAAGCATTTATTGTTATTTCTCGGCCAACACTCAAATAACACTTAAAACGATACTTTTGTTATTCTTTTATACATACACGCATACTCAAAATAGCTTTCCATCTCCTCAAAGCTTGGAAACTAGATTTTTGCAATTAAGGTTGAAATCAATAACTTCCTAAAAATGAATATATGAATTCAAAACATATTCTTTTGTGCGAATTTAAATAAAAATAGTCAGAATATTGTAATTCAGGTTCTTCTTTGTAAGAAGTACAGGCATGGAAATCTAGTCGGCAGATTATTAACCGATTAACTGCTACCTTATTAAGTGTTCGATTAATTAATTTGCTATTTCCAATTAACGGTTAAACCAACTAATTTCGGTTGATTAACCAATTAACCGTTTAAAGAAAATTTAATATTTTTTTTAGTAATTCGATGTACTTTTTATGAAACAAACAACAATTTCTTTTCATATACAGAAGGTATGTGATGTGAGATTGGTTTTCATACAAAGGAAGAATTTATGTCAAAAAGTATACATTGTTGATATACTTTTGACAACGAAAGCGATCAGTTTGAGCACGTACGGTGTAATTTTTTCTCTGGGTGTACTTCCAAACTTACTTGTAATATCTGGTCAATTATACAAGTGTTATAAAACCATATCGCTCATTTACTCAAACAACGTCATAACTCAAGAAAACTTGTTTGCCAGAAAACAGTTTTAAAGGTTTCAATTTACACATAACTTAATGGAACGATATGATGATTAATTCGGCATCATTAGCGATATGTTATTTCTAACTTCGCTTTCAAGTTCAAAAATTTTTGCAAGACTTTAAAAATCATTACTTTTATATTTTGTGTCATTTGATAAATCTGCTTCTTATAACTGAAGCTCAAGTTTCAGTTTTCAATCTATCTTCGTTTTAAAAAGAAAAAAAATATTCTTTATTTTTTCCAAGTAACACTTTTTAATTTAAAGTTTTACTAAGATAGAAAGAAAGACAGACATTCAACGTTGCGCATTTAAAATGATTGACTTGACCGTCTTATGCATTAAACTGTAATTACTTACATGTCATTTCTTTTACATTTTTTTCTTTCTCTCTCTTTCCCTATTCTTGCATTACTATTTTTTCTTTTTAAAAATATATTGCTCATAGTTCAACTTTAACAAAAATGAAAAGAAAAGCTACACGCAAAACTAAATTATAGAAATTTTTTTAATTTTTCAAGAAAATCAAGTTGCGAAAAAAAGTATACTATTTGAACTTGTTTAATTTCCACTTAAGTTTAACAAACAACAAGAAAGTGGAAAATTAGATTAACAGCACTCTGAACTAGTTAGGAGGTAGTCAGTCACTCACACAGACAGTCAGACAGACAGCAAGCCATTGAAAAATTTATTTTTATTTTAACAAGCAGTCATTCCACCAACCAGCTAAATGCATGCTAACCATATTTATACTTACATACATTTGTATTGGGTGTTTTTTATTGAGGTATAGAACTTTAAGTTGGCATCACTTTTTTAACTGGCGGCCATTTTGTCAGCTGTCAAGTGATTAATATTTAGTTTGGTTTGCCATTTCATCATGAACAGGTTGACAAAAGAACAACGCTTGCAAATCGTGCAAATTTATTTCGAAAATAATGGTTCAGTTCGCGAAGTTTACCGCAAGCTCCGTCCATTTTATGGTCGACATAATCGTCCATCAGAGCAATTAATTCGGTTAACCATGGATCGTTTTCGCACTACATTTACGCTATGTGATAATACGCATCCGCAGAGACGTCGAACAGTGCGTACCGAAGAAACAATTGCCGCTGTAGAGCAAAGTGTTGAAGAGGACCCGAATGAATCGATTCGCCACCGGAGACCGGTATAGAGCCATGATAACCGACTATTTTGTTCCCGAATTGGATGGCATGAATGTGGATGAGTTGTGGTTCCAACAAGACGGCGCTACATGCCACACAGCGCACGTCACAATCGATTTATTGAAGGAAACATTCGATGAGCTCATAATTTCGCGGAATGGACCTGTCAATTGGCCACCAAGATCGTGTGATTTGACACCATTGGATTATTTTCTTTGGGGATATGTGAAGTCGCTCGTCTACGCCAATAAACCAGAAACGTTAGGGGACTTGGAAGCCAACATTCGTGGCGTTATTGCCAACGTACGGCCCCATATGCTCGAAAAAGTGGTTGAAAATTGAACCTGTAGAATTGGCTTTATTCGAGCCAGCCGCGGCGGCCACATGCCCGAAATCATATTTAAACATTAATGGCATAAAATTATCCTTCCAATAAAGCCAAATTGATGGACATTAAAACGATTTTCTTGTGTTTTATTTCAATTTGAAGTTCTATACCTCTAAAAAAACACCCTTTATATACATATGTACTATAATATTAAGTAGAAGACAACTTTGGACATTTTCTGCTGCATTTTTGCAATCGTTTCTTTTTTCTAACGGGAAAATATGTATAAAATGCACACACAACCTGCTTCAGTTTGTATTACCAGTCTGGCTTAGTAATTACTGTTGCTAAAGTAGCTTGCAAGACAGCATGGTTTCTTAAACAGATTTAATTGTAGCCTTGATAAAGAAAACAAAACTTATAATAATAGAGAAACAGGTTGACAGTTAATGTCCAAACGATAATACACATGGCTATAAAATGCATAGTTTTCTTTGGAATTAATTGCAAAATGTTGGAAGAAAGTTGTTGATTTTGAAAATAGCAGTAAGTACAACTTAATGCGAGAAGTACGTAATTATTTGTTTAATTAAATTAATAATATTACTCGTAATAAAAAAGGAGAAGTGGAAATAACTGTAATTTCACTCATCTTATTAATATAAAAATAAAAAAATCCAGTTACTTTGTTAAGTAAATTTCTTTCTATGGGGTTTTCTTTACTATAATAGAAAAATGTTGCATACTTTTAGGATATTTGAAATTAAATATATATTTTTTTAGGTTAGCTCTTGTTTAAAAAATAATTAAGATTGACAATTATGGTTAAAAACACAATTTTTCACAATTTTAAACCATTGATTTATTTTTATATGGATATAAATGTATTAGTTTTTTAACAATTTCCAATTTCCCTTTATTATATTTTGGAGTATGTTTTTGATTTTAGTAGTGCTTATTTTTATTTAAATTGTTTACATATCTCAGGCCATCAGCGCAGAAATGGTGCAACCCACATCAATTTATTCAAACAATTGCTTTTTTTAATTATTTAATTGCTTTATTACTTTGTAATATTATGATCTATGCAAATACGATTTTCAGCTCCATTTTGTTTAGAATACCAAAAGACGAATGTGGGTTACACCAATTCAGCGCTGATGGCCTCATATATGTACTTGAGGTTCAAATATTTCTCGAAAATATTAAAAATTTACTTAGATTTTAGTAAACCTTTTGCTAAATGCAAATAAATAATTGAAGAGTTCAAACGGTAGTCTTAAGGGTCATAGTGTTTCAGATTATTTTTACCAGACTGCGCGATGCAAAGAAGGGTAGAGTGTGTTCCTTTGCGTGTACCGATTTTGATGATTCTTACATCAATTAATTTTTCACTAAAGATATGACAGCAGTCAAAACTCAATATGGTGGCCAACAAACAACATTTTGTAAATATGAAAAAAATAAAATAAAATAAAAAGTCGGCGGAACAATAACAAAATGCCGCTAGCTGCATCTTTTGCCTTGAAGCCAGCTACTTAATTGTTTGGGGGACGGAAGCAGCATCACCAGCATCTGATATTCAAATATTTCGCATTTATTGAAATAATAAAATGTACGTATATCACGTAAAAGTACAAAAATGAGTCAAGTTCGGCATGTTATTCCTGTTAAATAATCCCTACTTAATATTATAAATGTAAAAGTGAGTTTCTTTGTTTGTTTCTCTCACCAATAGAAACCTATATTACCCCGAAAGAAATGCTTTCGAATTTGGATGCTTATAACATGTAAATTCGAAAGGGTTTTCTTTCGTTTCGAATTACAGAGTAGACCCCCAGTTTCAAATATAGGATATGTTTATACGTTTTAGAACCTTTTTTTATATTTGCTACGAATTTTTTTCGAAAAACTAATTTTTGAGCTTTTATGTATTTTATTAACAGACGAAAGTGGAGCCGTGTGTAAGAAGCTGATAGGATACAATTGTAAAATATTTGGGGTATTCAAACGGTACTCATGAATTAACACGTTTTAAAGTAATAAAACGAAAAATTATAACTGATGTGAGCAACTCATAATTTTTTTAAACTATATTAAAATGTTAGCACATTATGACACTTATGACACTTAAGACACCTTTGTTAATACCCCAATTATTTATCCAAATTTTTTTATTATACTGGTAATACTACTCGTATGTTTGCTTATTATTAAAAATTTAAATTAGCTTAACTTGGCCACAACCGCAAAATCAGCACGATCAACAACAATCTGCCGCCGTGTTGCATTGTTGTCGTCTATCCTTGATATCTTGAAGTCGGTAGTAGAGGCCTGCGTAAATAGTCTTGAAATTTAAATATGTCTTGTTTTTAAATGTATTCTCGTGGCATATTTTATACTAAACCAATAATAAATGCTGTCGTTTAATAAGCGAAGCACAATGGATGTATAGATGCTCGTGTATATGAGTGTTTGCAAGCGATGTCGCGAAGGCTGATGATTGTATGCTTGTTATTTTGGATACTGTTCATTTGAGTGCGTGTGTAAGATTTAGATGGTAGGCTATTATGTATTGCATGTAAACCTGCAATAACTGAAACAAATTTTTGCCAACAGTACTGTTTAGCATTTGTTTTAGAAGACTTCGCAGCAGTAAAGCATTTGAAAAATCACTGATGTCTTAATATTCTTGTAAGTAGTCTTTTGCAGGGTTCTAATCGGTAGTATGCTGTGGTGAATGTGTTTAATGCCTTATGCTTCCAAAGCATGTTGTAAGCTCGTGGAGAGTAAGTGATAATCAAGACATCACAAAGTCTGGGGCTGCCCTATTAATAAAACTTTAGTTTTAGTTTTTGAATGGTCAAAAAGCTTTTAACAAAATGGCGGAGAATCTAAAGCTAGTGTGTATTTTGGCATACATACATTTTGTTAAATAATCTCTACTTTGTGCTTGATAATAAACCCACATTTGATGATATTATTAAGAATATAACAAGTATAATATATTTAATATTTATGTTTAAAATATCATCGTAAAAGACTAATTATAGGGACATAAACAATGGACATTCTGCCTTATCGTGGTTCGAGTATTTCAAATACGACTACGGCTGTTTGGTAATAGATTAAAGAAGACTTCAACAATTTTTCATTAATCTATTACCAAACAGTCGTAGTCGTATATGAAATACTCCAACCACGACAAGGCAGATTAATTTATGCATCATGAATATGGTTGCGTAATATTCTATTAATAAATTAAAAAATATAAAACGTAATTGAATGAGCTTCACAATAAAATATAAGATAAAAGAAAGTCCGTAAAGCACGGCCACACAAACACACACACACATGCATACAAAAATTAAACCGAAACTAAAAGCAATGTAATGTAGACTAAAGCAGAAATAATGTAAGATATTTTATCATTTTAGTAAAACGTAGAAATTTTTCGGCTACATACAAACATACATACATGTAAATAAGTACAATAACGTGTGTTATTGTTGTATGTATGTATGTATTTGAGTACAAATACTCAAATGTACAATTTTATCATCATTGTTTCTATCTTTGGTATGTCTGTTTATATAACAAGTATGACCTCATTTATATTTCACAAGTTGACCATATTTACTTAAGAGACGACATGCAATACATACACACACGTCCATACGAAAGCGTTTGAGTCCTAAAACAAATGAACATAATTGTACATTTTTATTATAGTTAGAATAACTACATTCTCATAGATACATATGTACATATGTAGATATATTATTCCATTTTATAGCTACGAAATGTTATTTACACACCCATGCAAATGTTTCTATACGTATGAGTATGTAAATATACGTACATGCATATATACTTCCCCATATAAACGTTTACAAATACAATAAAACAACACGTGTCCTTTAGTGACATAATTTGAAACTATAGATTTTCCACACCAAGGGTAACATTTCTAAGTAATACGAACACTTTTAAAGTGTGCGAAATTAATTTAGGTAAAACTGAAAGTTAAGGATTATTAAAACTGCAGCGCGATAATATTTTAAGAAACTTGCAAATAAAACGTGACCAATAAATAAAAGTGGAGAGAAATTATGTAAAGAATATATACATATAGTGACATAACCACCAAAAAAAGACTATTTGCAATCGAAAATAGTCGATTTTCGTAAAAAAACCAGGGGGCAAATTACGGCATTCGATTCGTTTCGAAATTTTAAAATATTTCTATATAAACTCTATTGAAATATTTTGTAATTTCGTTCAGTAACGAGTGCCGTAATTTGCCCCAGGTCAAAAATGTGTTAAGCTTACTAGTTTTATTTAGTGAACAGTTTCAGAGGTGATCAAACTCTATGCCTTTAGCTCTTTTATTAAGAGAGTTTCAGTCGAAGCAGATGCGTACATCCAAAATATGACTCGTTCGCGCATTCCATAGTACAGGGGAAAGAATGAGCATATAATTTAAGAAATACGTAACCACTTGCCGATACAGACGAAAGACGGAAACAATAATAGCAACTACAATGCTTCAACGTACGTATACAAAAATTAAAAAACTTATTTTAACAGAAACTAATGACACGTCATGACATGATCGAAAGCCACACTCAAAAAAAAAGACAAGTACTATTATTAAGAAATTTTTTTTCCTAAATTCAAGTAAAAAAAAATTCTAAATTTAAGTAATTTCTTCTAAGTTTAAGTAAATTTTTACAAAAATCTAGTAAAAATTACTTAATATGAGTAAAAAATAAAAAGTTTATATCCTCAAAAATAGTTCATAAAAATACACAATAAATTTCTCACATTTCAGGAAATGTTTACTGACTTAAAGGAAATATTTACTAAGAGTAGTAAAATAGTTATAAACTGAAGGAAATTTTATATTAAATACTAGTCAATTTCGTCTTAAAACAAAAAATAAACTTTAGGAAATTAATTACTCTTGATAAAATCATGAAATATGACTTACTTAAAAGATGTAAAAAGGTATACTAAATTTTAGGAAAATATTTACCAGTTTTAAGTATTTTTTCTTTCAATTATAGAATTTATTATTAATTTGCATTTAGCAAAAAATCTAAGTAAATTTTTTACATTTTCGAGGAATATTTGAACTTGAAATTTATTATTTTTTTGTAAATAAAATAAAATTTAAAAACTCAATAATTTCAATGCTTATTCAAGCTGCCTTGTTAGGCAATTGGTGACAGTGATTGCTTATCAATCAGAAGGTTGTTGGTTCAATACTTGTCAGCTCTCAAGGAATTTATATGTATGTATGGTGAATTATAATTAAGAATATAATATGAAGATATAATAAATAACATATCATTTGGTTGGTAATAGAATTTAATTAAAAATAAGTACCAGAATTAAAGACAAAAAAATTTGAAATTTACTAAATTTGAAATCAAACACGAAAAAAATTTTTTGCAAAGCTCCGAATTTTATGGGAAAATTTTACTTAATTTTAGGAAAATTTTACTTAAATATGAAAATATAATTACTATAAACTAGTTTATTAATGAACTAGAAATTTAGTAAATATTTTACTGGTTTCAAGTAAAAAACAGCTTTGGCGCCATACAACAACTTTTTATTATTCAAATTTAGAAAATTTTCCAAAGTTTTAGTTAATTTTTTTTTTGAGTGTAATTGATAGGCTGTTGAATGTGAGTAAATTGTACTGTGACTGGATGCTTCTAAAATTTTTCTAGAAGCCTTGCGTTAAGCATAAAAAAGAGCGATGCATCTGTTTAACATATAGTCTTGAGTGCAAAGACAGCAAAGTTAACATCTTGGTATTGTAGTAGTGAATAATTTAACATTGTGTGTTTAAATGCTTTTAATATCAGTGTTGTGTATATAAGCGTACTAATTTGTTAGGAATTGCACACTAATGACTTTTTATTTAATTGCGAATATTTGAATTTACAAAAATAACGTTTAAAAAAACTTATTAATATTATATTATGCGTTTTTTTTTATTATTTTTTATTTTTATATATATATGTATATCAATACATTGCATCCTCTTAGAAGTATATTTACTTTTGTAGAAACGTGCTTCCAATAATCTGGATAATTTAGTTTTTTGGATTTAATTTTTAAGCACAACTTACACTTTGTATATGTATTTAAATACCCAGCTAAAAAAAATTAGATATGGTTCATATATTTTTAATATATGAATGTATATAACTATATATGAATATGTATGAATTCATGTATGGAAATATATGGGATTGTACATGGCAAAACTATTATACATGAACTAATATATGGACTAATATATGAAATGTATTATAAAATATGAGCTCATATATGAAAATTTTGTTATGAAGCTCTTCATATGTGGATCCATATATAAATATAAGATTTTATATATGGAGCCATATAAGAATGTATGCACACATGATATCTCACATAAGATCGTTTTTGCAATCAAGGTTAGGTTAGGTTAGGTAGGGGTGGAAGTCAGAAACCCGGACTCACTTAGACCGTTTTGGTCCATTGTGATACCACGGAGACTCTGCTTATGCGGAGTCCCCACGGTCGAACCATCCAGAGCTCAGTATAAAGCTGCTAATACGTTGAAGTTTAACACCAGCAACGTCAGAAAGTTCCCTGAATTCAAGAGCGCAAATTGTGGCCATTCTCTTTCCTGCAAGTCCAGGACAGTGACAAAGAAAATGTTGTATGCTTTCCTCTTCATCAATATCTTGGCAGCTACGGCAAAAGTCGTTGTGTTCAACCCTTAGCCTTTGTGCATGCCTACCTATGAGACAGTGTCCGGTTAACACGGACACTAGAATCGAGATTTGTTTCCTATTCTTTGAAATTTTGCAATCAAAAAAGATTGGAATTTTATCACTGCTGAATTGAAAATCCATTAGAAAATACATACGGTATGCAAAGTTTATATGCGTACCCTCAACGTTTACAAAAAAAAACATTCTTGTATGATTTTATACATTGTGGCCCCATTTAATATATCAAATAATCAAAACGATAATCCAGTCATTAATTTTATAGAAAATAACAAAATTCTCTAGATAAGAACCAAACTTCATATTACTGTATTGAAAACTATTGTTAGAGGGATTATTTTTTCTTTTATAATTAATTGCATTAGTTTTTAATCTAATTTCTTAAGCTAAATGTTATGTGCGAATATGACTTTTGTGTTTTTTAAATAATTGATTCACCTTTTGATGAATGAAATGACTTTTAGTTCGTTTTGAATTATTTGTCCAAACAAATGTCTCATTAAATACAACCTCTCTCTCTCTCAAGTCTAAAAAATTTAATTTATTGCACAGCAGTGCACTTTTGTGAATCAAGACTGTATGAATATGAAATTTGCATACTGTGGAGGGAATTTACACATACATGTATGAAAATGTATGAACATATATAATCATATATGCCCATATACCCTAATTTTTCGGATCCGAACCATATATGGGATATCATATATGCTCCATACATATTTTTTTAGCTGGGTACATATGAATTTATGTTCATATACAGATTTAAATACATAAATCTACAAATTGTTAGAAGCTTTCTTGTTTTATTTTTATTAAATAAATTATTTCTGAGTTTTCATTAAAATTTAAATAAACTTTTAGTTAATTTTAATTATTATTTTTCGAACTTCATTTGTTTCTATATTTGTAATTTGATCAGGCTAACGATCGTATCGGTTTGTATGCCAAATTACATGTGATAATTATTAATGAACAAATAAAACCAAAGTTAATTCTAAATATTCTAACTGATTTGTTTGTTGAAATCGTCAGTGTATAAGTTAAACAATGCAATCACAAAATGAACAAAACAAAAGAAAATTTTATACATTCCGTTTTTTAAAAACGAAACTATTATTATTAAAACAAATTTTAATTTATTAATCGTGTTAGTTTTTTCTTTAAGTTTGGCTTAGGCTAAATACATCTCTTACACTTTGTATACTCTTGTGACTTGAACTTGACTCAAAAAAATTGTTTTGGTATTTTCACTTCAGTACTTTTACTACCTTCCTTCGTCTTTTTAATGAGAAGGGAAACATTAAACTAATGTCACACAAAGCTTTTATATTTTCGTGCACAGGAAACAAAAATTTTCCTGTTCTAGTTCTGTAATCGATTTAATTTTGTCAGAAACAGCTTTATTATTCTGGAAAATATCCTGCAAAAATCTAATTATTCTTTGGCGTAATTTTATGTCAATAATTCACAAATCCCGGCGAATATTTCTTTTCCTTTCGTTGAAAATGCTTTTCTTCAAAAACTGTGCCTAAAGCCATGTCACGCACTGCCAATGACTGCGTGTACGACAATCTGAAAGTTGTGCTAAAGGGGTGAGATAAAATGCCCTGCTGTAATTAACATGTTAGTAGCTACATACCGTCAGCTGAAATGCAAAAATACGTTACTAACAAAAAAAATTCATTTAATTATTTAAATTAATTATTGTGAATTAAGTTTGGTACGGAGTTCATAAGGAGTAAAAACTACGGAAATTCAGGTGAGTAAATTTCATAAAGAAATTTCCATTTGCTACTGCGGACTTTCAAATGAAAAGTACATGGACTTTTTGAAATTTATTGCCCATCTTAGGGATGTTATAAATATAAGTGGAGACTTTTTTTTAGTCAACTGAAACAAAAATTAATGTTTATACAAATGTTTACTCACGGAATTTTCAACATTTCTAATTTTCATGAAATTGTAATTAATTTTTAGTGTTTTCGTGTGTTGTAAATTCAAAAATATTAATAACAACTGCGGTCGTTTCAGTTCAACTCCAAGCTCTCTAACTTTATTGAGAGCTACAGAAAATCAATTTCAAGCCGGACATATAGTTTTTCATCTCCTTTTCATAAGGATCCAGAATAACTAACTTTATGTCGCTGGAAATGAATATTGTAGAAATTACAAAAGTTTGGATAAACCTATACCATTTTTGGTGAACGGTATATTAATTATACACAAAATTTTACACGATTATTTTTTCGTGTAGAAATAAATGTAAATTTACAGACGTGAAATTCCATAAGAACTCCGCACGGGGCTTTACATCGACACCACATGTCCCTACACATTTTCAAAACTTTATGCATAACAACCAGACGAATTATAAATGAAAACAAAACTTTACTTTAGTCACTTGAATAATTTGATTTCGTTTTTTCTGTTTCCTTATAAAATTAAAAAAATAAATGTAGTTACATGATTTTATATTTCAGCTAACGATATATTAATAAATGTACTAATATTCATATAAACGTCCTGATTCAATTCTTCCTTTAGCGACTGAAACTATCTTGAGGGGGGTTAGTAAATAGTTAATATAATTGTTATAATAATAATAATAATAATTTTAATTAAGAATATAACTTTTTGCTTAAATGTACTACAAGCAAAAGTCATTAATGAAACAAAGCAATTACAGCAAGTAAAATTTGTGTGTTTAATTAAACCAAATTTCTCCAAAGAAAATAACACTAGATACATTAAAAATTTAAATTATGAAAATCATGTTCATATCCATTAAATAGGTCATTTGGCAAAGACAAAAGAAGTGATAAATAATTAAAACACGAATGCCATTGCATGTAATCAGGCGTTAAATATATATTGTATGTAAAGCAAACTTACAATAGAACAAGTTACCTGCTGTAGATAGAGAAATCTCAAGCATTAGTACTATTTACCAAACTTTTCATAAATATGTATAAAGTCCAATATACTCGTATATATTTCCATACAAACGCAAAAGCAACAGCCAAACTTTACTCTTACAACAACAACAATAATAACAGTTGTCATCCTTTTTAGGACAATTCATTAGTGCTACATAAAGCCCATTAAATTGTGCGCAATCACTAACTGTTGTACACAAATTTGTTGATGTGGGTGTATGCCTGAGTGCGTGCGTGTACATGCGATAAGAAAAAACGAAGAAGAAAATTTTTAAAATACAAAATGAAATGTACAAATGAAATAATACAATAAGGTATAAATAACATGGATTTAATTTATTCCAAATGGCATTTAAACGATGTTATTAGCGCAGACATCCCAAAAGTAGGCAACGAATTTGTATACGTATATTTTTCAAGAGCATTTGAGTTTTTTTTAGAAGAAAGATTATATTCAAATGAAGGTATGTATGTATGTATATCATTTCTTTTGCAATAATTTAATATAAAAAATATATACTATAAGTCTCGGGTTTTACTTTACTTTAATTATTGTTTGAGGTTTTAGAGTTTTAGAAGTCATTAGCTGAATGGTTTTACAACACAATAATCTAAGCGCTAGAGACTGCTTTAAAAATAATTAATTTAATTATGTAGACAGCAACCGAGTTTTATCGAATTTTTATCGAAGACAATGAATAAAATTTTATATACTCTATCCCAGGGCTATTCAACCTGTGGTACGCGAAACTTTCCCAGGTGGTACGCCAAATCTTCGAAAATTTTAAATTTTTTTTCATTATCTAACCAAGTAATGCGATTAAAATCTCTGATATCAAAAATGCAATGCCAGCGATCTCATTAAATTCTGACATACATAAAATGAATTAGATATACGGTCTTGTTATGTTTTTATTGCCTTTGAATAATTAATTTGTTATGTTTAATATGCTTATTTTATTTTATTTTATTTTTATTAGTTGAATAATAAAGTACTGAAATCATCAAAATTTCCTAATTTTTATGTATTTAATTTTATTTATTCTTGCAATGTTTTTAATAATTTTAATTTCTTTTTAATTTGGTTGTTTTTTATTATTAATAAATGAAATTTATTAAATATTTTAAAATTTTATTCAAATAAAATTTTTTTGGTGGTACGCGAATTGTTGGTTGTGAGTTTTGTGGTACGCGAACCAAAAAGGTTGAATAGCTCTGCTCTATCCCATAACGAAATATTTTGCATAGTTGTCAAAACTCATACCCAGTCATTCTAATACTTAATTCATATTCACTCTTCTGTATATTACGACATGCCTAAGCCTGTCTATTAATTGTTATGCCATTGAATTCGCGCGAATTTTTAATTTACAACCCATTTGCACTCAACCAGTTTTTTTTTCACAAACACTATAATGATTGAAGTTTTATCAACATTGATAACATTATTGCAATTATATAAATTATCTTTTTATATAGTATGTGAAAAAATGCGTTTTAAAACTTTTCGGTTTTAGTGTTAAGAACTTTTTAATGTAAGTGAATTAAAAATTAATCACTAAAAAGTTTTGACCAAAAATAATTATAATTTCACTACATATCTTCATAAATCTTAAATTGTCAAAAAATTACTAATCAGCATCCTACAAGTCTTGCTCGTGTAAAAACTGCACTTAACGAATTTCTTAGCGCTTGTTCGTAGTCGGTTATAAATATATTTGGATACAAATTAAATATATTTGCCTTAATATATTCAAAGAGTGCTTTGTAAATTTCATTTGTTTTTTTGTCCATCAGAAGAAAGAATATGGGAAAAATCTAGAAAAGAAATAGTAATTTCTGTCGGTAGAATAAATTTTACTTACTTATCTCTTCACAATATTGTATGTAAATAAAAAGAAGCTGCTTAAAGCAGCCATGTGGTACTATTTTAAACGTAGCACCAATGAGATATGTTCTCTTAGTTGGAGATATATTTGCTTTTATTAATTCTATTGTTTTCAATGATGAAAACAAGCAGAATGAAAAATTTTCCTCCTTAATTGCCGCGGTGAAGAAATGCTTGGGTTTTGCGGTGTCCTTCGACAAACCAAAGCCGTTCCACACGATTTCAATATTAAGTGCTTCGATGATATCTATAACTTAGTTCCTACCGCCCCTTCGGATCAATATCAAGAAAATATTACCCTTCAAAAGTCGGGACACCAAAATACATTTTAGAGGTATGATGGTTCCTTCGGCAAATGTTCTTATTTTAATCCCTAGAATACGATTTTCTTTGTAATTTGAGCGATTTTTTTGCCTTCATACAAATCGATCCGCCCTAATGTACTTATTAATCTTTCGAAAAAAAATTTTTATGTTAAAACATAATTTTACTATGTGTTATTTTTTTAGTTCCTTAACACATTTTTTTCACTTTTTCCTCAAATTAATCTCTCAAGTTGCAGACACAAAAATTTGCTTCAATTCAAACATATTTTGCAAGACTTTTTAAACTATTTCTTTCCATATATTAAATAGCATTCCTGCTTTATAAAACACAACTAAAAAATAGTTGCTTGGCTAGGAAGGAAGAAATCTATGGTTTTTCAAACATTTAACAACTCAGTTTTCCCTTGTTCTTTGTTTTTTTTTTTTTGCTACGACCATCATATTTTGCCCATAAACTATAAACTCATATACTTTAAATATTCTCTTTCCTATTTCTCGTGCATTCCTTTTGCTATACGCTGCATCAGGCTATGGCATAACACAGCCGCCGCCACAGCATCATATTTCGTAACCAAACACAGTATAACACTTAATATCAATACGAAATTAATTGCCTAGAAAAATAATTACCTCAAACTTTAACTATAACTTTAAGCATTTGTGCTAACGTGTTGTTGCTGCGGCATACACCATCAACTCGAATACTCATGGCGAACAATAACACACATTCAAACTTATTTTTTAACTTAGCAAGCACTCACACTTTAACGCTATAGACTCTCAGCCACCCAACACTTTATTTCTCCTGCGATTCACAGCGAAAATAGAAAGACATTTCTACCAAAAATAAAAATAAAATTGTGTAAGAACGTTAAATTATGTGCAGAAAGACATTTATCACAATGTCAAGAGCATGAAAAGGCTGTGTTGTAGTAGTTGTCGGAAAAGTAGAAGAGCAGCCGTAGAAGGAATGTCTGAGGAGTTTGAATTCTTAAATCACACAAATTTTAAATTCCTAAATCACATACATTCGGAACTAAAAGATATTTAATTCAGAGATATTTACAAGAATGTTAGTCAAAAACAAACTCAAGCATAAACATATGATCAATATTCACTAGTCCCAGCTTTGGCAAAGGAAAAAGAAAACTATAATAGAGAAAACAATAATTATTTATAACTCGTTTGACTAAAATTCTTGACACAACTCTCGCTTCATCTGGCAGCATAAAGCAATAAAGTTACAACACAATTTTGCTAAAGCAATCGAACGTTTGCGATAAGTTACACACAACAAAGGAATACGACAAAACTTTCTAAAGAGAGGGAAAATGGATCATTTAAAAAACGAATGCCTCTACAATCGTTATAAAGTTGAATGTAATTAATTAATGTAAGTGTTCGAGAATGCTGTAAGCATAAATAGCACAAAAGTATCTGAAAACACAAGTGTACTTTTTGTAAAGCAAAATAATTAAAAAAAATTGTAAATGTATTTATTATTATTTATTTAGAGAGACTTCATTTTTTCTACATAACAAGATTAGCCAACATAATTTTATAGGAAACTTAAAACTATTATGTATTATTTTAATAACATTTTCTGATAATGCAACTTGCTTATTTGAATAAAAAGAATTAACATTTACATAATAAATTAACATCAGTTTTTTTTAATATAGTGCCTGCTCCCAGCACTTGTCTAAATTAGTAGAGTTATATCTACAAAAATAGAACTTAAAACTAATAAAAAATTAAAACTAAATCTTACACCTAAGACTTACACTAAATTAAAGAAAAGCATAAATAATAAAAAAAAAAACATCCATAAAAAAAAAAAAACAAACAAAATTAATAAAAAAAAAAAAAAACAAAAGTTAACCTCTATGTATGCCGGGAGTAACATGTGAGTAAAAGTTTTGACCAGGATAAGTATTGCAAGGTTCTTTTAATATTCCAATGCTGGAAATATATTCAGTGTTTGACCAACTAAAATCTTGTTCATAAGTTAAAATGTCCTTAATAACGCTCCCTTCAAAATAAGACAGTTTTTCTACAAACTTTCTCATCAAATCCAGGCCATAAAAAGGTATCGGTGACAATTTAGATTTTTCATAAACGAATCTATTTGAAAATCTCTTGTGCAAGGATTCATAATTCTTCTCTATGCACTTCCGAACAATATGACGTTCGAAAATTTCCATTCGCTTGAATGCCGTTTTTGAAATACTAAACCAAATAGGAAATGCATAAAGAAGAATTGGTCTGATGCTTACTTTATACAAAAGCAATTTAGTTTTCTTTGGCAAAAACTTACTATTAAATAATCTTTCAAAGGCCCCCTTAACACGATTTGCCTTTGCCAAGTTGTACACAACATGATTATTAAACTTCAAAATCTTATTAAAATTCACTCCAAGATATTTAATACTGTTTTTAAATTCGATTTCGTTGCCATTCAACGTAAGTCTCAAACCCTTGCTTTCCGGAACAACAGTATACTTGCACTTCCCGGAGGCATTGCGTATACAAATTGCATTACTCTTTGCGGCATTAATTTTTATACCCCAACTGGAATAAAACTGATTCGTCCTTTCTAGGTGTGATGAAACACGCTGAAGAGCAACGCGAGGAGATTCATCATGAGCATAAAGAAGTGAGTCATCAGCATAAAGTATGCTCCTCGACTCGTTAAATTCATGTGGAAAATCATAAATGAAAATGTTATATAGATGAGGTGCCAGAACAGATCCTTGCGGAACACCACAAGAAACCTCACCTTGATCTGATACCAGATCTCCAATTTGTACGCAAAATCTCCTGCCATCAAAAAAGCTTTGAAAGAGTTTAACGATGGACGCTTTGAATCCAATTCTTACCATTTTATATAAAATGCCCTCGTGATAAGCTTTGTCAAATGCCTTTTCAACGTCAAGAGATACAGCTACAGTACACCTACGTTCTCTTAAATTTCGAATTATATCAGAGTGAAACTTCAAGAGAGCATGCACCGTAGAGTTACCCTTTTTGAAGCCAAACTGTTCCTGAGGAATATATGAACCATTCAATCCCATATCCATTTTTTCCCTGATTATCCTTTCAAATAACTTTCCTATATTGGAAAGTAATGAAATTGGCCGAAAGTTGTTTATGTCGCAATTATTCTTCTGTTTAGGAATCGGTACTATTTTAGCCATTTTCCATTCACGCGGAAAGTAACAGTTATTCAAACAATTGTTGAACAATATCGTAAGATACTCCAAAGCTTTTATTGGAAACTTTTTTATTATATAATTGGAAACATTATCTAAGCCACACGACTTTTTGCTGTTAATAATCCTACAAATCTCTGACACATAATTCAAGGTAGTAAATTCTACATTGTTCAAATTATTCAATGATGTGTTATCATCATTAAATGATATAGGATCACCAGCTTGAAATATTGTATCATTAATTGCCTCAGCTATCTCCGACACATCTCTATTAGGTGAAGTACCCTGAAAAACATTGGCGAAATGGTCCATAAAAACTGACAATTTGTTATTCGCTTCGGTTATTTTCACGCCGTTAATGGAAACGTCTTTAACATATTTACGATTTTTATTCCCGATAATCCTAAATACCTCCTTATAAGCCCAAGGGCCGGGTTTAATGCCCTTTAATCTGTCATTAAAAAATATTGCCTGCTCCTGTTCAATTTGCTCTTTTATAAGGATCTTAATAAGTTCAATTTGTTTCGAAATCAACAAATACTGGGGATGTTTTCTATTTAAAGTCCTCGCATATATCGTCTTTAAATCTCTTTGCCAGCTATATTTAATCCTGAGCATTATTCTCAATTTATCAGAGGCAACAAACTTTTGTCTCTTACACTCTATTCTCTTGGAATGAGTTCGCGTGACAAAACTAACTGTATTATTAAATTCTCTAAGAAAATTATCTATATCATCGTTCGTCAAATTAATATTTTTTGGCGGAAAATGATTCAAGAGGGTGTTAGTCACATCCAATTGAAAAGCATTCCAATTCACATCTCTATAAGATACAAAACTATCAGGAGAAATTGTAAATGTTTTAAAGCCTTAATTAAGCCTTCAAATAGGCAACACTTTATTAATCGCTGTAATATAAGCAAAAAACAAACTTAAATAAAGTTCATAGATTAAACAAACATGTAAATATGTAGGAAATTTCGCAAAATAATGTCCATTTTTTTAAGAATATTAAACAAAAGTTTTGTAAATAACATATCGTCACCTTAAATCCAAAAGGCCTTAAGTACACTTTTTTACTTATTCACGGGAGAAACAAAAAACTTTATAGATTTCAGACTATTTGTTTGTTAGGTGCCAAATTGAATAATGAATAAACTCCGTATTTTGAACAAATGGGTAAAATTTTAAGGAGAGATAAGTTTTAGTTTATCACATCATAATCAATCAAAAAGTCTATTTTAATTTTTTTGTTGTTACTTCCTTTTGGATTTAAGGTGACGATTTATAAAGCAATGGATTAGAGATCCTTGAAAACATAATCATTTCTTTCGCATTTTTGCCTTCGGAAAATATTGAAGTTCAATGTTTGAACATACGCCATCAAAATGCTGGATCACATTGATATGCTTGCATTCATATGCGACTTTGATTGATACTGGATTAACAATTTGATAGCGGAAGGCATCTTTAAAATTCGTTTGTTAGAATTGAAATCTACAGTTTTATGAAAGAGAAACATAATAGATAGTATGTATGCATAACAAATATTGGCATTTTTCACTAAGTTAGACTTATGTGCCCATTAAAAAGTTGCTGTTTTCAAAGTAAACGAAATACTTCAAAGCAACAGCTTACAAAAAGATTACAAATTAAATAAAATTCTTATCGTACATAATAATTGCTGTAAGGACCATACTACAAGAATTGTCACTTGTTGTTAAATATATTTATTTGAAATACCTTAAATTAGTTTGTCATCTCTTCTTTAAAATTAGCACTTACCTAAAAAGAAACAAAAATAAAATAAATGGTATTACAAATATTATAGTGAAATTTTTTTTCTAGAATAAGAAATTTATAAAATGTATTGTCCACACAGAAAAAAGTAACCACAAGATTCAATTAAATTAAAAAATTAATTAGTTTTCAACCAATTGCGGAAATTGTACTCTTATTATTGACTCAACCATTTTAATTGAATTTTTTTTGGTTTTGTTCAATTAAAAAACTTTTTTAATTAACGGCTTTATTTTCTATAAATCAACGCTTAGCGTTGATAAATTTTCAGTTTTTTAATTTAAAATTTTTCCATATAATATTTGTCAACGCTTCGTGTTGTGTTTTACATTATTATCCCCTTAATGTTTTCCTAAGATTCCATTAAAATTTAATTAAAATTGTTTTTAAGCTTCACTTCAAAATTTAATTAAAATGTTCTTCAAGTTTCAATAAGAAAATAATTAAGGGTCTTATGAAAAAAAATTCAACAAAGCTTTGCAAAGCAAGGTTAACTAAAGTTGTATTCTAAAAAATTATTATATCAAAATTCTAAAGTAGGCACCCACGTTTGTTAAGACTACTTTGATATTTCCAAAATGTGTATTTTGTACTTTAAATATTTTTGTTAATATGGCAAATATTGATTCTGAAAATGAAGCTAGAATTGTTAACTCTTAGCTTAGATTTACTATTTCTGTCATGTAATGGAAAACATCATCAAATTATCCAACTGATTCGAAATAAATAATAAAATCTATAAAAAAAATATTGAAATAAATACAATTATACAAAAATGTTTAAGTGATGTACATACAATCAAAACAAATCGAAAAGAGTTTGATATTCAAATACTCATTTCAATCGAATAAAAGAAATTGTGATAAAAATTCTTTGTTCATCATATTTTTTTACTTTTACTTCAAAGAAATGTTTATCTGTTTTCCTACCATGTCAGAAGCTCATATTGTTTAAATTAGGTTGCTTTACTTCAAGAAAATAAAAATTTATTTAATATAATAATAAAATATTTGAATACCCAAATGAAATTGTATTCGATTTTGTGCATCATAAGCTGTAAAGTGGTTGGTGAACCCGGTGGTGTTACCAGTACTTATTATTAAATAACAAAATAATTAAAGTTGTGTTTTGCATACAATTTCTTAATAAAGCAATGTTAGCCTTAAAGCACTTGGCAACTACTATGAACTTTAAAGCTTAAGTAAATTTTTTTTTTGCATAAGTGGGTAAAACTTTAAAAGATTTACTGGAGATTATTTAGTTTGTAATTAATTTTTTTAATACATGTATTTATTTATTGTATCTTCAATTATGAACTAATAATAAGTATTCAAATCTTAAATCTAAAATACAATTATTAGGACCGACCACTGTCGGACATAAACTTAGTGATACTTATAATAATACATTAGTGATAATCAAAAACGAAAAAAAGTATAAAATTTGTAAACGCACTAATAATCCCAAAATTATATTTTACTTATTCAGTAAAATATTTTTTTATTAAAATACATTGTATACTCAATAATCAACATGTTTTTAATTTTCTTACTTTACCATTACTACACTGGCTGACTTTTTTTAAGCATAAAATTGTAGATATAAAGAGTATGTAAAAAGAAAATAAATGTAAATAACAACAACAGCTATTCAAGATAGAGTGTTGCCACACAAGTATTTTTTGACCGGGTGCAGTCAAATTAATAATGAAAAAAAAAGTATTTTCAAGAAATACCATCTGTAGTGTTGAGTGTTAGAGCCCTTGTGTCCCTCTTTTTTAGGCGGATGTGTCCAGTAAACTTCAAAATATTACGAGCAAACGGATTAGGATGTGACTCGAGTTTTGTTAAATATTTGCCTGAGTATTTTGCAATTTCTTCAATCACTAGTGGCATATTGAAATCACAATGTATATTTGAATTTTTAATGTACCATAGAGCTGATGTTATTAACCTTAAAATTTTGTTTTGTCTTCGTTGAATTCTCTCTACATTTTTCTTACAATGGGACCAATGGGAAGTTATACCCTTTCAGACAAAATAAGAATTTTTATAATCGCTCTAAAACAGCTACGTCCAAACACAAATACACTGATATTTTCATTTGCGGTAAACAGCTTTGAAAGCTCTTAAATTTGTTTTTGTATCTTTACAAAGTAAGATCAAGCATTGGTGTCTGTTCTGTTACTGTTGTAGATGTTTTACTCTCGTCAGTTTAAAAGCACAAAGAGGTTTTCATAAAAGTTTTCATATTGTTCATATGGCTTGGACGTAGCTGGTCTAAAATGTACCGAATTATGAAGTAAAAAATAGATAGGAATTGTTAACCTCATCCTTTTTTTGAAGTCGTTTAAAAAGAGTAGTGAATTAGCTATGGTCTGCTTTAAAAGGTGTGTGAATTTGCTACAGTGCCGTTGTTTGGTCTTAAATTTGGAAAATTTTCAGTTCATAGTTTTTGTTTTGGATAAAAGTTTTGATAGATGTAAAAAAACTTGATGTAAACGGTATATATTTTCATAATGATTTTAATTAAAATCTGTTAGATTTTATGCAGGTTTTTTTGACAGCACCCCCAATTGATAAATTAAAAATAAAATACAAATGCCTGTGGCATTTAAATTAAAATACATTAAAATTTACTCAGTAATTTTATGCAAAACATAAGTTATTTAAACAAATTAATATTTCTAAAAAAACTCTCGCCCAAATGTTAACAACAAAAATTGTTGCCTACAATCGGGATAAATATTTAATGCCGGGTTAAAGGTAATTTTGACTGCATTTGCTATAATTTTTTTTCAATAGTTTATACAATTGCGTTTTAATTTATTATTTAACCCATCAATTAACAACTTCACAACAGGTTGTATTATTTTTTGTGTTTCAATTCTTCCTTTCTTTCTATTGAGTTATTTAAGATAAAATGAGTGCATAAAACAATTTATTAATTTCATTTTAATTAAATATACATTTAACAATGATAAAGTTTATTAAATTGTTAATTTTTTCCTCTCTGCCATGCTGTAAATTGTATAAATGTAATTGAATTTTCATGTTTGACATATTCATCTCTCATGAATATGTCATGTGTGAGAAAAAAAACAGGTATTAATTAAATTATTTACAACTACATGGTACATAATATATACATATATGTATGTATTTATATGCAGAAATATGTACATATATGTAACCTATAAATACACGCAAAACATCAATAATCCGCTTAAAAGTAGATATTAGTCATTATTTTGTTTATGTATACAAAGGTGCAAATAACTATTTATCACATTGTTTTCAAAGCATATTTTAAGGATCAGCAGTACTATATATTTTAAAGCATGTTTTTAGGAATATTCAAATAAATTGAAGAAAATGTTTAAGCATTTGAATATTTTGCTTACCCGAACATTTCAATATACATTTTAGCTTGTTTCGTCGGGTGGTTTCAAAAAACATTAGGATTAGGCTTTGCCACAACACTTTATTACGGAAATAAAACAAAACTAAATTAAATCTGCTCTTGACAAAAAATACCTTGTGACTATTTTGGTTTGTTTTTTTTACGCGTTGCATAATTTTTTGATTGAGATTTTTATTCCATTTAAGTTGTAATAAATAAATGCCATTTGTAAAACATTTGTACTCCATCTCATTCTGAAGTGAACTTTTAGCATATAATTAATTTAAATTTGTTCTAATTTTTTTTTTGCCTTTTTTTCTTTAGTCTAGTTTTAATATACATATTTCATGTAACGAATTTTTAAATACTAAATTTATCATTTACTAGTGAAATAAATAACCCTCTTTGATTGGTTTTGTGCAGCATTTCGAAAAGTCTTTTTATTTTTCATATACCGAAGGTGGAAAGAAGAACGACAAAAGAAGAAAAAAGTTTATTTATTTATATTGTGGCTTACCGGCACTTAATTGTATAAATTATTGTTTTGTAAGTTAAGTGTTTTATTTTACACACCGTCGTGGTTGGCCCAGGAAGAAAATGAATAGAAATGCTTTCCTTAAAAACCCGAACGAGGGTGCTAGTATTGGCAGACAAGTATGTATGCGTGTGTGCACGTACGTTTTATTACATTAACCACACATGCTTAATTGTTTAGGCATTTAAATAACACAATAAATTACTCAGCCCATAAGTGCATTTCATTCGTCATCATCGAAGGAAACTCAATGATTCTTCTTTAGTAATTCTGTTTTATTTCCTTACAACTTTCTACCCCTTAATTTTATGGCCATGCGAGGACGGTTCGGAAATGCCCAAAATTGAAGTGCAGACATCAGTTCTTTTTAGGGTTCCGTACACCAAAGGTGAAAAAAGAACCCTATTGTTTTCGCTGCGCTGTCCGTCTGTCCGTAAGAGCTACGGACCTGAAATTAGGACAAAGTATGTAGAACCTTGGCCACTACAACAACAAATACATAAGAATTAGAAATTAAAGGGTGCTACAAAACGAGCGGCGAAAAATGCTAAAATCCCATGTAATATACATACAATCGTAGTATGTACATATGTATATTGACACTTGAAATTTGTAAAATGGGTGTATTTTTATATAGACTACAACAATTAACATTAAAATATTAAAAAATTTAAATTAAAGGGTGGTCCATCAGTTAATGCAATTTTGACTATGTAATTTTGACAACTTGCTATATCTTGGAGACCGTAAGAGGTAAAGTCTTGAAATTTTCAAAACCGGTAAAACTAAAAAATCCGAAAATTATAAAATCGCCAAATCGAAAAAAATCGCCAAAACCTGAAAAAAATCGCCAAAAACTAAAAAAAATCGCCAAATCGAAAAAAATCGACAAAATTAAAAAAATTCTAGCACTAAAATAAATCGCCATATTCGAAAAAATCGTTTAAATGAAAAAAAATCGCCAATATGAAAAAAACGCCAAAAACCGAAAAAATCGCCAAAACGCGAAAAATGCGCCAAAACCAAAATAATTGTTTATGTGAAAAAAAATCGCCAAAATGAAAAAAAATCGCCAAAATTAAAAAAAAACCGCCAAATTTAAAAAAAAAATCGCCAAAACAAAAAAAAAAATCGCCAAAATTTAAAATAAACGCCAAAAACCGAAAAAACTCAAAACGAAAAAAAAGTGCAAAAACTAAAAAAAGTCGCCAAAACAAAAAAAAGTCACCTTATGAAAAAAAACGCCAAAATTAAAAAAAATTGCCAAAATAAAAAAATCGCCAAAATTAAAAAACACCAAAATAATAAAAATTGCCAAAATTAAAATAACTTCAAAAACCAAAAAACAAAATCGCCAAAACGTGAAAAAAGTGCCAAAACTCAGAAAGCGCCAATAAATTTAAAAAACCCCCGAACAAAAAATAAACGCTTAAAACCGAAAAAACCCAAAAACGAAAAAAATGCCAAAACTATAGGTTATATTGTTCGTATTGAATTACATATCTCGTACCCTACGGAACCCTTCGTGCGCGGGTCAAGGTCGCACTTCACTGAATTTATTTCTTATTTATGTTTCTTGCCATACGAAGATGGTTCGGAAGTGGTGAATAATAAAGCTTAACAGAAGACCTAAAGGCTTGAACTTTACACAGAAAAAATTAGAATCGAAATGGGATCAGCAAAAGAAATAGTTAACATTCAATTTAAAAATTAACAATCATCATTGTTAATATAACAAAATTAAAGTTTTATAGTAAATTAAATTACTCAACAAAATTATTTGTTAAATCATATCATAACGGAATGTGCACATGTAGAAAAAAACAAGAAATCATGTTTTGTGTGTATTCATTATTTTAGTATCTAATAAAGTGTTGCTCTTTAGCTGAGAGGTAAGCAAGTTAGTTTATTATCGCTGAGGTTGCCGGTTCAACTCCGCCCAAAAGATATTTAGTGTTTTTCGCAGACAAACAAAGAATCGTTTCGAGGATTGTGGATTGTGTATAAAAATAATATTGTTAATATAACAATTAAGATAATTAAAATTCGTACGGAAATTCAACAATTCGCGTTGTTAATTACAATAAATTTAACTGAAATAACTTTGAAATATAACAAAAATAAATGTCGAAAAATAAATAAATTTCAACAAACTATTTGTTGATATATTTAATTGAAAATATTTTTCAGATTTTCCTTTAACTTACAATTTCGTTGATTGTATTTACAAAAATCGTTGTAGGTTCAAAATCAATTAATTATTTAATTGATATAACAAAAAAATTAACTGTCTTTACAAATCATTTTTTCTGTTTACTACAACAACTAACACAAATGGACACTAATGCACATCAGAAAAGTGCGTGGTGTTGATGTTTTATGACTGTTGGATACAGGAACGTGCTACTTCAGCCAATGTAAGTATTTGTAATAATCTAAAGCTCCTATCCTTTTTCATTGTGAGACTACTGTTTTTTATCCGTAGTGTTTTGGTTTGAATTTCGACTATTGTGTTATACTATGTTTTTAAGAGGAGTTTTCTAAAAACTAAATACAACCGTTCACATTATATTTGAGATGTTTAAGGTTGAAGTTTTGTCAAAAAATGTTCTTTATTTGCTTTATTATGTTTGCCTAAACAAAAAATGTTTTTGTAAATAATTTAATTTTGTATGAAAAAAATTTAAATTACAAAAACAAAATATGTATATATAAAATTTGTCAACGCTAAGCGATGCGTTTTTCAAAATTATACACTCAATTTCAATTTAACCGATTTTCGTCGGCTCACTGCAACAAAGTCATAAGTAATAAACCATAATGGTCTTTGTTCTCAATTAATTCTGGAATAAGCTCATATGACTTTATTTATTACCACTGCAGTGTATTGCAATCACATCCTTTTATTTCAATTTGTTGAACATCTTAAAAAACTATTCTAGTTTGAACAGCACTATGGCAGTAGGGTTTGCCGAAAACGTTTCAGTTCGGTTTCGGTTTTAAAAGTATGTGTATTTGCATGAAACATATATGGTGATTTAAAAATAATTACTCCTGTCGTGAATAGCAAGTGAAATTTTTGTTCAAGTGAAATTTTCATTCGCTTCGAAGGGAAGAATGCTACCGTGAACCTCCTGTGAAATGTCAAAAGGAAAGAAGACTGGTAAAGCTTAATTAATTGAAAATCTGAAAAATTTAAATTTAATAACAAGAAGCATACAAATTTTAAGATCTAAATCAATTTTTTTTTAATTTAAAAAGGTGTTTTTAAATATTCTAGGTGCAGTGGAAAAAAATTCTTTATTAGATCACCGTGTGGAATTATTATTAACAATCGTAAGCTTTACTTAATCTCTTTACTAATCTTGTTCTAAAAATAAATTTGTAACTCGTAGAAAAATATCAAAAATTATTCGATATAATAATTCAGTTCGCCTGCAAAAATAAAGTGAACAAAATAAGAAAAGAAAAAAAATTCACGTAAAAAATTTTACTCATGATAAGGGGATTCAAAAAAATGGGGAAACATGGAAAAATTATTCACGACCGCAATTTGGTGAAAAGTAAAAATATTTTGAGAGAAAAAACTTTCACGATATGGGTGCTTATGTATCATTGGGCGAGAATATTAACGTCAAAGACTAAAATATTTGGGTAGAATATGACAAGAAATACTAAGGGATAAGAGGAACTTTCGGTAATGAGTATGTGTATAAAAAGCTTAAGAATAAAAAATTTATATTTAATTACCAGCGACAGAAAACACTCTTTCGCTTTCAGTTGAAGAGGGCTTTATTGCGTTATTGCCTTGTGAAGAAATCATCACTATCATCGGGAATAAAAGTTCACGTGAAATGTGTTCCTTTTCCCTAAAATTGTGATAGCCAATGTTTGCGTTGTTGTGGTTTCAGTATACTATTTTCTAATTGTGTTCGCCATTTTTTGCTCACAGGAAATATTTCACGTTCGTTCGTTCGTTTTTTGATAAAGTATAAATTCATGCCCATGAACGTTTAAATTATCCTCTTTTTGCTTTACATCTGTTAGAGCTTTTTTGATACCAGATTACAATTCTTGCTGCAGAGAATTGTAGTTTTCTTAAATTACAATTGACGATTTCTGAATTACAATTGACGCTTTATGAATTTAAATTGATAAATCTAAAGCTAAACAATTGACGCTTTTTGAATTACAAATGGAAAAGGTGTAGTATTAAATGAGCAAAGTCCATATCAGTGAGATATAATGATTTCCATCATTAGCAGTAATTCAGGGTTAGTCTTCGCCAAAAAAATAGCCGCCATATATTATTGCCATAACTTTTGCCATACATTTTTCTTTTTTTGTTAAAAGTGGCCGGGGGTGGTGAAAGGGACGTTCATATTGTAAACACTAACATTTGGTTGAAAAACACAATTGTTCCCCCATTTTTATTCAGTAATTGCAATAATTTATAAATGCAAAGGGAAAATTATTGTTATGTAGTGTCAGCGTTATTTATTTATATTTTATATAATTATAATAATAATTTTATTCTTTCATGTCTAACAGTCAGCAGCTTATTTTTTGAGTTTAAATGACATTCATTTGTTTAATTTCATTATTTCTGTGAAAAAGCATTGAAATTAACGATTTTGTTATTAAACTATGGTTTTTTTTTTAATACCAAAACCAAAAAGTTAGAAATTAGAATTTATATTACATAGATCACGAAACAAAACATGAACAGCAAAAATTATCCATATACGCTGAATGCACCGATAATGTTGCCTACTTTCTGGCTTAAACGTAAACTTAAGTATATACAAACATTTCCGAAGAAAAATCGTCACGTCACGGCAGTTTTGTTATATGTACGTTAAATTTGTTTCTTTTTGTGTAACAAACAATTAGTTCTATATTTCTGGAACGACAAAAATTACATTCACGAGCGTGATTCTGATATATTAGTGCTTAATGAAGACGACTTTATGTGAGGAAGTGAACTTTTTAGGCAGCATTTAACAATTAGAAATTATGATTACAGGCAAAGAAAATTGTAAATAATATCTATTATATTTATATCATAAATATAAATAACATCACTAGAGGTCGCATTAGGAGCGGACTAGATCGATTATTAGCAATTTATGAAAAAAAGTAACAAAACAACAAAATAAATTTAATCCACAATCTAGTGCAAATGGTCTTGCATAGTAGCATTTGCAAAGTGGTATAGCACATTTTTAATCTACACTTACAAAATACACAGAAATGTTCTTGATAGTTTACATTTGCTCTACATATGCAACACTTAAATACATCTAAAAATAAATAAAATAAAAAACTACAAAATGAAAAATAATTAAAAACCGAATAAAAAATGTATTAAATTATCTTCAGCAAGCTGCGGAAATATGTAGATAGAAATAGAAAGATCGTATACGATCGTATAGTAAATCAAAAAACGCTGTTCACAATTGTTGGGAAATTTTTAAGTTTGCACAAACTTAAAATCTCATATGCACAGGATTAGGAATTTGGATAATATTTTTATTTAGCATGCATTTGTTAAACATAGTTTTTATTTGTTTAAAGCAAAAGTAAGGCCCAATTTAAAATTAAAAAATTATTTTAAAGAATTTTACATCTTGCTTATAATAGCATACTTTTAAGAAAACTTTCCATCCTCGCAAGTGCTTTTTTTCTTCTTTCTATAGAACAAACATTCTATTACTTGTGAACTTGTTAAACATAAGGCTACTGCTACTTCAAAAAGGACAACTATTAACTGAAACCTAACAACATAACAACAAGTACTTTTTATGACTTTCTGAAGCATTACAATTTCAAAAAAAAAAAACGTGAAAAGAAAATAGCATAAAAAATTGAAAATGTTAGAGTTTTAAGTTAGTTTCTTACAACAAATAAAACTCTTTGACTTTGCTCAAGTATATACTTTTAGCATGAGATTTCTTCTAACAGTAAATTGTAAGCAATAAAAAAACGAAACAACTTTATAAGCAAAAAAAAAATTTTTTTTTGCCATCTGTATAAGTTTAAATAGAATTTTTTCACTTCACCTCGGGGCATAAGATAAAAAAATATATATGCGAGTAATTAGGTTGCATACAAACTTATGATACCTCTTCATTAAAGAAGAGTTAATAGAATTTCTTGAGGAAACAGAGTAAAGTGCGTAAAGTACATATCGTTGGCTGAGAGTGTAAAACTTCTAACTCACTTCAAGCAAACTTTATAGGAGAAGCAAAATACTGTTAACATTATCTATACATAGCTTCCCAGTGAAAAAAATGGAAGTCATTCTAGTGGACCAGTAAAAAAAGAGACTCCAAAAAAGTCATGAAAATGTAGAGTTTACGATGCGGAAGTAGTGCAAATTTCGATCCGATCTAATGATTTTTACATAGGGTTTTCATTGCAAGAAGTTCTCTTTTTCGATGCCTGGTCACTGAATTGGAAGCGATATTAAGAAAAATTCCCTTTTTTGTGTTCTATGATAATATTTTCATCTAGGAAAAATTGTAAATAGTTGCCTTTTTTAACAATTCGTTTCTTTTTATACGAATTTAAGCCCGAAACAGTGTTTTCATGTAAATTTAAGCAAATAACTTTTAAATTTTAGACTAAAAATAATTCATAAATTTCTTTAAAAAAATAATTTTTTTTAAATTCTGGGTGGGTTAAGAAACTAGCCCAATATATTTAGTTTTTTCGGCATGTAGAGTTTCAAATTATAATAAATATTTTAGTCACTCGATGCGGCGACTCTTTCTGTTTAAAAAGGCATTGATATGTCATATGTTAAAAAAGTGTATTTATCAGGTTTACATTATAAACCGTCGATTCACTATACTCGCACATAAAATATTAACCCCCTTATGCAAAAATAATTGGTAAATTAAAAGGTGGTTTAACAAACGAATTTTATATGGCAAAACTGGTTTTAATGCATGCTTTAACTTTAACAATCGTTTTTGCATAAGAGCGTAAATGAATGACACTACTTTTATTTGACTAAACCAGTAACAAACTAGCAATCAAGTAAAATATGTTCGAACAAAAATTATATAAATAGTTCTCTTTTTTTGAATTGTTACAATTTAACATTTGTTAACGCACAAATAATTATTATTAAAATAACTAGAGTTATTATGTTATAAACTGTCATTTAAACAAATGAGAAGTTCAAAAAATAACAAAGTTTAAACAAGAACTGGCTGACTTTTTTTCAGCTCAAATTGTAGTTGTACAAGTATGTAAAGAAAATAAATGTAAATAACTACAACAGCTATTCAAGAATAGAGTGTTGGCACAAAAGTATTTTTGATTGATATTTTTTAATTTCATTTGTTTGGAAATAGTTCACTTTCTTTAAACGGTGTTAAGAATCATTCCTAGGAAGTTCATATGTTTTAGAAAGTTGTTTATTGAGATCTTAGGTACATGTTTGTAGTTGATTGTTTCCTTGAATTTTTAACACTTTGCTACCTATGGATCTGAACAGGGGGAAAAAGGTAAAATAAAATCATATTTTTTAGATTTAATTGAACTGTAGTGAATTTTAATCAGAAATAATTTTAGCTTTAAAGTCTAGTTTAATTTTACTTCTCTTCTTTAGAAACGCACATTAATTAGTAAAAATATTTCATTAAAAAAGAATTGAAAATTATTGAACTTAAGGTCGATTAAGAAATTATTTCTGATTAAAAATCGAATTTTTTAAATTTTTTTTTTGGCGATTTTGATTGATTTTTTTTTGTTCTTTATAATAAGAGCTACAACTTTGCTTCAAAGAGTAAATCAAAATTCCGAACAGTTTGTAAGACATTAGCCTGAGAAAATGCGAAAATGACACCGATGCCCCAAATCTTTTGGGACCCATAAAAAAAGTGCATGACTTGTGGCAAAACTGGGAGACACGGGTCGTTTATCACGTAGTGGTTACATTTACATGACTTAAAAAATTTCACACAGTATTATTAAAGAAATCGCTGTTTTAATTCAAATAAATAATTCGAAAACAGGAAGTTGATCCGTTTAACTGTGTGTTAGTCAGAATATTTACAACTAACTTTAGTGTTATTTGTTCATTAATAATTATCATATGTAATTTGGCTTAAAAAGGGATACGAACTTTAGCCCGTTCAAATCATTAATATAAAATCCATTTTCGTTCAAAAAGTAATTAAATTTCTTTGAAGGAAATCGTGACAAAACTAAAAGTCTACAGAGATTATAAATATAACGATCTTCTGACAATAAAACTAACATTTGTAGAAATTGAACGTGTTTTTCATTGATGATCATTTTAATTAAAATTAGAAACGATTCTATTAATGCTTGTTCTGTTTTAAAATCCTATTTTCAAAGAAATTTTTTTATTTAATATTTAGCCATGTCACAGAGCTCAATTCCGTTCGAAAATGGAATTAACGAAAAAAATTTCGGAATGAAATCACTTTTAATTTCATGGACGGAATTAACATTTCCTGCATATTAAAGCAAACAAAAATTTAAAAAAATTTTTGTTTTCAATAAGGAATAATATGGATTCTACATGAAAAGTTTGTATCGTACGGACGTGTTTTTTCTGTCAAAAAATAATAAAAAATTAAATATAAAAAAAAATATTTGGAAAAAAAAAATTTTGCTTTTTTCTTTTCGATTGTTGGTGAAAAGTTTTTAAAGCAGCTTTTATTCTATTGCAATGGGAAAAGATCCATTGCTTTCTCAATCTGGAGGACGTCCTCCTAATAATTCTAGGAAGAAATCACCTAATGTCAAGCATGAGGCGTCGGCTTTACCAAATGGGCCGAGTGTTACGGCAGTTGTTACTGCATCTGACTTGCTGTCTGGTGGGAATGGACGCCCTCCTAATAATTCTAGGAAGAAATCACCTAATGTCAAGCATGAGGCGTCGGCCTTACCAGATGGGCCGATTGTTACGGCAAATGTTACTGCATCTGACTTGCCGTCTGGTGGGAATGGTATGCAGGAATTTAATAATTTAACGCAAAATAAAGGAACTGGTCACAATTACCAACTTGGAAAGCAGTTCTTGGAAGCAGTTTTTAAAGAAAATTCGGCTTTTGGTGAGGAAATTCTAGGCAGAGGGGAGACAAGCAGCAATTTCAATGATGAAATAACAATTTTGGAGAATATTCCTATAACAACGAATTTACATTTGAAACAGCATTCTGCAATCAATTCCGAAAACGAGATGGATCACGTGATGGACTCACTTGACGATTTCCAAATAATAAAAAACAAGAAAAGGAGATATCAAGGTGATGTAAAAATAGATTTATCGAGATGTCAGTTTGGGGGTATTGATAAGTGTGTTGAAGATGTTAACCGTAGTAATAAGTATTCTATATTAGGAAATTTGAATTTAGAGGCTGAAGCGTCAATAAATGACATGAGTTTTGAAAATAGAAATTCTTATATTGATAAAACTTCACCTCAAGTTAAGACCAGGATTTCTTATTGCCCTCCTATATTTTTGGAAAATGTTAATGTTAAGTCCTTAATTGAACAACTCTCTTCTAAGAATGTGGAGTTTAAGATTAAGAATCAGTCCCAATTCAAAAGCAAATTGTACTTCAAGGATTCGTCTGTGCATTCTGAGATGATGCAGTTGTTAAAAGATAAGGAAATTTCATCTTATAGCTATACTCCCAAGGAGCAAAAACGTCAGACAGTGATTTGTAGAGGTCTCTACTTTAAGTCGGACATAAGTGAGATAAAATCTGAACTAGATAAAATGATTCCAGAAACTGTTGATTTTGTTTCAAAATTTTCGACAGAGTATTCTAAAAAACGTGGTATAGATACTGGGCTATTCTTAGTAACTCTTAAGCCCAATCGTAGAGTAGGAGAGTTGCTCGGCCTAAAGTTCATCCTAAATCAGGTGGTGTCTTGGGAAAGGCCGAAGGCTAACACAAAAATTCCGCAGTGTTGGAGGTGTCAGAGTTGGGGTCATTTCTCTAGGAATTGTAGTCGCCCATTTGCGTGTTTGAAGTGCAGCGTAAAGCACGGTGTAGGAGAATGTTCATTCAATTCAGATAGTAATGAATTACCATTTTGCGTTAATTGTAATGAAGCTGGTCATACTTCAAACTATAGGGGATGTCCCGCTTACAAAAGGTATGTTTCTTTTAGGGAAAAATCTTCCCAGGTTGCAAGAAATAGGAAAGAACAGGCGGTAAGCAATGTTTCTAAGGCACTTAAGCTGTCTGCGGTTGTTAAAGATAAACCATTTGCTAGCTTGTTTAATGATGTGCCAATACACGACAAACCTATGAAACCTCCTTTGATACAGGAATTTATGAAGATAGCACAATTATTATGCGCTGCTACCACCATTACGTTGGAAGATAGGGTTCGGAATTTTTTGGGGTCTTATAAGTCTCTAACTAAGTTTCAGGCTAGGAAAGAGTGCTTGGATTTAATTAAAGACATTCAAGATGTATATGGCCCGTAGTTCTCTCAATTTAGTTACGTTTAATGTTGGTTCTCTTGTCCGAATAGATAGGAGAACTGAACTCAATATGTTATTAGAGCAATGTAATATTGACATTGCTTTTATACAAGAGACGCACTTATCTGCGGGTGTTAATATATATCTTGACAGTTATTCTGTTATAAGGGATAATAGTGCATTAGGTATGGCCATTGCTCTGAGAAAGCCAATGTCTTTTGCAAGGATAAATATTTCTGGTCTTGAATTTCCAAATTCATTTGTGGAGGTTAAAGTTTCATTGGGGGGTAGCATTAAAAAAATTCTTTGTGGTTCTATTTATTTCCGGTCTAATTGCAATCGTCAAATAATTTGTAGGGGTCTGTCTTTAATATTGAATCTTTCCAGAGGATATCATGGATTGATTTTGGGTGGTGATCTAAATGCGAAGCACTCTTCTTGGGGTGATGCTGTAAATAATTTTAATGGTGAAGTGCTTACATCATGGCTTCAGAATGAATCTATGTCAGTTACAAGAATTTGTGACTCATTTCCTACATACCCGGGGGGTTCGTCGCATTTAGATCACTTCATAGTAACCAATGACATTTTAGATATGTCCCTTCCAAATTACAAGACATATACACTTCCTACATTCTCTGACCACATTCCACTGGGTTTGAGGTTGAACTTGTCACTTTTTAACTTTATGTTAAATACTCCTGATAGTTTTGTATCTTATAGAGATGTGAATTGGAATGCTTTTCAATTGGATGTGACTAACACCCTCTTGAATCATTTTCCGCCAAAAAATATTAATTTGACGAACGATGATATAGATAATTTTCTTAGAGAATTTAATAATACAGTTAGTTTTGTCACGCGAACTCATTCCAAGAGAATAGAGTGTAAGAGACAAAAGTTTGTTGCCTCTGATAAATTGAGAATAATGCTCAGGATTAAATATAGCTGGCAAAAAGATTTAAAGACGATATATGCGAGGACTTTAAATAGAAAACATCCCCAGTATTTGTTGATTTCGAAACAAATTGAACTTATTAAGATCCTTATAAAAGAGCAAATTGAACAGGAGCAGGCAATATTTTTTAATGACAGATTAAAGGGCATTAAACCCGGCCCTTGGGCTTATAAGGAGGTATTTAGGATTATCGGGAATAAAAATCGTAAATATGTTAAAGACGTTTCCATTAACGGCGTGAAAATAACCGAAGCGAATAACAAATTGTCAGTTTTTATGGACCATTTCGCCAATGTTTTTCAGGGTACTTCACCTAATAGAGATGTGTCGGAGATAGCTGAGGCAATTAATGATACAATATTTCAAGCTGGTGATCCTATATCATTTAATGATGATAACACATCATTGAATAATTTGAACAATGTAGAATTTACTACCTTGAATTATGTGTCAGAGATTTGTAGGATTATTAACAGCAAAAAGTCGTGTGGCTTAGATAATGTTTCCAATTATATAATAAAAAAGTTTCCAATAAAAGCTTTGGAGTATCTTACGATATTGTTCAACAATTGTTTGAATAACTGTTACTTTCCGCGTGAATGGAAAATGGCTAAAATAGTACCGATTCCTAAACAGAAGAATAATTGCGACATAAACAACTTTCGGCCAATTTCATTACTTTCCAATATAGGAAAGTTATTTGAAAGGATAATCAGGGAAAAAATGGATATGGGATTGAATGGTTCATATATTCCTCAGGAACAGTTTGGCTTCAAAAAGGGTAACTCTACGGTGCATGCTCTCTTGAAGTTTCACTCTGATATAATTCGAAATTTAAGAGAACGTAGGTGTACTGTAGCTGTATCTCTTGACGTTGAAAAGGCATTTGACAAAGCTTATCACGAGGGCATTTTATATAAAATGGTAAGAATTGGATTCAAAGCGTCCATCGTTAAACTCTTTCAAAGCTTTTTTGATGGCAGGAGATTTTGCGTACAAATTGGAGATCTGGTATCAGATCAAGGTGAGGTTTCTTGTGGTGTTCCGCAAGGATCTGTTCTGGCACCTCATCTATATAACATTTTCATTTATGATTTTCCACATGAATTTAACGAGTCGAGGAGCATACTTTATGCTGATGACTCACTTCTTTATGCTCATGATGAATCTCCTCGCGTTGCTCTTCAGCGTGTTTCATCACACCTAGAAAGGACGAATCAGTTTTATTCCAGTTGGGGTATAAAAATTAATGCCGCAAAGAGTAATGCAATTTGTATACGCAATGCCTCCGGGAAGTGCAAGTATACTGTTGTTCCGGAAAGCAAGGGTTTGAGACTTACGTTGAATGGCAACGAAATCGAATTTAAAAACAGTATTAAATATCTTGGAGTGAATTTTAATAAGATTTTGAAGTTTAATAATCATGTTGTGTACAACTTGGCAAAGGCAAATCGTGTTAAGGGGGCCTTTGAAAGATTATTTAATAGTAAGTTTTTGCCAAAGAAAACTAAATTGCTTTTGTATAAAGTAAGCATCAGACCAATTCTTCTTTATGCATTTCCTATTTGGTTTAGTATTTCAAAAACGGCATTCAAGCGAATGGAAATTTTCGAACGTCATATTGTTCGGAAGTGCATAGAAAAGAATTATGAATCCTTGCACAAGAGATTTTCAAATAGATTCGTTTATGAAAAATCTAAATTGTCACCGATACCTTTTTATGGCCTGGATTTGATGAGAAAGTTTGTAGAAAAACTGTCTTATTTTGAAGGGAGTGTTATTAAGGACATTTTAACTTATGAACAAGGTTTTAGTTGGTCAAACACTGAATATATTTCCAGCATTGGAATATTAAAAGAACCTTGCAATACTTATCCTGGTCAAAACTTTTACTCACATGTTACTCCCGGCATACATAGAGGTTAACTTTTGTTTTTTTTTTTTTTTTATTAATTTTGTTTGTTTTTTTTTATGGATGTTTTTTTTTTTTTTTTTATTATTTATGCTTTTCTTTAATTTAGTGTAAGTCTTAGGTGTAAGATTTAGTTTTAATTTTTTATTAGTTTTAAGTTCTATTTTTGTAGATATAACTCTACTAATTTAGACAAGTGCTGGGAGCAGGCACTATATTAAAAAAAACTGATGTTAATTTATTATGTAAATGTTAATTCTTTTTATTCAAATAAGCAAGTTGCATTATCAGAAAATGTTATTAAAATAATACATAATAGTTTTAAGTTTCCTATAAAATTATGTTGGCTAATCTTGTTATGTAGAAAAAATGAAGTCTCTCTAAATAAATAATAATAAATAATAAGGAATAATATTTTTCATTTATTTATTAAAAGCTGGATTACAATTAACTAGTTTTTATAGGTCTAATTCATGAAAAATATTTTGATTTCTTAGAGGTTTATTAATCAAATTTCCATAGAAAGTTTGTTTCATAACCCTCTTGTTGAACAGAATTATTATTTATAAATAAGGCAGTTATTATGTAAATTTCTCAAATTATTACAAAAATAAAATGAATAGAACAAAATGTACGGAATTGGTTTCTTTAGTATTGCTATATCATTTTTGTATGTACTTTAGCAAAATCTTCATATTGGGAGCACACAAAATAAAAACATACAAGGCAGAATTAAATTATGCATAAAAAAATTTGAAGCGCCTAAAAATATGCCACATTATGCTTTACTACAAAATTATGTTGCCATACTTGTAACATTAAAAGTTTAACCTATTTGTTCTCAAAACTGAAACTCGAACGGAATGGTTAATACGGAATCAAAACTATTCCGAGCGGAATCAAAACCATTCCGAAAGGAATCTGTAACACGGAATCTGCATAATTACAAATTTTTGTATGAGTTATACAAATTTAATTATTTGCAAATTTTTCATATAGATGCTTTGGAAGCAATAAAAAAGTAGTTATTTAAGAATGACATTCAATTTGTTTACTGGGAAATTATCGAAATTTGCTTTTAGATCACAAGTAAGGGATATTATCGACTTCCTTGGGATCTTTTACTGTGATTATTTCATGTTTTAATAACGCAAATAAAATTTAAGTAAACAGTATGTTTTCTATTTAATTCACACTTTTATTTTGTTTAAGCAGCTCTGCTCTTAGCCTTGACTGTAAGACAATACCTTTTTGTATATTTTTCTTAATAATAATTGGACACACCTTACCTTGCAAGGATCTTTAAAAGAAAAAAGCAACAACAAAAAATACACCTACACTTTAGAATATATGAAGTACTGATATTGGAAGATTACAACATACCAGCACACAAAGAAGGAGGAAAATGTTATAGGCAAATGTAATTACCAACAAAGAGTGCTTCAATTACAATAAAAACAAACTGAACAGAAAAAACAAGTCCTTTGTCACTGCACATACATATGTATGTACATATGTATGTATGTACAAAAAGATAAAACAAAAAGTGTCCTTTTCTATCTGGGTACAAAAAGCAAAAGAAGAAAAAATCGATTACATTTTTATAAAACTTTTACATATTTGTTCGTTCTGTTGGTTGCTTGCCTGATTGTTTGATTCTATTTTGCTTTTAGTATAAACTACTTACTTGTACAATATTGTACATACGAGTAGTATGAAATGTAATTTACTAGATGTTTTTGCTGTACATTCTATTTTATCCTTCTATTTTTATTTTATTTTTTTTCTCAATTTTTGGTCTGACAACTTATTAAGTGCATGCAAAATTAGATTTACATGTGCGTGTGTACGTGTATGTGTAAATTTAATGTGGGTGTGTGTTTGTATGTGTGTTGGAGAGTACATGTGTAAAAAAGGAGATAATGCTTCTTTCTGCATACAGGCAGGCACATTGTATGTTTTTCGAAAGGGATACTTTATAGTATATGTATATCAAAAAAAAAAAAATACTAGCTAAATTTTTATTTTTTTAAGAAAGTAATAATGCAACGAGGGTCATCTGATTCCTGAATGTGGTATAATTTTTTTCCTCAAAACCTTCAAAATCAACCCTTTATTATTTAAGTCATATTCACCTAACTTTAACAATTATTATTCAAACTTTATATGATTCTTGCAGTTCTTACACACTTCCGGCTTTTTATTTATTCTTCTTAAACATCTTTGCTATTTTTACTATTATTCTCAAATATTTTATTTTTCCCCAGCAGTATTACAGTACAGGAGTGTGTGTGTGTGTGTGTGTTTTGTGAAAAACTTAGATTTTTATTATTATTCTTTTTTAGTGTTCGTTGTATATGAGTATGTGTTCTATTAAATGGTTTATTTGCCGTTTGCTGTAAGCAGCAATTTAGTTAGAAAATGCATTAAGCCACGCAAACATGAAATCAAATTAAAAATGCTTTCAAACTTATTAACACCGAACACAAAAAGTACATACACATAAACACACACACTTACCGACAACAATATTTCAGAAGATATTTTTACCTCAGGCCTTATTAAAGGCCTGTTTAGGAATTTTTATGGTTCCGTACACCAAAGGTGAAAAGGACCCCTATTGTTTTCGCTACGCTGTCCGTCTTTTCATCTATCCGTCACAGACTTTTTTCTCGAGAACCGTAAGAGCTATGGATTTGAAATTTTTACAGATTATGTAGAAAACGAGCAACGAAAAATATTAAAATCCCATGTAATATGCATACAATTATAACCAGGGAAACCAGAAATATGCTCTAAAAAAAGTGTTTTATGCTTATTCAATATGCACTAAAAACTTGAAAATATGCATTAAAATCTCAAAAATATGCTTCTAAAAATAAAATAAATTGCCTTATTTATAAATGAAAATATATTTTTAATTCAAAAATTAAATAGCATTTGCATATAAAATAAGACAAAAGTAAAATAAACAAAAAATAACATAAATAATAAAAATAAATAAAAAATAACTGCTGTATTAAAAAAATAGTTTAAAAGGATTTAAAGTGTACTTTAATTAAAACAAAATTACCACACAAGCTTTGACCAAAGCAAATAATACAAATTAATTTGTTTATTGATACTCTCGTGTAAAAATTTAACTTCAACTTCAAAATAGATCGCGATATCAGAACTTTGGAACTGTATTTTGGATAAATAAGACAAGATTTTAATTTATAATTTTTATTGCCACAAACAACAAATTAATGACATAAATTTTCAAATTAAAATCGTTGCCTGTCACATCTAAATAAACTTTTATACATTGGCAATGATCCTTCAACTTCTATTCGGGGCGCAGTCCGTCACAAATAGCAAAACCAAATTTTTATTGAAACTAACATGCGTAACATACATATAAGAAATATATATATACAACATAGAACATTGAAAGATTTAGTTGTCTAAAAATAAAAAATTTAACCAAAAGACAAGATAGATAGATGGCTTGTAAGCACATTAAAAAAACAAAAAGAATCTATAAAGTACCAAAATATGCCCTAAAAACGCAAACTATAATCTAAAAATTCGAAAATATGCCAAAAATATGCGTGTAAGATGGTAATATGCAAAAACATGTTTTGAAGGGTAAAATATGCAAAAATATGCACTAACAAATCGATGCCAAAATTCATGAAAAGTTCTGAAACTTATAAATATCTTATCTCCGCATTAATACATCACACAAGAAAAAACATGCAATTGCATATTTGTGGTTCCCCTGATTATAACTCTTGAAATTTTCAAAAACGCTAAAACTAAAAAATCATAAAATTATGAAATCGCCGAACCGAAAAAATCGCAAAATACCAAAAAAAATGCCAAACTAAAAAAAATCTCTAAGACTAAGTAAATCACCGAATACCGAAGGAATCACCAAAATGAAAAAAATCACCAAAATGAAAAAAAATAACCAAAATAAACAAAAAAAGCCAAAAAAAAAACAACAAAAAAATTGTCAAAAAGGAATAAAGCGCAAAAATTAAAAAAAAGCTCTGAAACTAAAATAAATCGCCAAAACCGAAAAAACGTTAAAACTAAAAAAATTTTAAAACCCGAAAAAATACCAAAAACGAAAAAAATGCCAAGATTCGTATACTATTACACATCTAGTGCCCGTACAGATCCCTTCGTGTGCGAGTTAAAGTCGCACTTTACTGAATTTATTTTATTCACTTATTTACTATTCTAATCACTGCTAAGGCATGAATGGAGTGAATGGAAGGCCTCGGCTTCTCCGTAGAAGATATAAGATGCACATTTTAAATTTCCATCTATGAGAGGGGAATATACAAAGATTAAATTTTTTTTTTGCCAAAACAAAAGATAATTATCATTAATTTGAAGACCTTTCAGAATCTTTGGCGAAAGAAGTCCTATTATGCAATGTCTACTTGTATAAAAAAGAATAATTATGGAATGGAACGAGCAGGACTTGTTCATTAAAAAGAAGGAATATAGAGGGGTCTTCTAGAAGGCATCCATACTTCTTCTTTTTTCCGTTCTGTTGTATTATTTAATTTTTTTTTTGCTAACACCTCCACGTTTAAAATTAACAGACAATACATTGTTTTGATTTAAAATTGAAAACGATTAGAAGTTAAGTCAGGTCTCAAGTGTCAGAAGTTTAAAACTAATTTGATAAAAATCTTTCTCAGCAAGAATGTACTGCTTAAACTCACTCAAGCATTGTCAGTGAAATGAAATTTATTCGACCTCATTACGATTTCCGTATTTTGATTAAAGCCGAGATCCCACTCTATCGGCACATTGTACCGATTTTCGTCGGCTCACTTAAATAAAGTCATAAGCTAAATTGGACTCATTTTTCAACTGATTGAAATATAAGGACATAATTGCATAACACTAAATTGATAATAGAGCCATATAGACTTATGCTGGAATAATTAATTGAGAAATAAAGCTTTGGTTTATTACTTATGACTTTTTTGCAGTTAGCCAACAAAAATCGGTATATTGTGCCGATAGTGGGAACCATGCTTATGACTACGATTGTACTAGATTAAATAAAAAAGTTAGCAATAATCCTTAAGGCCCTGATTCACTATCCTACAGAAGTCGGAGCGACTTTAAAAAATCGCTTTGAAGTGGTGTTTTAGGTGCCACACTATCATACAAAAATAATACAAAATCAACATTCTCAGCTGTCTGACAATAAAAAGAACTCTGATCGCATGGAATCTATCATCTTATGATATTGTTCATAAATATTTCTGCTTTCGTAAACAATCGACTTTTGTAAAAAAAAGATGCCCAAAAAATTTGTCGGTTAAGCCTTTTTGGCGGTTATGGCTCGGTATTTGGTAGATCGCGCGGTTGTGTAGGATAGTGAAACACATCCTTTACATACACTCCTATTACGTGGGAGCCAAATTTTTCACATAACACAACCTTAAATTCCGCTAAATTACACAAAATTTAAATTTATTTTGGTGTGGGTAACACTGTTTAAAATAATGGAGACAGCATTTCACTTGAAATGTTCTTTAGAGCACCAGGCTTTAATGAGCAAAATGAGATTAATACTAAACGGATTTTCTTCTATGACACCCTGTTTTCTCTTCTGCTTGCTGTTATTAGCAAGTAAGATGATAAGCTTTCATGAAATATTTTGGGAAAAAAATAATGATTTAAATACAGTTTTATTTCAAAGCAAAATGGCTTGCAATTATTAACATAAAAAATATGTATTTAAGTTTTAATAAAAAAAATATATTAAGGCTGCTTTTAGAAAGCTGCATATGCCTTCATTAAAACTAGATTTGAAGGTAGTGGATATTTTTAATTGTAGTCAGAAAAATGGCACGAGGCATGTTGCTGATATAAATAAAGAGTTACAAAATGCAGGTTACACAAAAAAAAATTTTGCTTTGATATTTTCTTATATTGAACTAAATAAATATAAATTTACGAAATATATGTATATAATTTCATATTTTTTTGTTCAAAGAGTAAAGTTGGTCAAATATTAATAAAAAAAATAAATACAGATCTATCAAAAATTTTAAATAAACTGTAGGGCAAGGTTACTGGCAGCCTGAGGAAAACAAAATCTTCTTTAAATAAACATATTTATGCTTAAACTCATTTAAAAAAATTATGTATTTAGTCCTTATTTATATAAATTATGTAAGGGCGACATACATATGTATAATAACTACAAAATGTAGTAGGCTTGAGAAGAGCGCTAAGACAAAAGATACTTAATAACATTGTGACGGGTGTGACCTTGAAACTCAATTATTTTCTTATAATTAAATTAAAATTAAATCTATAACTTAAAAAGAGGGTGCGGTTACCAATGATGTTGATCTTAATAACATTTATATTATTAAATAGAAGCTGTAATAACATGTGTTCTGTCCAGAATGGACGTCGAAGGTTGCAACTGATATTATTTTACAAAACTCAGTTTTAAGGGTATGTTCTCTATATAAATTATTTACTGCTGAAATTTTTTTTCTTTAAATCAAACTTTTTCGAATGTGTGAGGGATGTGACCTTTTTATGTGAAGGGTGTGATTTAGTCTGAAAACCAGATAAAATCCATCATCAATCAATCAAAAATCTGCAAATCACGTCGTATCAAATAATTGCGATGATTCAAAAAAAATTAATATAAGCTAAATCATCGGTTTTATAAATTACACGATTTTTAACGTTGGATCTTACAGTAAAATATTTTATGAAAAATTACAAATACTTGATATACAATGAAAACCCCTTTAGAAGTCAGCTCTTATTAGCTTGTTTTTAAAATCATGTGACTTTCAGAACAGTCCCTTAACTCGCCTAATGAACTTTTGATTTTTTTTGCTTGTGTTTAGAAGGCACCAGATATTCTGAAACGATATTTTTAAAAAGTTACTTAATAACAACAATTAGTTTTGATGGATTACATTTAACTTTAGTGATTTTTTAATGAACGCTGGAATTTTAAGCTAACAATTTCAGCTGTACTTAAAACTTTTATAATGTGATTTGTATCTTTTTCCGATGCTTGCCCTTTTGCTATCTTTTATTCAGTCATTCTTTATTTATCATTTCTTCTTTCTCTGTCTTTTCCTTTCTTTAAACGTAAAAGCAGTTAATTTTTCTCTTTATTTTCCTTAAGTTTCTTTTTTTGTTCCCGTTTTCTATTTTTGACATCCATGGTGAAAAAATACCAATTTAGCGTTGGTGTGCGGGTGTGACCAAATATTTCCCACAGCTGATTACTGCAATATTACAATAGAAGTCTACAAAATTGTCTTCCAGTATTAATTGCGCATACTTCGCTATTGTTGGAAAATATCAAGTATTTATTATGTACCATAACAATTTTATTAAACTTTTTCAGTTTTTACTGTGACGGGAGTGACCCGAAAATTTTAAAATTTCAATAAACCCACAAAACTTTCATTGCAAGACATACAAAGTCGATGCTTCAACAAAAAGCAAGCAAGTCATTATGATTTTCATTACTGATGAGAAAGAGAATTAAAGAAAACGTAATATAAAGACCAAGCATAGACCAAGATTTGGACTTTAATTTACCACAATAAATACGGATAAACGTCAAGCTGCCTACAAATTTAACCGCCATCACTTTAAATGCAAGAGAAACAAATTTCTCTTTTTCTGAAGGTTTTACCTCATTTTTCTTTTCTGAATCTGAAACAGGAGAAGGTAAAACGTCAACCACATAGAGATTCAGGGTCATATACAAAAAAAATTAAAGCTTTTAAAGTTGTATATTCAAAAAAGTTTTACATTAACTGAATGTAGGTTATTTATGAAGTTTTCCGTAAAGTTTAAATTTAAGGAAAATTTAGTTATTTTACCAAAAAAATATTAAAATAAATACAATTGTGCAAAAATGTTTTATTGATGTACATACAATCAAAATAAATCAAAAAAGCAGGATATTCAAAAACTCATTTCATTCGAATAAAAGAAATTGTGATGATTCTTCTTTGTTCCTCATATTTTTTTACCAGAATTTACTGGTGTTACCAGAATTTATTATTAACTCTTTCAGGTTTGGTGGTTAGTTATCTAACCACTTATTGTTGCTTGTTTAAAACATGCTTTCGCCCCATCTATTGATAAATTATTAAACAATTACATCTTTAAAGACATCGCTGATCAATTGTTGCGAGACTTTGTCGCTAGGGGTCACTGGTTGTACTTATATCTTTATTTAAATTCGGTGCATCCCCTTGCTTTTTTAACAGGTCGGTTGTGATTGAAATAAAGAAGCATAGAGTGTTTATTATTAAACGAAATCAGTGGTATTTTGTTATTTTGCATACGCACAAATAAGACATGTTTCTCCGATTTCCATCAGAATTATTTTTTTTTTATAAAATTTGGCACTTTACCTGAATACTTTTTGTGCCAACCGTCACGGTGGTTACTTAACTAACCACCCTATTCCACAAAATCCTGAAGAGCAAATTTATTTTTTTCTTTTTTTTTTATAATAAATAACCCTCAATCAAACAAAAAATGCAGTAGTTTTGTTATTAAAATAATATATGTAAGACTGTGGCTGAAAGAGTTAAATAAAAAAATAATAATTAAAGTTTTGTTTTGCATACAATTTCTTAACAAAGCAATGTTAGCCTTAAAGTGCTTGGCAACTACTATGAACTTAAAGCTAAAGTAAAATATTTTTCTTTGCATAAGCAGTATATACTTATTTCAAAGCGTTGTCAAATCGATATTTAGAGATTTTTTTTAATTTGTTCAATCATAATTGTCATTCTCTTGTGGCCGATTTTTATTAAAAAAAAACAACTAAATTATTTTTGCTATTTGAGTAGAATTGCAAAGATAAATGTCTAAAAAGTACTGTATTTATATTTCTTCGAGTTTAAATTATCGACAACCAATAAACGAAAAAGCCATGTGGTAACGAAGACGATATCACGGTTACGATACTGAAACCATAATATGCATATTATATTTTCTTGCAATTTCCAAAACCAGTAAAAAAAATTAAAATTTTTTAAACAGTTGTTCAATATTGGTTAAATATTAAAAATTTATAGCAAACATACTAACAATTAAATTTAAAGTCAAGGTTGAAAGACATTTATAAAAATTTGTAACAATTTAGTAACTCTTTTTATAAAAATTCTATGCCATAAATAAAAGTTTCTGAAGCGAAAATACGTACAACTTTAATTTTAGACCTTGAAATAAACAAAATCTACTTTTGAAATCAATAAAAAAAATACTTTTAAACAACAATTTAGGCAAAAATTGTATACGAAAAATTGACAAAACTTGATTCACTCACATGTCCAATAAAACTAACCTGGGTGACATTAAGTCGCCAAAAAAAAAATATACTGAAATGAATACAATGAAATATACAAATATGTTTATTTCATTTTACAGAGGTGTTGCGGTTGTTATCAACACTACAGCGTATAAATTCACAAACAAAAAACTTGGCTAATATGTTAAAGGTAGCAAAACACGCCAATCCTTCAACTGCTGTAGTGGCAAAATAAACTTTTAACGGAAGAAAAAACGGAAAAGAAATATCACCAGCAACAAAATGTTGCTTATAGTACATACTGCCTAATTTTGTTTTTTTCCATATAAACTTCCCCAAAAAAATGACACAAACAGTAAGAACGCACTTAAATAAGGGGAATATAGGTATAGGTAGAAACCAGAATATGAAGCCAATAATGGTTATGATCAGGTTCGAAGGACCATAAAACTTTTGAACCTTAGCAGCAGTAAGCTGAAGGCATTTCTAGATATACATAAAATAGTGACTTTCTTATAATTTCAGTATTATTTTATTATTTTGCACGTATTGTTTATTGAATATAACACATGGAAAAAAGTAATAGTAATTCATAAAAAAGCTAATGTATAGTGATATGAAGTAAATAAAATATTTAAATGAATCGTTTCATAAGCGAAGGAAATTTTACGCGTAAAAGCTCACATGCAAGTGTGCGGCGCTATTTGCATATTTTCTAAATAAATACCCCATATACCCCTGACACCGTCTTTGAAGCGTTTCTTTCTTTTCTTTTGTCATTTTTATTTCCTACACCAACACTGAAAACTAAAACATTCCCAACAGTTTTAGTAAATTAAAACCTAAAAGTATGCAACGTAAAAGTATGTAAAAAAAAATGACAAAAGAGAACAATTGTTGCCAACCAACCAACACCGTAATACCGCAAAGTGGTTTGTTTCGCTGTGCGTGTCAATTTTCGGTAAAAATTACGTGATTTCTTTAACAAATGTACTTTTAACAAAATACTTATGCCAACGAATTCTTTAGCTGTTTCAAAATTATTTTTATTTCAACTTTACACGCACCTTACATACATATATACGAGTATAAATAAAATATTACAGGCATCAAAGCACCAGCAAGGTAGCAGCAGAAGGCGCTTGCAAAAATAAACATGAATTTTAATAGACCTTTCGAGCTGTTTTGTTATTTACTTAAAAAACAGAAACATTTAAATTACTATACTTAAAATAACACAGAGTATGAAAGGCCGACCGACTAGTTGAGTATTTAATTACAATTTTAAACGTAGCAGGGAGAAAAGAGAAGGGAGTTTCAAATTAAAAAAGATATTAATGTTAAAAAGAAATGAAACAATTCACAATAATTATTACCTAAACAATGCTGAAAGAATAACCTTAGTATTGCAGTAGCACAACTAAAAGTATGCTACAGTCTTTTAACTTCTTGGAAATGTACGCAAATTGCAAAAGGGAAAACAATAAAATAGAGTGCATTATAATTTTTACACTTTCTTGTTTTGTTAAGGTCACTGCAAAAGTTGTGCTGGAATAAAAAAAATCTATGTCTTTTAGTTTCTGCTTTTAATTAATATAATTGAAAAATATTAAGTTTCATAAAATGAAACATTTTCTATTTTTTTGTTTTCTTGAAAGTCTTAAAAAAAAGGTCACTTGAATAATATGAATAAATTAAAAAATAGAGCAAATTTAATAAAAGAAAATTCCGCCAAAAAAATTCATAATTTTTTTACATCATTCGACCTAAAAGTATGCTACATTTTGTTGTTGTCCCAAATAATATTTAATTTCACAAATTTTCTTAAGCTTAAAATTTGTGAATTTAAATATTATTTAGGACCAATTTTGCGATTACAAGATTGAACTTATGTGTAGTTTCCACAATGCAAGCAAGGGACTTGTGTAGAAAATTTGTATAGGAATCACTCGAAAATTTGAGTGCTTTTCATATATTTTTTCTAGACAAGTCGCTTGCTTGCATTGTGGAAACAAGACATTAGTTTTTTTCTCTAATTAGCTAATCTGAAAATGTATCTAACATTAATTGAGTTTGATGAACAAAATAGCAATTTTTTTTGTAACGTCATAACGCTATCAACACATCTAGAGTTTTTTTTTTGTAGAGAAGAGCAAAAATTGCTCAATATGTTTTAGGGCCATTATTACAACTTAAAGTTAGTTAAAAGTAGCATTTTATAGGACGTATAAAAAGTTTTCCATCAGTACAATTTTAGTTTAACATAAAGTAAGCGCTAAGGTAAATGTATTCTTCCTAGTAAGTTAAATTAAATTTATAATAATGAATACGGTCTTATACGTCCGACAAATTCCTACTTTTAACTAACTTTAACGTACCTTTTCACAATGTATGGTTAAGAGTTAACGTGAACTTTAACTGACAGTTCTTCATACAAAACTTGCCGTTAAGGTCCCTGTTATATTTTAACCGTACATTGTGAAAAGGTACGTAAGTTGTAATAATGGCACTTAACGGAAGGAATTTCAGGTTCGCAATGTAAAAAAATTACAGAATTTCAGGTTGCTAAGTTTCATAAAGAAATTTCCATTTGCTAATACGTACTTTCAAAAGTAAAATACAAGGAATTTTTTAAATTTATTGCCTCACTTATGCCCATTATTTCTACCCATAGATATCTATCGTGTAAGTAAATTTTAACAAGCAAACTCGTAGGTAAAAACGTTAGGTAGATTAGCTGTTTGTAGAAATAACGAGCATTAGGGAAGTTTTATATATAAGTGGAGATTTTTTTTTCAGTCAACTGAAACAAAAATTAATTGTTTGGTCACGGAACTTTTGACATTTCTAATTTTCATCAAATTGTAATTAATTTTTGAGTTTTTGTGTGTTGCAAATTTAAAAATATGTATATGAATTTGCGTGTCTGCTAACATAATTCTACAAAAAAGTGTACACGATTATTTCTCCGTCCTGGGCTTAAAAGGTAAAAAAATCAATATTTTTGAATCTGAATTAATTTAAAACAAATTTTTATCACAACAAATTCTTTCATTTAATATGGTAAAAATGTTCACTTGTTCCTTTGTTGTATGTTTTGATTATTTTGCTAAAAATTTAATAAAATATATATCAGGATTGTCGTTTTTTAACAGCTGATTTGTTTCATGTCACTTTTTTCAACTCTGGTATCCTCTGCTATTGAAATCAAAGTCGGCAACACTGTTCACTCTCAGAAAAGTTCTCTTTATTGCTACTGAAGCATATTTATGGGAAGCCATGTTTCCTCACAAAACAAAACGAAAAACAGGAAAGGGCAGCAATTATAACATCATCCTACAACAAACTGTCAAATGTTTTTAGTAGTCATAGCCTTGAATAAAAAATAACCTCAGCATGTTGTTAACTTAAAAGACTTTAAACAATAAAAACCGGTCGGTCCAGTAGTGGTGGCAGCAGCAGAAACAAAACAAACAAAAAATTATGTCACGCAGCAAGGCAACAAGAAATTATAGCTGAAGGATCCTTAACATATGCTATTAAACTCATAAATTTGGTAGAAATGCTGGCGGGTGAAGGTTAACAAAAAAAAAATAATGTTTTTAGAGGAAATTTATTTATATGCCACAGAATAATATTTGTTTCTAATTCACTTTCTGCATTTTTTTTGTTTAGAATAAAGTACTTCAAAAGAAAGTGTATTTGAATGGCTACCTTTTGTATATAGTAAGAAGTAAGAAGAAAAACTTTACAGAACTTTATTCAAAGGAATGATTATAAAACATAATTTCTCAATTTTCTTTTAATTTATTCGTTAAAGAGTTGATATAGCACAATTAATACTTATTTAAAGCATACTTTAAGGGAAACATGAAAATTTAAGTCTCAATAAAGAAAAAAATAGAAAAAATGTTTACTGTATGCAAATAAACCATATATAAATTATAAATAATTGTATAAAGTGTACTTAAGAGATTTCAAGATTTATAAAATAAGCTTCTTTTCATACTCGTAATATACCATAAAGCAAAACATATTTAATGCTTTAACAAGTGAGATTTTATTTTTTTTTTCAAATTTCTATACTTCAACATGCTTTTAATTTTAAGTGCTTAAGAGAAGCATATACATAAATAACTTTTGTTTGTAAAAAAAACAAAAATGTATTTACTAAATCGTAATTTTATGCACTTTTATTTGTACAATTGTTTCTAAATAATAACGTTGTACATTTAAATTATTATACGTCATAAATTTTAATGCAGTTTCATTGTTTTCTCTTTATTTATATATATGTATGTATATTATTTACAAATGTAACTTTTTCCTATAATTAATGTTGTCATATTGATAACGATGGAAAGGAATGTGGCTGCGTAAATTTTAATACATACATAGGTATATTTTCTGGCAGGAGTCCGGTTTTAAAAATATGTGTAGTTACTGTCGGCGGATTTTGTTTAATCTTTTTCCTAAAATGAATAGAAATACCTGTGGTCTGTTCATAAAAAATATATTTGATTTATAAGAGGTTTATAACATTAATTTCCATAGAAAATTGGTTTTTTAAGATTTTATAAAAAAGAATTATTTTTTACGAATGAAGCATTATTTATTTTTTTCTCACAATGAGAAAACTGTAAAGAAAGTGGAATAAGTGATTGCTTATTTGATTTTGATATTCGGAAAAATGTCATAAAAAATTATTTTTTTAATTAAATTACTTTCATCTGTTCTAATGTGTACCAAATCACAGGAGAGCTAAGAAGCCCTGGCCAAGCTCTAAATGCAGTAAAATTTTATTTTAAATAAATAACCGGTGTTTAATTAAATATTTTATTTGCCACACTCCTTTATTTGTGGGCATTTAAATCATATCATGAAGTATTTATTTTAGGCAGAACAAATTTATTGTCTAAAGTTCAAGAATTAAACAATTATTTAGATAGCTAAAGCAATTGTGACAATAAATTTATGTGAAAATATTCGACAGTTTACAATTTCAAACAATTTAAAATAGCAAACAAAACAAATACATATTTCAAACATTTATGCCAAAAGAGAAGCTTACACTTTAAATCTTACAGTTAAATTTAGATTAAATTCAATTTTATATTCATGCACAAAGACTCCAGCTTTCAGCGCTGTGCTACATATGTTTTTACTGTTGATAAAAGATATATAATTTTCTCTTTTCATCAAGAATATGCAGTAGAAAGTGCCGATTTAAAATTTACAAACAAACAATACAAAACCATTTGGCCTTTTTGGCTTTTACACGATTACACTTTACGCTAACAATTGATTACACAAAAACATAACAAATATTATTGCAACATTTAGCCCCGAACCCTAATGCATTGCAATAAAAACAGGCTTCTTTTCCATTCTATCTAACACTAACGCATCGGTTCAGCTGCTAATGACACATATCATCAATGCTTAATTAAGCGATTTAAGTATGCAACATCGAATTAGCATACACATTCATAGGAGTTAACAGCAAAATTAAATTTCCATCATCAATATCATTATTTGAAAGGTTATGATAACACTCATGCGCGATGCTCGGCTGGCAGTCATTTATCAAAATGTACCCAGTAAAGAAAAAATTTTAATCATTTACAGTCGAATCCGCTTTACCGCAACACATTTTACTGAAAAAAAAACGGATTACTGAAAGCGATACAAGTCCCCGCACTGATTTTAAGCGCAACTAGTCTTATTCACTTCGCTTTATTGAAAAGATCGTATTACTGAAAACCAAAAGCAATCCAAAGCTACGTTTTGTATGAAACTTACTTCGCATTAGTGAAATAATAAACAATGACAAGTTTATTTATTAGAAATCGATTGCATAACTTAAGGCTGAAAAAATTGTGCATGTTTTGTCCGTTAAAAAATTAAATTACAAAATGTATTTGTCCTTTTCGCTCTTACTTTATTGTATTTTTCTATTATATTGTACTGATTTTAAGCAGTACGCTTAACTGTAAGAAATTTCAGTAATCCGAACCACGTTTTAGAGAAAAAATGGGATAACTGAAAAAAAATTGGGTTTTGCCTATTTCCAGTAAAGCAGAGTCGACGTACATATATTAGGCACAACTTATGGCCTATTTCCCAGCTGCGAAAGAGAACTTTCGACTTATAATTTATATTGAAAACAAAAACAAATTTTCATATTTTATTGTTTGTTTCAATATAAATTGTAAGTCGAACGGTTTCTTTCGCAAGTGGGAAATAGGCCATTAGTTTTCCACATAAACAACATACTGTCTATATTACTTTACAGCAATTATGTAAGTACTGTTAAGTAATAAAATATATAATTTATTTTCATCGTGCTGCAGTAGTAGAGCGTGTGCTTATCATGCAGATAATTCGATGTTCTAACCATTTTTAACCTTCTTGAAAACAGGAGGGGATTATAAATTCGCCTTTATTTTTTATGTGTATTGCTTGATATAGCTCTGTAATTTTTTTTTGTCTAAATGGGTATACCTTCGATTTGGCCCTACTTCCAAAAAAAAAAAAAGTAGGCGGTAACATTCTCATTATTTTTTTTACTTTTATGTACTTTTACTTCTCGGCTCGCCACGAAACTTAGAATTGGGCTAAGCCACGCCCATTAAATGTTATTATTATATTACACGTGCTTCCACTTAACCGATTCTTGCAAAACTTGGCGCACACCCAGAGCTCTAAAAATGGCACGATCTTGCGTTTAGTACATATTAATATACATACATACACTACTACTTTTCCGATACCCACGAAACTTTTGGCTTTTGGAACGACATGATCTTGCATTTGATATATTGGAAAGGCCGGGTTAAGGTTTAAAATAAAATTGTTTTTACTTCTACTTGCGGAATACCCACTGAACTTAAGCGTGGAAACTTAAAATTTACGCTAAAAAGTTAAAAATAATTTTTTTCATTCAAGAAATTTATTATTTGACATATTGTCATAAGTTTGTTTTAACTGAAATTTATTTGATGGTGGTTCAAAATATGTGTTTGAAGTCTACTGATGATTTGGCTAAGCACCAACGAAATATATAGCCAATAAAGTTTGTTTTTAAATTGATCGGAAGTTTTATATAATTGTTTGTGTTCATGAGAACAAGTTCTTTTTTTAGCAAATATAGGAAAGACCAGTGAGTAAAATGTTTGACTGCAAGCAAGAGTTCAATACTGCTGAGCAATCGTTTGATTTTTAAAGTGTTTTTGTGAATTAAATGACTTCTGAGTATTGACATCTCGACATCTCGTTATTACTTGTAATCCAAGGTTGTGAGTACTTGCCGCTAATGAAATCTACATGCCAAAGTAATGAGTTAAAACACCAAAGTGGAACTGATGTTAAGTACATATGCTATTCATATGTTTATTACCAAATTAACTCATTAATTTGTCATAAAATTTTTTGTTGGGTGGTGCATTTTTTTTTTATTTAATCAAGTATATACAAACAGATGAAAATATACATTTCACAACAAAATATCCTATACCATTATTTATACTTACTATTTACTGAACTCTATTGCACTCTTGATCGAATATTGGATAAAGTGGGTAACGCAACTGACTGTTGCAGTTTCGTATAGCTCCATAAATATGAGAACATTTCTCATTTCATATGTAAATTTTTTTTTTTAAATAAAAATTAAAACCCATTGGAGATATTTAGGAATCCAACATAGTTGTTGTATCTGGCATTCATTATTAGAGACACACAAGTGCACACAGACATCCTCCCAGCTTGAACGTACAAATTCACATCTAACATGCTGATAATCCATTCAGCTTTTGCTGTTAATTTTGTTATTATTGTTGCTGTTGTTGTTGTTTTTGAAACTTGAACTCATTTTGTAGTATTATCACATCTAATCGTAGAACCATAAACAAACAATATCCTTCATTAGTTTTAGTTTTGTTATCACAACCGCTCATCTATCTCCCCATTTACCGCCCCAATGCTGCCACCACCCCTGTTGTCCACTCTTACCAAATCAGGCTGTCTATGCATATGTAATTTGCATAAATAATATATTGGATTTATTTTCCATGCAGCTGCATAAAATGTTTTTGTAGTTATGCCATCCCCATTTTTTTTTATAATGTTATTATATGTATTTATATTTGTTTTAAACACTAACAGGACTAAACGTGATTTGTAAAACACAAAAAGGTTTAGCAAGGATTTTCCATATTGTTGTTGCTAATTTTGTAAAATGATAGGAAAATTTTAATTAATTTCTACTTATTCCATCTGTTTTTTTTTCTTCAATATTGTGTTTACACTTTAACTCAGACTAAATGGGTTTTTTTTTAATTTGGGATTTTGCGATAAAAGGTAGAATATTAAAAAGCAGTTACTAGCCTGAATAATATTAGTTTTAATGGCATTTCATAGAAAAGAAGCGAAAATTCTGCACAATCAATGAAAAATATTTGCGTTGAATTTTAATTTTTTTGTTTAAGGCTTGATGTGTGTGAAGTTAAGTTTTAAAATTTAGAATCCTTGACAAATACCTTGGGCTTGAACAGAACTGTGTTAGCGTGTTAACAGCCCTGTGTTAAGCTATACAAGTTTATGCATTTCGAAAGGTCTTTGGACCTGAAAATAAGTAATGTCAATTTATAGACAAGGTATTCCTTTATTATTGTCTAGAAATTTATTTCTGAAAAGCTTAAATTTTAAAGAGTGTGAGATAGACCACCTGAGAGATTATAATGTTCACGAATATATCAACAGTGCTCATGAATAAATATTATTCAAAAATGTGCGTACTCAGAACTTCTGAAAGTTAGTACTTTCAATTTGCAGTACTATTGACATTTCTTAATGTTTAACCAAATTTGTTTGAGAACAGCTTGATGTGGGCGGATAAAAGTGGCCACTAATTATGCATGCGATTTTTTGTACTCTAAAATCGTGCATACTCAGAATTTGCATTTACATTATTTCAATGATTAGTATTTTATAGGGCTTTTTCCCTAAAATTAATCACCCTTATTACGGTTGTCGACATCGACGTCTTTTTAACACAATACCAAAAAATTGGGCCTTGTGTACCCGTTGTCGAAAACAACCGACTCCTGTTGGCAGGTTTTTGCTGTTTTCCAGACCTTACGTAGCGTCTATGCCTGGGGGGTTACTCTCTATTGCGATGCGAAAGCAATTACGATGCGAAAGCTAAATGCGATGAGATGCCAATTTGATACTCTCTATTACTTTCGCAAGTCATTTCGCAAAATTCTTTGATAAAGTGGCAACATTTGACTTTGCAAAAGAAAATATGCCAAAGATTGACAGTAATGAAGTGTCAAAATATGTGAAAAAACGTCTTTTCGAAAAAGGAAAGTTAAGAAAAACTGATAAGTAACAGTTTTTAATTAAAAGTAAAATAGGGAGTAGTCTGTAGCATTATGGTTTGATGAGGAAAACGACCGTGTAGAACGAGTCTTAAGAGATATTTACATAGGTAGGTCCGATATACTTTCTTCACAATTTCCGTTTGAATAAACGGAATTCAACACGAGATGAAGGATCCACAACAATTCCAACTATTATAAAACTAACCCCTGTATTAAAATTAAAACGGATAGACCGCCCAAAAATTAGCACTAACACTTCAACAGAAAATTGCAACACAGTATGAATGATATGGTTTGGTTAATTATATTTCACCTTGATTTTAAATTTTTAAATACATAACATGTATGTTATTGCAAAATCTAATATATATTTTTTTTTTTGCTTTTACTCAAAAAATAAAAATTTCAATATGAAATATAAATATTTTTTCAACGTACTGACATGTTTCTCTCCCTTTGCGTTTGCTATTTAGCTATCGCAAGATATTTGCGATTATTGAACGATTTTGACAGACATTTTCGCATTGCGGAGTGCGGTGATACCAGGCTTGCGAATGAAAAAAAAAATAGATGCGAAAAGCAAATGCGCAAACGCATTAGAGAGTGCCAATCGTTCGATTTCGTAGCACTTTTCTTTCGCATCGCAATAGATAGTAACCCCCCTGATGAAAATTTATCACAACTACTAACAAAACGTCGGCAGAGCCGTTGTAAAATTTTTGTTAATGCAAGCATACATGCGAAGACGTTGTTGTTTTTTTATTATGATAAATCATAATTTCTTTTTTGTCGGGATGAAAGTTTCTCACAATGCCAGCAGTATTACGTAATATTTTTTAAAAAGCTTATATTTCATAAAAATATTAATATTTTTCTTTATTTTTATATTTTTCCCCCTAAAAATTACATTAATAAAATTGTATTTTCTGCAAATAAATTAAAACCAAGGCGAATTCAGTATCAGGTGACCTTATCAGCCCGGCTGATTATCAGCTGTTGATACAAAATTGAGCAATTTGAACCAAAATGTCAAAATTTTGCTCAGAAATCTTTTGACAGATTGGTTTTCTAGCATAGCAAACTACATGTTGTTTTTTGTGCTGTAAAATTGTTGTACTGATAAGGTCACCTGATACTGAATTCGCCTTGATTAAAACGTCAAACATTTTGTTTGCGGTTTTTATCAAGACAAAGTTGTCTGAGCTTAAGCTCTGGCAAAATAATTAAGACACTGCAATAACTCTAATTAATACAGCCTACACCTGATAAATTTTTATCTTCATAGCGATTTAAATTTTATTATGATAAAAATTTATCAGGTATAGACTCACCGTTAGGGAACGGAAATGAGTGTCAGTAGCACAAAATTGTTCTCGAGAGCGAGTAAACAAGCAGCAATTTTTTGGTATTGTGTAAAAATGTTGTTGATGTCGACCACTGGAATAAGATTGAATGTTTTACTTCTTCAGTAAAATAAATATTTTACTTATTCAGTAAACTATTAATGTTTTCTTAGAATTATATTAAAATTTATCTTCTATATAATTAATAGGCAATCATGTTTTTTGTAATCCCTTTTACGCTGGTACTACTGCACCGATTTTAAAAAGATTTATATGGATTTAAAGGTTTTTCGGTACAGATGTGCAGAATTTATATTTTATTTAAATCGGTTCAGTATTTTGAGAGCTATAAGCGTTTAAAGTTGCTACTACTACATGCACACATATTACACACGCATTTATTAGCTTACAAGTAAACAAGAAACAAAACACGAGATTGGGTGTGTGTTTGTAGTATTTCTCTTGATCTAACATAATTTTCTCTTATTTTTTATCGTATAAAAGCCATAAGAACAGAGTTCAATAAATTGAATTAGCTTAGTTAAAGGGATTTCATTTGTGTTTTTAACTTCATGCCCAGTAAAAAATATATGGATTAATCCATAATCGAGCAACAAAGGAGTAATGACTTGTTCATCCATTTAGAGTAATAAGCGAGCTATCGAAACTTTTTTTTGTTTTGTTGTTTATGCCTCGCTTAATACTCTAAATGGATCAATGAGGAATGTATCAGTTCGTTTTTGGTTTTTTTTTCTTTGACATAAGTGTTAATTGTTGTTTTCGTTTTCTTTTTCTATTTAGTCAGTTTAGTTTTAAAGACGTGTTATAAAAAAAAGCGAAAAGGTACGGGTATAGTAACAAATTGTTAAAAATATGTTAAAATTTAGTTTCAAAGCGTCATTTAAGACGACTAGTTGAAAATGAAATTGAAAAAATAACCAAATTTGTATGTTATATGAATTTTTACTCCCTTTATGCTCTTTTTAGGAGACAAAAACGATTACTCCCTTTATGCTCTTTTAGGAGACAAAAGCGAATACTCCCTCTTTCGTCATTTTCAAGATCAAAGGGAGTACTCCATAAGGAGCTTAAAAGGAGTACTCGTTTCTGCGGACATGCTGTGTTAAAAATCCAATGAGATCCGGAGTTTTATGGAGTAATCCATTACTCGCAAAAGAGCGCTCCAAGATTACTCTTTGGATGATCATATTTTTACTGGGTGTATTATTTAATTATGCATATGTATGTAAGTATGTGGGTGGCTGTGTTTTAATGCATTTCTTGTGACGTTTAGTTAACTTTTCTTTGAATCTCAATAAAATTATTTACATGTATATTCTACGGGAATACGGGCGATTGTGTCGTCCGTTGGTATATCTAGTATGGATTATTTATTTCAATTTAAACTTAATGTCATTACAAATAATTAATTTTTTTTGGCATATTCTACTTAAGTGAAATATGTAGGGATGTAACGATACGCCGTTTTGCCGACCCTATGCCGATATTCAAAAAGAAATATCGACGATACCGATTCCGATACCGATACGCATATTGAACTTAAGTTAAAATTAACAAAACCTTTTATTATAAAAAATTATAGTGTAAAGGATTATTAATATTTAAAATTGATATTTGAATTCATTCTTAACAAAAAACAAATTATTTTTTTTAATACATACATGATTTAGCATTGAGAGAACATTTCACTACTATGGTGCAAAGCAAAATAAAAGAAACGTTTAATTTTTCTGTTCTGATTTTAATATTTCTCTTAGTTTTTATGCAAAAAAATCGTTGAAAATTTAATTGTTTGTTCAAAACAGCTCTAAAAAAATTTAAGAAGTATCGCCGTATCGACAGTATAATATTGCCGATATCGATATATCGGCAAATCAGAAATATCGTCAATATGTCGGAATCGGTATTCGTATTCGTTACATCCCTAGAAATATGGTCTTTAATAAATGTTAATCATTATTTTACTTAATTAGCGTAAAATCGTTCTGGATCTTAGAGTTTCTAATTATACAAATACACACACACACACATATATATGCATAAACACAACCTAACCAAGTAAATTATTTAATTTCAACATATGTAGAAACAAACAACACGAACATGAGGCATGTGCCATTTTAATACAAAACTGCAAAAGTCTATGACAAAGAATACAAACAACATGGCACAGCACCAACGAAAACAAAAAAAAACTGCACCAACGTCATTGAAATAGTATTTTCAATATGAGTAAAATATCCTCTTTGGTGTAGTTGCATAATGTGAACAGGCAAAAGCCCAAAAACAAAAACTACAATTGCAAAAAAAAAAAAAAAAAAAAACAGAGGAAGAAAATAAGAACAACACCAATGGCATTAACAGCCATATAAAAAACATATACTTACAACATACATTGACACATAAGCACATAAATAACTACATGACACGTCGTACATTTTTAGTTCTAGTAGTTCTGATTCAGGTAAAAGTTAATTTCTTCTAGATCAAAACAAATTGAAATTTCTAATATTGAAAAAAAAAAAAAATTTCTTAAATAAGACAATAAAAATAAAAGTCCCTTATTAAATATTGTCAAATTTTTTTATATTGGTTACTTCCATTCAAATTAATTTTGAAACAATTTTATTACTTATCAGTTCCTCGTTTCTGTGAGGGTGCCCCTGTGGCTGAGTGGTCACGATGCTAGCCTCTCAGTTCAGAGGTCGTGGGTTCGATTCCCACCATAGACTCTGGGTGTTTTCTGCGGACAAGATAATCGCTTTGCAGGTTATGTTTGTTCTTTAAAAAAAAAAAAAAACTTGTGAGAACACCTTCCGTCGAGAAAAATTAAGGGCGTAAGGCTGAGTTTAAATTTGGCATTTCTTGTGTGCTATGTACTCAAAAAAAAACATAACCACTAATTACTAATGAAAAATTGTTTGATTTTGATATGAATTTATTGATTTAAACTGTTTCCAATCATATTGAATTTTATAAAATTGTCTATTAGTTATGTATGAAACTGTTTCACTTAATAAATAAACAGTTTTTCATTAGTAATTAATGGTTACGCTTTTTTTACGCATGTGTGGCACATGGCGCACAGATGTAAGCCCGGCCTAATTTTGTAAAAAGCAAAGCTTAGCGTTGAAAAAATTTTTATGGGTTAATATGTCCAAAAAAAATGCCATAATATTTTCTACAGTTGCTGAAAAATATACTTTGATAATAATCGTTTGATGGAAGGAATTTACAGTTTTATATACCGATATGTCGTCAAAGGGTGATGCTTGACCCCTTAAAATAAAGTTCCGATGTGATGTTTCAGTATTATTACTCCAAGTTTTTTGTTATAGCTGGACAAAAATAAGCAGTTTACGTTTTAATTTTTCATGGGCAGCCGCCAGAACTGCAGGGTTTGGAAATACCTGCAAATACGACTACATATTAAAATATGTGTGCGGCTCTCCTTATAGGATTTTCAACCCAGAATAAAAATAGTATTGAAAACTACAAAAGCAAAAAGAAAATAGCATGGAAAATTACAAATATACAAGTTGAGACTGGTAAAAAGTGGGTCAACAAGGTATTTATCAACCCACATCTCAACTATATGCGACTATGAACCGTTATTAATTTTACCTCTACTCATGTGGAGTTAAACTACACACACACATACATATGTATGCATGTATGTACATATGTATGTATGTATTTTGTTCATATGCTAGTGTGTGTGTTATTGTTTATGTGTGTGTTTGTATTTGTTATTTGACTTGTTTTTCCAACTTTTTATTTCACCAGCAAATAAGAATGTTTTTTTATTGTTGCCTTAGAAAGGAAATAAGGAGAAATCGAGTTTCTGTTGACATTAACATTAAGTTGAAGCAACATTTTTTCCATTTAATTTAATTCCAACTTTTTAAAATTGTTTAGTTTAAAAAAAAGAGAAAGTTTTGTGTTTAATATTTGATCGATGTTAAGTAAATATATGTGCACACAAGTAAGAAGAAGAAATTTTCGAAAGATGGATTGAGTCAAATATAAGGAGTTTTTTCAGTAGCTCGTTTTTAAAACAAACCAATGATCAAACCCAGTTAAATTAGATGGGTTTGAACATTGGTTTGTGTCAAAAACGAGCTACTGAATGAGTTCGATCCAAGTCTAACTAAAATCTATTATTTAAATGGGTTTGATCATTGGTTTGTGTCAAAAACAAGCTACTGAAAGAGTTCGATACAAGTCTCTAGACCTGTTGGACACAAGTACGGTTAAAAAAATTAGTGTAAATTAAATAAGGTTGAAACTATTAATTCGAACGCGAACGAACTAGTTCAAAAAGAGCTGTTGGCCAAAACTCTACCCCATGAATTAGAGCTGGGTCCAACTTGTTCAGTCGTTCATTTTAGACACAAACCAATATTCAAACCTATTTAAATTACATGGGTTTGAACGAGTTGGACCCAGGTCTACCATGAATTTAATGTATTAAAAAATTTAAAAACACTTGGGTCGAACTCGTTCATTACTTAATTTCGGCCAAAAATCGATGATCAACCCAATGTAATTTATATGGACTTGACACCAACATGGTCGAACTAATTCAGTTGGTCGTTTTTAACACAAACCTATGATCAAACACACTTATTCATATTAGAGCTGGGTCCAAAATCTTTCAGTCGTTGATTTTAGACACAAACCTTTGATCAAACCCCTTTTAAATTACATGGGTTTGATCATACTGACTGAAAGAGTTGAGCCTAACAGTTCTAGACTTGGGTCGAACTCGTCCACTAGTTCATTTTTGCCACAACCCAATAATCAAAACCATGTAATTTAAATGGGTTTGATCATTGGGTTGTGGCAAAAATGAACTAGTGAACGAGTTCAACGCAAGTCTAAATAGTTTCTTTTGAACTAGTTTTAGAACGTTGGAATCAAAAGTTGTTTCAAACCCTTTTAATTTACATTGAAGTTTTTGACCGAACTTGTGTCCAACAGAACGAAATAGTTCAAAAAGAACTGTTAGACAACAAGTCTAAATTCAGGTCTACCAGGAATTTTAGGAATTTAAAACTTTAAAAACTCTTGGATCGAACTCTTTTACCATTAATTTTTGACAGAAATCGATGATCAAGCCTATGTAATTTAAATTGGTTTGACATAGACTTTGGTCGACCTCATTCAGTTTGCCGTTTTTTTAAAAACCTACGATCAAACACATTTATTCATATATGGCGGTGTTGATATATTTTTCTTACCCAATAAGCACTCAAAAAATTTAAATTCAAGCACTTGAATTTGAACTGGAAATAAAGTATAATACAAGCATTTTTCAAGTAATTTTCAAGTTTGAAGATATTTTTAAATAAAAAACCAAAGAACATACAAATATGTTCAAACCTTGTCAAATACGTTATTTATTAATTATAAAAACTGAAATTGTGGTGAAAATATCAAAAATACATAAATAAAAACGTGAATTTAAAAAACAAAGGTGTGTAAAGTCATGAGAACAATAGCGAAGGCAGATGTCCAGACAATTATTATTGGAAAACAAAGGAATTGCATTTTGCTTTCTATTTTAAAAGCCTTGTTTCTGCAGCTTGAAATACACTTGAATTCAATTGTTGAATTCCACTGCAATTCCATGCTTGCTTCAAGTGTAAAAACAGGTTCGGTTAAACTTGAATCACACTGTTATTCAAGGCTGGATTCGCTATTGAATTCAACTGTGTGTCAACTGTAATTCAAGACTGGAAATTGGAAATTGTGACTGGATTTTAAATGTAATTCCAGCCAAAATGCTTATTGGGTGTTTTCATAGAAAACTATTTGAATATTTTGAATTTATGAATGTATATATTCCTGTAAAGCCCATATGACACTTCATTTTTCTTTCATTGATCAAGTTTTATAGAAAAGTGCAAACATATTGTAATAGGAAAATTCAACAGGTGCAATGGGTTCAGATATATTCAAAAAAATTAAATAATGTCAACAACTAGATTAAAGTTATCGATAAAAAATAAAGATCTGTTAAAAAAAATTTAAAAATTTTCAAATTAAAATTGACATTTCAAGTTTGAAACATAAAAGTGTTCGCTATTAGCGGTTTATGGTAAAAAAATTTTCAACATTTAAACATTTTGTTTCCGTTTTATATAGTTTGTTCTTTCTAACATTTATTGTTTCGTTCTATCAATTCAATATCAAATCAATGAAGAAAAAATTAAGTGCCATAAGGGCTTAAGCAATATAATTTTTAAAACGTTTTCTCTTACTTAGGACAGAAAAATTATTTTTTCCGTTTTCATGTTTAAAGGTTATGAGTAGAAATCTTGAATTCTCCTTCTATAGAATTCTTAAAATTTTTCTTTTTACTGCTAAGTTTTTTTAAATAAAATGTATATCTTATTGAGCCAGTTTTTTCGTAACTGTACATAAAAATGTTTAACTTTTATTACATTGAAAGAAGCACGCAAGTGCAGGCTTAAATAAGAATTTAATTATTTATTATTCATACATATGTATGCACATATGTGTGTAAATTTCTCTGAAATTTTAATACGAACAAACAATACAAATACATTCAACAAAATCACATTTCAACTATTTGTGACATTTACATACATACATATCGTAGCAAGTAATACCATCCAGAGACACACAAGTAAAATAAGAGATTTACAAGCATAAATAATACAAAATAAACAACATCAACAACAAAAATCTGCTTTCGCTTTAGATGTGTGAATAATCTAATTCACTAATTTTCAAATGGCAATTGATGTAACAGAAGTGTTATCTTGTCATGTTACATTTAACATCTATCCACAATATTAACCCGTGGAAAAATTATTAGATGATACTATTTGTAGGAAGTTAATAAATTATTTTGTGAGAATTTCCAGTATTAAATTTGTAGTTAGAGTTGTGTGCATCAGCTCTTTTGGAACTAGTTCGTTCGCGGTCGACTCAAAAGTTATTTCAAACCCATTTAATCTACAGTGACGTTTTTGACTTGATTTGTGTCGAATATTTCATTTTACTTCAAACGAACTGTTGGATACTAGACTTGCATCGAATTCAATCAGTAGTTCGTTTTTGACAAAAACCAATGATCAAACACATATAATTTAAATGGGTTTGATCATAGATTTGTGTCTAAAATCAATGACTGAACGAGTTGGGCCCAGCTCTAATATGGATAAATGGATTAGATCATAGATTTGTGCCTGAGCTGAAAGAGTTCGATACAAGGCTATTGAATATAACTAGAACTGAATCCAACTCGCTCAGCCATTCATTTTAGACACAAATCTGTGATTAAACCTATTTAAATGAGAAATTTTTAGATTCTTTAATTGAACTGTAGTGAATTTTAATCAGAAATAATTCATAGTCAGGCTTAAGTTCAGTAATTTCAATTCTTATTGAATGAAATATTTTTATTAATTAATGTGAGTTTCTAAAGAAGAGAAGAAAAATTAAACTTTAGACTTTAAGCTGGAGGAAATACCGATACTTTTCTGTGCAGCCACGCGCTTCATCAGCACCCTAGTCTATCTACTTGGGTAGATATTCTTATTAAATTATTTAAATTAAATAGGGTTGATGATAGGTTTGTTTCTAATATGAACGACTGAACGAAATGGACCCAGCGCTAGACACGACAATATTTTGAACAGACTTGGATTTATAATTTAAACGTATTTGATACTGTGTTTGTGTCAAAACTGAACTAGTGAACGAGTTCGAACCAGGTCTAGTTTGCAAGAAAGCATGAGAGTTTATACCCTGCCATGACCTTCAAACTTCGAATTTGTCCAACAGATTTAGCAGGTCTCCTCAACAAGCGCGGATATTACTACTATGACATATCCTACATCCTCTCAAATTTATCGAGAGGTTCGATGATAAAATGAGAACTGCATTTTTAATTTCTTAACACACACAATTCCCTTCAGGGGCGTTTTGTAAGAGTACGTATGACTGACATGTCACATATTTACATATATGCACACACTTACTGTTCGTAGTGTTATTGATATTTACATACAGACATACAATCCTATTTTCATCTTTGCATAAATACCAAATGTGTATATTGTTCATATGAGTTTTGTACACACTTTCAACAAATCCATTCTTATTATTTACCAGTTATAGGCCTGGTTAAATTGAGTTTGTTTGTTGCCATTTGTAATGTGTACATGTGATGCGTAAGTTTATTATTTGCACAGACTTTAACAATTCAGTTAGGGAATGTCAGTGAAAAGAATATTATTATTTTTTTCATAAAATCAATGGCAAATAAACTTAAATACAGGTAGTGAAGTATTCATCGAAAAGTGGAGTGTTAGATTGTACTGTAGAAAACAAAACAGATATAAAGGTTCTTATTTATGACTTATTGTAGCAGAGGACCATTAGTAGATGATAAGTACCGACGTCTTGCAAGTTTACATCTAAAAGAGGGATGGATTCCACCATTATCATCACCAGGGAAACCACAAATATGCAATTGCATGTTTTTTCTTGTCGGATATATCAATGCGGAATTAAGATATTTATCCGTTTCAGAACTTTTTATGAATTCTGGCATCGATTTGTTAGTGCATATTTTTGCATATTTTACCCTTTAAAGCATGTTTTTGCATGCTTCAGTCTAACACGCATATTTTGAGCATTTTTCTAATTTTTAGAGCATATTTGGACTATTTAGGTACTTTTTAAAAAAATTTTATTTTAAAATTAAAAAAAAATTCTTTTGGTAAAAATTTCTACATTTTTCCGTCAAAATTTCATATTGTAGTGAAAGAAATAGTAGTATGGGGGAGCAATATTTTGCTACCATTATGAAGTTCGCCTTTAAAAAAGGCTTCCGAATCGATTTCACACGTTTTCTTGTGAGTTCTGATGTTAAAACACATGCTAAACGTGTTTGAGTTGAAATTTATAATATAACATCCAAATTTGAAACAAAAAATTTTAAAATGAGCGATTTAAAATTCTTTAATTTTTACTCAATTGTAAACAGTCTTGTGAAAGTAAAACGAAACAAGAAAATTATAAAATTTTAAATCGTCCATATCCAATTTTTTTCTGCTAAATTTTAATGCTGGAACAAATACTATTGATTTGTATTTTCCAAATTTCAACTTAAACAGGTGTAACATGTATTTTAACATCCTCAATGGACGCTAATTTCAATAAAAACTTGGTTTGGTAATTGTGACGAACGCTGCCCCGATTACATCAGTTGAGGTGGAAACCGAACATTTTCAATGTATAAAAGTTTATTTAGATGTGACCGGAGGCGATTTTCATTTATCTAGCTAAGTGAATAGTTTTTGTTTATTGCAATAAATTTAATTTTGTTTATTGCATTAAATTTAAATTTAGTTAAATTTTTGTTCTTAATTAATTTTTTTATTGTTTCCTTCTTCTGTTTATTTTATTTTTGTCTTGTTTAATATGCAAATTTTATTGAATTGCTGAATTAAAATTAGATTTTCATTTCCAAATAATCCAATTTATATTATTTTTAAGTGCATATTTTTCAGTTTTTAGTGCATATTTCGAAGTTTTTAGTGCATATTGAATGCGCATAAACACTTTTTTTGGAGCATATTTCTGGTTTCCCTGATCATCACTAATCCGCATAGTAAGCCATTTGACGTATTGGATATATAATACCATATGATAAACCGTTTAACCCTATAAGGGCCATTATTATAACTTGACGTTAGCTAAAAGTAGGATGTTATTGGATGGATAAGCACTTCTTAATTATTACAACTTCATTTTAACAAAAAGTGAGCGATAAACTAAAGACAAGTTGATCCTACCTGTAACTTTTATTGTGAGGTATAGTCATTTAAAGTTGCCACATTTTCGCCACTTGCCACACTTTCTACTTTATAAAACAAAATCAAATTTATTTGGTCAAAATATGGCATAAAACAAAAGCAATACAACACAAAACACATAAGAATAATAAAAAAACAAAAGAATTGACAAAAATATTTTCATTATGTTTGTAATTTGACAAATAAACAAAAGCAAGTTGCCACTAATCATTTTTAACAAACAATATCCACAATATCCACAGAAATGTTGCCACCAACCAAACATTTTATTATTTATTTTATCGGACAGTTGTAATAATGGAAAATTTTAAAGGTCACTTTATAGTTCAGATTTGCTAAAGTTAGGAATAACTATCCGAAACTTTATCGTTAAGTCATAATAATGGCCCTAACTCTTTTAAGTACCCTTTAACGGATATTCAATGGTTTAAAATGTTATAAAAATTATTTTCTTAAAATTCTAATACATGTCAATCAAAGCAGCATCTAATATAACTTAAACACCAGAAAGTATTTAGTTAAAAAAATGGGCACTTTATGGTAAACTTCGCAATTATTCACACTTGCATATAGATTGAGTTCAGTAGTTTTATACAAAATACTTGAAGAAAATTTGTTTTGAAACAACAACTTTTCCTGAATTGGGCTTTTTTGTAGACTTATATCAAACTCTTTCAGTAACTTGTATTAGACTAGACTTGTATTGAACTCTTACAGTAGCTCGTTTTTGACACACACCTATGATTAAACCTATTTAAATTACATGGGTTTGATCATTGGTTTGTGTCGAAAACGAGCTACTGAAAGAGTTCGATCCATGTCTACTATAACCAAACCCATTAAAGTTGTATCGAACTTTTTCAGTAGTTGTAGACTTGGGTCGAACTCGTTCACTAATTCATTTTTGTCACAAAGCAGCTATTTAGACTTGGGTCGACACAAGTCTAAAAAGTTCGATACATGGGGACTTACATAGGTTTGCCGCAAAATCGCCAGACACAATAAGGGGGAATAAATTCAGTAAAATCTTTCAAATTGTAAAATATTCTTTGAGATTTCCCTAATAAATCCCTTAGTAATGAGATCGCTACAGTAATAAAATAACAATTATCTGCATTCTGCTATTTTTACCACAAATGACAAATATTGAAATTTGATTAAAGCCAATGTTATCACACTCTTTGCAATATGCTGAGGGTTGACGTTGTTGATAACAAAATGTTTCATTATTTTAACATGATGACAAGTGAGTATCAAATTAATATTAAATAAATAAATATTTCTGCTATAAATTAATTTTAATTAATTAAACGTTTTAAACTATAGAGTTAAGGCCTGTCTCACGATGTCGACAACGTTCGACTTCTTGTACAATTCCATTTGAAACAACAACAAAATATTAAAATTTGTTTATGTTTTGAATTTAAGTGTGCGACAAGTTGGACATAGTGGGATATGGCCTTAATGTTTTAGATTGCAACAACTACGGCCGGCCCACATTAAAACTGTCTGTTTTAAAAGTGGTTTTACTAATTTAACATATAAAACACGGAATCAATTTAAATTAGTTATTAATAAAATTAAACTTGATACTTTTAGCCTACTTTCAGGCTGATTTCCTAAGATTGTATTCGTTGCTACTAAATAATATTTTAAGGCTCATAAAATTGCTTACCGTTTAGTTAATACGAGTAAAACCGATAAATAGGCTATATACATAAAAAAACACATACACAACTTCTTATGTATGTATGCACGTAATCAGTGTAAGTAATTCTAGTTTGTTGACGAGTGTTACACAAACAAGAATAATAATGATGGTAAGTAACATAATTTTCAAGCCTGCAAAAAAAAAAAGCTCAAATAACATTTTTTAAATTTGTTTTCATGCTGTCTACTTTTGAAGAAAATTGCAGCCTTCACCTTTTGCCTTCATCCCTCTCTATTAATAAAAAAAACATTTTAAGTAATAAAGGAAGGTTGGAACATTATATCTAGATGATTGGTAACAAATGAGAACAGCAGTGTGTGTATATTGAAGCTGCTGATGTTGATGATGATGATTACACCAGTGATTTATCTAACCAAATATGCTACTTTTCCTACATATTAAGGATATGACATCCTTTTCATGTTTTTTTTTCGTAGCCAGAGTACGCATGAGTTTTGAAAAGTGACATAATGTTCAGTAATATTGTTTTAGTTAGTGTTTTATAGCACTTCAGTATCATACCCAAAAATTGATACGAATTTGAGCAGAAGAGAACATTGTCGTTTGATACTCCCCCCATGCAAACTTTTTATTATTGGCATAATCACCCTTATCGGGAATAAAAGGCGAATATTTCTCGTTCACGTGAAATATTCCCGTGAACAAAATTAAAAAAATTTTATATTGACACAAGTTAAAATTTTACAAAAAAAATGCGACCGGTGCGCTTAATATAAAGTTTACATAATCGTGCAAAGCTACTTTAGCAAAAGTCATATTTTTCTCGTTATTTCCTCAAACGTACATACATTAGACATCAAAGCAGCAAATGCAGTAGCATTAAGCTATCAAAATGAGTGATGCTAAGCCAAAACGCAAAAGTGCAGCAGTTTAGCGTTACAACCCAGTGAAAAAAATGGAAGTCATTCTAGTGGAACTACATTTTCATTGCTTCCAAGAAATCGATATTTTTAATTTGCCGAGAGTGAGCTAAAAACCATATAGAAGCTTATTTTAGTCCATAGTGTTAGAAAATACTTACCAGAACTTAAAAAAAATCATTTTTTTTAAAGAAATTTATGAACTAATTTTAGTCTAAAATTTAAAAGTTATTTGCTTAAATTTACATGAAAACACTGTTTCGGGTTTAAATTCGTATAAAAAGAAACGAATAGTTAAAATAGGTAACTATTTACCATTTTTCCTAGATGAAAATATTATCATAGAACACAAAAAAGGGAATTTTTCTTAATATCGCTTTCAATTCAGTGACCAGGCATCGAAAAAGAGAACTTCTTGCAATGACAACCCTATGTAAAAATCATTAGATCGTATCAAAATTTTCACTACTTCCGCATCGCAAACTCTACATTTTTATGACTTTTTTGGAGTCTCTTTTTTTACTGGGAACATGTTGTTGCAACAGCACTTTGGCTAGCAGCCTTAAGTAATATATTATTTAATGAGTGCATTCATAAGACATACATAGCTGTTGAGCTCAACAGTTGTGAAATTGTTGGCCCCAATAGTTACGTCTTACAAACGGCTTGAATTGATATAATTTAATTTTATATCTTTATTTCGTTACTTAATCACATTTGTAATGTAAAATTTAACAAATATTTGCTCCTGCTACCTACTAAAAAATATAAAAGGCATAGCTCAATTTGATCAGCTGTTCAGGCTGAGCACAACATGTTGACTATAGGTACCGTCTACAGGTACTCATTTGACTATAGGTATTCATTTATTGTTTGGTAAACACAAATACGTTTTACTTTAAAATCCTAACATAAATCTGCAACCACATACCGTCACTTCAAATGAAAAAGCTCATAAGGCAAGTTTTTTGCTTTTTATAAAAGAACTAAATAATTTAGTTGTATAGCTTTAAATTCCTGATAAAGTCTAGTTCCCTCATCTCTTAAAAGGCAAAATAAGTTATCCTTATTTTTTAAAAAGAAAAAACTCTATAAGAGTATAGAATTCTAAATATCATTCGATTTTGTCACATACGAATAAAAATTTTTGTTTATATATTTATGATTTGAACGGGCTAAAGTTCGTAACGCTTTTTAACCCAAATTACATGTGATAATTATTAATGAACAAATAACATCAAAGTTAGTTGTAAATATTCTGACAACACATAGTTGAACGGAACAGCCAGCCGTTTTTGTTTAATTTCATATCGCACGCTCAAGCATAAACAGTCACAACTTAAATTTTTTTAATTTTTTTACTAAATAAATCTCTAACGACAACACAGTCTTTTTCAAGAACATAAATTAATGTTATGCTTATGTTACATATTTGTGTCATTTGCACGGTATCAACAGTTTTTTTTTGCCACTCCCGAACATATGGGATTTTTCGAGTTGTGACTGTTTATGATTTGGTGTACGATATATTCTAAATAAATCATAAATAATAAAGTTAATTTTGAAACCTTTTAGTTACGCTCTTTCGAATTTTAAGCGACGAAATGTAATATAATTTACAAAATTATAAAAAATAAAAAATAAAATCCTTACTTGGTTTTGATTTAAGGCATTTGCAAGTAGATCATCACTTACCTGGAAATAAAAATAAAAGAGAACATAGTTTATTAGCTTGTGAGCTTATAATAAAATTAAAAGTAATAAAATAAGACATATTGATGTTCTCATTGTTGACAGCGTCATACTCAAAAACCGAGATTTTTTAAAGAAACATGCACAATTGATACTCATTCATTATTCACACTGTGCAAGAATTTCATAAAAAAACATTCTTTGTCCATTAAGTTGAGCGTAAATTAAAAACTTCAAACTGGTTTTCTGTTAAACAAGCTTTTTTTGAGTTATGATGATGTTCCAGCAAATGAGCGATATGTCTATATAATAGTATACATATTTGCATTTACTTTGACGTGCTTAAATTGCTCTTTCGTGGCTTTTAAAGTATAACTAATTATACATGATGTTGACAAAACAGATAAATCTTTTCATTAATTAAAAAAAGAACACACAATCCCAGACAAGACAACAATAAAAATTGCTAAGAAAATTTAATAGCAGTGATTTTCTTTATTTACCTCCTATTATAACATTTCTTTCTTGCCACACAGACCCTAATTAGAAAAGCGTCAATTACCTTAGAAAGACTAAGGCTGAGTTTACATCTGGCCTTTCTTGTGTCATTTGCCCAAAAAAACGTAACCAACTAATTACTAATGAAAAACTATTTGATTTTTTTCATTATTAATTAGTTGGGTACGCTTTTTTACGCTTGCGTATAATTTGACACACAGATGTAAACCCGGTCTAAGGGATAATTAGTATAATTTCTATGTTTGAATGGATAGAAGCATGGAGGTAGTCAGGCCCACAAAACAACTACATAATATGAATTTGAATAATTTTGAAAGGCGATGTGAGTACGAATGTATAATTATTAGTAATGCTTAATAACAAATGAGTCAGTGTATAATTATTACTCGTATAAACATACGTCCACAATTACTTTCATGTTGCACTGTGGAGGCGAAATATTAAAGTGGGTCATATTAAAATCAGGACAATTGATTACTTCCAAAACTACAATATATTTCAATGGAACTGAAGAAATTTCAATCAATAAAAACTCAGCTTGCAAAGTAGTGCGATATTGTCTTAATCAGATATTTCGTGAAATTAGCGGACATAAGCCTCATGAAAAATCTGAGCACCCTCGTTTGTCGGTACTGTGTAGCAAAATCATCGGCGAAGTAAAATAAACAGTCCCCTTTATTATGCGAATGGCGTCGTCGACGTCACATCAAGACGACGACATCAAAAGTTTTCACTTATCTACTCTTTGTCAACAAGAATTGACTACTATTAACATGCTACATTAACTTACAAAGCTTAAGACATTACTAAGAGATTGTCAATAAGAGCCGATAAAGAGTAGACAAGTGACAATATTTACTGTCGTCTTGATGTGACGTCGACGATGCCATTCGCATAATAAAGGGGAATAAAACGGCTACTCATTGACATCGGAGAAGCTGCAAAACTGCTATAAGTAAAGCATACAACGTTGTAAAAAATTAAGCTTCCTTTATCTGCTTATTCACCATTTGTCGTCACTATGACTATCCCTCTCCTACAGAAGTTGACACTTAGTAATAGTAATAAGCATTCATCACCATTATAAAAAAATTTCAGACTCCATTCTTAGAGACCTCGTGCAGATTTCTATCAGATATTGAATATAAGAATTGTCTGGCCGCTCTATGATCGATTTTGTGTGGATATATCGGAGGGTTTTATGTATCGATATGTCATATATATTAACATAGAAATTGTCGAAAATAATTGATATATGTAACAGAAACAAAAAAGAAACTCTAACGATTATTATAATTTTTTCGCTTAGCTAAAACAGTTTGAAGGAAAACACAATATCTTGCTTTAAAACAAATTATTTCCCCTTGTTGTGAATGGCGTCGTCGACGTCACATCAAGACTACAGTAGATATTGTCACTACTTGTCTACTCCTTATCGACAACAATTGGCTCTTATTGACAATCTCTTACTAACCTCTAAGACTTTTTAAATTAATGGATCATATTGTTGTCAACAAAGAGTGGACAAATTCCAATTTTTACTGTCGTCTTGATGTGACGTCGACGACGACATTCGCAATAAGGGGTATTATTTTATCACTTACGACGTTATTCGCGGCTAACCTTCAATTGTTTAAAACATACCGGAAGAATTGCTGTTTTAAAACATTTGTAACAGTTTATTATTATTTGGATTTGTATCGAACTATTTCAGTGGCTTGTTTTTAAGAAAACCCTATAATCAAACCCATGTAATTTAAATGGGTTTACTTATAGGATTGTTTCTAAGATCAGCTACTGAAAGAGTTGGATGCAAGTCTAGTTTTATTTAGCTTTCTATCGCAATTCTATTAGATTTCTATAAGAAATCTGTGCGACTAGTCGACTAGAATTGCATTACACATTGTTTCAGATATCTGTCACAAAATTATACGATTGTCGACTAACACATCAGAATTTCCCATGACTTTTCATAAGATATCTTTTAGATTTCTATCAGATATTTTGGCAAAAACCTCAGAATTTCCCACTACATTTCTGTCAGAATTCAACCATTTCATAAATTTTTGGGTCAGACGTCTAACAGAATGCACATAGGATTCGTTTATTGTTGCCAACGCTTCCCTCAGACATATTGCAGACTGTGAAGTGACTTAATTCACTCGCTCTTTCGATAGCAGAACTCTTCACTCGTTAATTGATCTTTTCGTCACGTGAAACTGCTGGTACTACCAATCACTAAAAGTACTCCGTAGATGTAATACGAATCGAAAATAAAACTGTTCGAATTTCTATGTTATTATCATTACAAAGCTAAAACATTTCGAAATTGATAAATTAAAAATATATACGACAGAAGTAAACCTTCCTTCTTCGCCGTAAACATGACCGATTTGATATTCAACGGAGCGTTTAGAGTAAACCTCATTTGTAAATTTGTAAATTTCGCTGTAAAAAACGAAATTTGCTTTATAAAAAGTAATAAGCTTAAAAGGAAAAAGGTTAAATACTAAGATACAGGGTGTCCGCCGGGAAGGTATACTATATACATACTACAGTTCGTATTTGGCAGACGTAAAGTAGACACGTGGCAAATTTATTATGGAAAAATGTTCGATAAACCAACGTGTTTTAATCGTTAAAACACATCGCAAACAGTCAGGATTACAATGGAATTACTGCGAGACCTCTTGCCACAAGTTATTTCAAGAAATGGTGATGTTGATTAGCCGCCACGGTCACCTGATTTGACTAATTCGGACTTCTTTTTGTGGGGATATCTGAAAAGCAAAGTTTATGCAAACAAACCAGAAACGCTCGAGTAACTAAAACAAAATATTTGTAATGAAATTAATGAAATACCGCGTGAAATGTGTGAGAATGTAATGAAAAATGTGTTCAAAAGCGCACGCATTTGTGAAGCTAACAGAGGTAGACATTTATCTGATAATCCCACTTATTGTGATTGGCAATTTTGCGGCGAAAGTCAGGCGTATTGTAAAAGATTAAAGAAAAATGTAGCATGATTTCTGTAATCAACTACAATTAGTCGATTTTAAAGTCGAAAAACGCCAACCACAATAAGGGAGATTGTATTCCATACATAATTGCCGACATTAAATAAAATATTTATCAATTTAAGATCCATTTTCTTTCATTTAATCAAATATTATAAAGAAAACAAATAAAAAAGTATACCTTCCCGGCGGACACGCTGCAGTTATTTCGACAATATTACTGCAATATACAAATGTTATTATTCTACAACATCTGAAGAATTGGTGTTACACTAATTTTTATTGACCTAGACATCTAAATGATAGAAAGCAATGTATCAACCATCATATTTTATCGTATATTGCTTAGCACTAAGCAAACCCATAAAGTTAAAATAAAGGAAGAATGTAAAGGATATAAAAATGATCCCTTGACAATTATTTACTTTGCCATTTTCTCATTTTCCCTTGACACATGCAAACGGTTTGTTATGTTTAAAGAAATTGCTGGCTTTTAAGTAAAGACGCTTTATGCGTTTGTAGAAAAAGAACACTCTATAATTTATTCGTTCCTTTCGCTTACATAAAAAGTCAGTATAAAAGTAATAAACTTATTCATGCATTTATAAATAAATATCAACAAAATAGATGGATGACAAAAAAAAATTAAATGTGTACGAGTATACATATTTATTCTTCCATTTTATTTAAGATACAAATTGTACGCACTTAACTAAAGTCAGCTGAGCTCATATTTTATTAAGTTGTGTTGGGATTTGTTTTATCATTATGGGATGTCCCACAATGATTTTTAGACTAAAAAGAAATGTGCAAACTAAAATATTGGCATTTTTTTTACTATTATTATTGAACAAGGATTATCCTTTTTTTTATAAAGAAGAAAACACTTACGAAATACACCTTTTTCAGATATATCTTTTGAGTAGAATTATTATCCTTGCATACATTTAGTAGCATTTTACTATGCAAAGTCTTAAACAGTTGCCAAAAAAATCGAATAGAATTTGCTATACATATATTTAAGAAAATAAGACAATATAATATAATAAAATAGGGATCATTTAAAACAAGTTGAAAGGTTTCAGAAATAAATATATTTTATGGCAGAAGATATAAAAGCAATTTATTTGAAAGTTTCCCAAACAATATGCTACACTTTTGTTTGCAAATTAAAGGATCATTAAATTTATTACAGAGATTTGTATAACCGCACAGGTTATGCATATAAAATAAAGTTTCATTTAGAAAATAAGAAACAAATGTTCTGGAATTAAAAAACGATGAAATTGATTATCTAGACAAGCAGTAGAAAGCTGAGGCGATATTATGTGAATCAAATAACATATGAATTCGAACAGTTTTCTTTTCGCTTCGAATTACGAGTACATAATCCCCCTTATGGTGATTGGTATATTTCGACTTCAACTACGACAATTTTGTAAAAGACTAAAGAAGACTCCAACCTCAAACAGAATCTCAAAATTTCTTTCAAAAAGGAATTATCTAGATTCTACTTGAATGCCTGCGTGTAGTAGGCAGCCACGTAAACAAACCAAAGAAGACTCCAACACTTTTTTCTTAATGTAGTACCAAACTGTCGTAGTCGTATTTTAAATACGCCAACCATGATAAGGGAGAATATATACGACTTCCAAGACGTATCAATACAAATTCTTTTATACTTTCCTTTTCGGATGCGGCAAAGTTGGGAAACATTGTAACCATGAGCATCAACTTTGAAACTAATGCGCTGGTTGCTTATTTGCAACGCTAGAACGTTTTGAAAGGATGTCAATGTTTTCTACTGCGGCATTGTGAAATACCACATTTTGTTCGAAGACAAACATTTGGAAGGCCAGCCTGAAATACACACCATTATTTTTTGGTGGTAGCTGTCTCAGCCGTTACAAACTAATATCACATTGGTCTTAACAGCGGCTGAAGTTGAGCGTCCGCACAGTGCCACCATGCACCCAACAAAGCACTATGTGACTTGACTGAAACGCAATCTTTGGAAATACTGTGAGCAAGCATCCGGCTGAAGTGTTTTGTCTTTGTAATCTCCCACTAATTAAGAGGAAGGTGCGAAGCGGCACCTGTTGAATAGCAACACCACATAGTGTAGTATTTGCCTGAACGCGTTAGACCAATCACTGGCATTGATTTAGTACTAGATATCCAGGACCATTGTTCTAGTAATTTTGTTGGCAACCACGGCGACTACAAAAGCTTCTCCGTGATACCACGCACAGAATGTGGCTGCTCACACTCACTGTGTTTCTCTCATTATATGATCCTGTTCCTTGCTGAATTAAATCTACTCTCAAAAGTTGACATTGTTGATATTATCGTTTTTTATTATCTCTGTGCTCTCTTTCGACCTTATTGTTAAGAAATTATAATTATATTCAATATTCAATAAATAACTGGCGTAAAAGTATGCAATAGTTTCTGCAAAATTGTTATAGTAAGTTTCGTGACTTTTACCACAAATTTATAGTTCCTGATACGAAAATTTACGTGAATTAGAATATATTCTGCAGTGTTATTTTTTTCCTTCAAATTTTAAAAAACTTTTCCGTTTTACGTTATTTAATCTATTAAGAAAATATATGTTATATATATGTGTGCTATTGAAAAAAATGTGAAATTGGTGTGAGTTATATTTTCATAGTTTCGAGATATTAACTAGATTGCATTTGAATAAATCAAAAAATATTTTCATGTTATGCAACATTTTAACATTGAGTTATACTCCTCCCGATTAATATAAATTTATTTAATATATATTAAAGGCCTTATTTATAAAAATTACTGAAGCTTTTTAAAGGCTTAGTAAAAAAAATGTTGCAGGAAAATCTGTTTTATGACCCTTAGGGACAATTTCACCAACTCTGTTTAAATATCAATTCATATTTAAATATCGATTTTAATTGATTTTTTTATTGAAAAATTATTTTTAAATACGAATTGATATTTAAATAAGTTGGTGAAATTGGCTCTTAAACGTCAATAATTTTAATACATAAGTATGTTTTTTTAAGATTAATGAAATACTAGGTTTTACCCGCGGCTTCTCTCGTTTAATAATATTAAAAAAACCATAAAAACCCACAAAATACGATAAAAAAGGAAAAACCAAATAAAAGCAGCTTTTTAAACTGGTTAAACAATCAAATCCGACACGAAATTATAAAATTCGTACCAAATATAAAACAGCTGTTCCCGTATAAAAAAGATCCTATATTTGACTCTGGTAATTTAGCTTTCCATTGGTGAACGAACTCTAAAAATCTGTTTAGCTGTTTGGGCGTGAAACAAACAAACTTACTTTAACATTTATAACATAACTAAGGCTGAGTTTACATCTGGCATTTCTTGTGTGTCATTTGCCTAAAAAAAACGTAACCAACTAATTACTAATGAAAAACTGTTTGATTCAGAAATATATTTATTGATTTAAAAAGTTTGTAATCATTTTGGATTCTATAAAATTGCCTATTAATTATGTATGAATAATTAAACTTTTGTTTAAAAATATATCTGATTAAAAGTTTAATAAGAAAATAAATTAAGTCTATTAAACTTTTGTTTAAAAAACGTATATTCGCAAAAGGTTAAGTTAACACAATAAATTTTAAATTGATTTTCTTTTGGTTTTGTTTCCATTCAACTTTTGTTTAGAAATTTTTTTGATTAAAAGTTTAATTGAAAATAAAATTGAGATAATAAATTAATTAAAACTAAAAATTTAACTTATTAAAAGTTGAATAAAAAAATAAAATTTATGGGTAGATTTTGTAAATAGAAACAATTTTTTCGTTTTGAAATTTGTATGGAAAAAGTATTTTTTGAAACGAATTTTCGTTATTTTTCATACAAGTTTGAAACGTTTAGAAACGAAAGTTTTTATAAAATCTGCCTATTAGTATATTAAACTTTTACCTGAGTTGAAAGTTTAGTTGACACAATTAAATTTTAAATTGATTTTTGTTTTCTTTTGTTTCAACTGATAAGATGAGAAATAGTTTTTTTTTCTGTGTAGTGTAATAAAGCTATCATCTGCTCACCACTTTCTTCAATCAAAATGTTTGAGTAATCCACTCAATGCACATTCCTACTTTTTAACTTAATTAGTAATCCATATTCCATTTTACAAATACCCACATTTAAATACATATATTTAAATTCAGCTGACTTCCAGTAGTTTAAGAAAATGTATTTTAACTTCTATTCTTTATTCGTTTAAACTACTTTTGAAATACTGAACAAGCATACAACTGCTACACACTCAAATGCTAAAGGGAATATATTAAAAGAAAAAAAATATATGTATGTACGTATAAAAACATACTAAAAAAGTCTTGTTGAAAACCGCCAAAACCGCATTGCAAATTAGTTTATGTTCTCAACAGAAAATACAAACTCCTAGATGTATATTACACTTATTTACTAACAAGCTTACACACACACACTCATAGAACTGCTCCGTGTAAGCCAAGTAAAATGTAAGGAAAATATTTAATTTTTACAAAACTCAACAAAAATATTGCATACTTTAAGGCGTCGTGATGGAAGCACTTACTAGTAACTAAACTACAACTACATACTTGTCTTCAACTATATTTGTAGTGGCATAGAAGTAGTAAATAAAAAACTTATGGACAAGTAAGTGTGGTATGAAGCAGAGGAGTGAAAAAGTAAAAATAAGAATATAAATGGGAAACGACACACCTATTTATTTATGTTTTATTCATGTTATAATAAAGAAAAACTTGAAAGAATTTAAATTTTTCGCAAAAAAAAAATCTCACCAGGTACACCTGCAGAATTTAAAGGGTAAAATATAAAAATTTTCTGAAATTTAAGCAAATCACATTTCATATTTCAATAAAATTCAAAAGAAAATTAAATAAAAAAATGGTATACATAAAAATTTTGTATAGCAAATGCTTTAGACATTTTTTAAGCTTTAAGGCATAGAACATAATTTTCTATGTTGTTTATTTTTTTCTGAGCAGTTCAAAGAAAATGTCCTGTAGCTTCCAGTAATGGCTTTCGTATGCTTTGTTTTGGTTTTATAATACTAGTATACATTATAAATTTCTATTTTATTTTTACTTTTCTTGTCTCTCCGACAAAATAAATGGAAAATGACAAAAACATAAGAAAATGTGATTTCTTTTTTATTGTTCTAAAATGTATGAATGTCTAAAAAATAATTGTTGAGTAATAAAAATGAAATAGCACATTAAACAATTAGGTCTTTAGTAACAATGAGCAAATTGGGTTTTAAATGTTTACGACCATCGTTAAGTGAAATATGGAGTAAATTTATATAAAATAAATATTTATATAAAACTTGTTGGACAACTTTAAAACACTCTGAGATTTAAGTGAAAGCAGATGCAATAATGATAATACAAAAAGATTTTTTCAGCCTTGAGATTAACACAAGAAAAATTTTTTGAATTATGTTTGATTCAGCAATGTATTATATCAAGCAATTTGTGTTATGTATGACATTTTTCTGTCTAAAGCCTTTGTGTATACTATAAATTTTTTTTATAAAGTAAACCCTGTAAAATTTTAATTTTTAGTTACAAAATTAATACTAAAATATTGCATGAAATTAAAATAAAAGATTTTCTTTGTTATAAAATCACATACATATTTTTCTATATAGTTTCACAAATTCACTTCTTTGCTTAACAAAGATTTTTGACTAAACAAACAAAATTGTCGTCCTGCATCCAGTGTTACTTTTATTAAAAAAATAAAATAAAAAGAAAACAAATATATAGAACAATAATCCGTATACAACATACTCATATTTCAAGACATTATTAATTTTGTCATCTTTCATCATCATCATCACATGTCATACATCACACAACAAAGCCAACCAACAAATATACATATCAACACAAACAATAGACAAAAGGGACAGTCTTCGGTATTACAATAAAGAGGGATAAAATATATAAATATTATGTCAAATTAAACCTTAATAACAAAAGCAACAACAGCAAAACTATTAATAACATAAAAAAAATAAAGCAACAATCATAACATACTCGTACTTGGAAAGTAACCTAAAAGCAATGACTGATGCATAAGCAAAACAACACAAACCCTTAATACATACCAAAGAATTTATAGATTTTACTTCTATTTTTATTATTAAAACTTCTAGTTGCGCCCTGAATAGTAAAAAATTCATCATTATTTGTTAAACCCATTCAATTACTGAAACAGAAACACACTGACATTCACTAACCACTACACACATATGACATATGACACAAATTTGTTTCCGTTGTCAGAACTTAAAACAAGTCCATGCATAAGTATGTATTAGTGTCCTGCACAAGACCATTTATAAGACCTTTCAAGACATGAGAGATTTTTAAATGCTTTACTACAGCGAACTATTTTAAAACAAACGCTAAACAACACTGTTGACAAGACAAACAACTGAAACAAATGTCTTGCCAACAGTGTTGTTTAGCGTTTGTTTTAGAATATTTCGCTGTAGTAAAGCACTTGAAAAATCTTTCGTCTTGAAATGTCTTATAAAGGGCCTTTTGCAGGACTTTAGTATGTATGCATGTACCATATTCCGAGAACTACATTTTATTTATCAAGTCCTTTTTTAAGATTACAATACAACACGATTTGTATCGAACACAGGACCGTTTTACTTACAACATAAAATAAGAAAGCTTACAAAACTCCCAATAAATGATTGAGAGTTATAAAAGTACGAAAAAGTTCTTTGCAATTCTCAATCATTTACTGGGAGCTTTTCTATAAGCATTGAGGTTTTGTAAGGTTTTTTGAATTTTGATTGAAGTTTACTGACGACATGCATCTAAATGTGCTTAACCAAGATAAAGTTATATTAAATTAAAATAGGGCAGTCCCACGCAATATCATACTATACAGGAAACAAAATTATTTAATTATTTTTAATAAAAATCTTTCAAATGATGTCCACAAGATACTGACATATTTGGATAAATTAAACAAAAAACTATAATTTCTATAATTCTATCACTTTATGAAAACTTTGAAATAACGCTCTGCTCCCTCGTTATTTCCGTTTACATAATATTTTATGACCCTACTGCCAAAAAGGTTTATTTCTCTTTCTCTTTAATAAAAACCGCTATGAGTGAAAATACTATAGTTTTGTATCCTTTTTATTGAAGATTCGACTTTGTATGTTTTATATCCCAATTTCGTAAAATATGTATGCATTAAAATTTTTGGTGACACTCGTCACAGTAAAAATTTAAAATTATTAAGAAAATTGTTACTGTTCATAACTTATAAGTTTAAAATTTTGGTTAGGCTCCATTCTAATATTCGAGTAATTTACTATGGAAACTATTTCGTCACACCAACGCTGCAGTGCTATTTTAGCAATGAATGCCAGAAATAAAAAACAGAAGGAACTTAAAAAAAATATGAGCTGCATTTAACTTAAGAGAGAGCAAGGGTCAGGAAAAGAAGAAATGCTGGGAAATTTATGATGGCGCTAAGGAATTACTAATTTTCTTTAAAATGATTATAAGCAAAACTCAATCAAAACAAAGCTTAATTTGAAAGTTTTGCAAACTTTATTCGAATTTTCGCAAGCTAAAATTTAAAATTTAAATTTTAACATTTATCATTCGGCGGAGGATTTTGAAGTAGAAGGGTTTTGGAATTTTCTTGTTATTGTGTGAGTGAAAATATAACATTATGATCAGCGAGTAAAGCTGGATAATATAGTATCCCAAAACCACTGGACTGTTTTAATTACCTAGTGTATAAAAATAAATTGTGTAAGATTCGCATCTTTTAAATATTTACAGACGAAATACAGTGAAACCTCCCATGAGTAAGTGTGAGTGAGTGTCCACCGTTGCGGTATCTTTCGCCGGTTATTAGGTGAGTATGCTTATAAGAGAGTTACACATTTTTTGGTAGTTTAGCGTGGTTGAAAAAATATATTTAGAGTAGACTGCTTCAACTTAGGCCGGGTTTACATCTGTGTGTCAAATGCCACACAAGCGTAAAAAAAGCGTGACCAACTAATTACTAATGAAAAACTATTTGATTCAGACATGTATTTATTAAGTTAAACAGTTTCATACATAATTAATAGACAATTTTATAGAATTCAAAATTATTGCAAACTGTTTAAATCAATAAATATATGTCTGAATCAAACAGTTTTTCATTAGTAATTAGTTGGTTACGTTTTTTGGGCAAATGACAAGCAAGAAATGCCAGATGTAAACTCAGCCTTAGATTGGTACAATTTCAACTGCTCGGCTTCCCAACGACTACCAAATGACTTTCAATGTTTTTTTTTTATTTGGTGGAATGCAACAAAGTCGTCTGCAGCAAAATGCTTCAGCCGGGCAAATTGTATAACAAATGGAACAATATAAATTGATAAAGTGCACAAGAAAATTTAAATCTTTGCAACTTCACGCACTTAACATTTCTCTTTTGCAAACTCGTTTATAATTTCTACTTTTTTTAATTCATAAAAAAGAATTCCTACACCATTTTGTTATACGATTCCTTAGTATAAGCACCAATTTCTCTGCCGTCCTTAACACATGCGTAGTAGCAAAGCGAATGATATCAATTCACCAGCTGACGAGCAGCTGATATTTTATCTACTTTCAAATCAAAGTAAAACGTTCAGAAATATTCTGACAGCAGGAAATTTTACACTAACAAAGATACAAAAGCGAATATGCAGAGTTGTCAATTCTCCTTAAGCAGTACAGTTGCGTTAAGAGGGGAACCACCAATATCATTGACATTAATACAAATATGAAAAAAATTTGAATAAAAGAAGAACTAATATTTAAATACAATTCTTGTTGCCGAATTTCAACTAGAGTTGAACGATATTTTGAAACCTGTTCTGTTTTTCACAGCGATTGAAAAATCACTAATCACAACTGTGACTGAATTTATCAAGTAACAGGTTTTGGAAATATAGTTCTTTTATGCAAACTGTTCTTGTTTGTTGTTCTTATATGCTTACTTAACATTAGATAAGGCTACCACATGAATTTTTTTTATACCTTCAGCTTTTGTCGATAAAAAATCGTCAAATCGTGTCAAATCGTCTTTTCTGGCAACTATGTACATCTCACATGTTCTCTCCTGCCTCTTAAACGAAAATCTCAATATTTGGACGTGGATGATTTGCTAATTGTTTGTTCTTGTCGCTCTTCTTATTAGTATTTATCAAAATACCAATACTAATAAAGACTTTTAAATCAGAAGAGCTGAAATGAGTTAAACCGTGATCACAGTCACAGCCAGGGCTGTCGTTTTTGGTTATTTCTAACCAAAAGTGTTTTTTTTTCTTTAATGTGTAGATGTGAATATTTTTCTCATTTTGATTATTATTTTTTTTTGTCAAAATCAATGATACACTTGTACATATTTTTATGATATACTTTTAAGCTTTTATGTTCTTCAATTTTTAGTATTGCTACCAAGGCAACTGAAAATAAAACAGCTGTGACTAAAAACGCTAGTGCAGCCACCTGTCATGAATTCGCCTTGATTGCTACCCACTTGTTTACAATACTTTTCTTTTACAACACTCTCAACAACTTTTAATTTAACTAAATGGTCGCAACTCTGTACTACAGAGCACTATGTGGTCCATAGGAGGTGACCACGCTTGTCCGCCCGTATCACCTCCTTCCTAAAAAAAAATTGATCACATCTTAAAAGTTTAAAGTTTTTCGAAAATCTCCTGAAAACTCGAACTTCCAGTAATTCTGAGTATGCACGTTTTTAGAGTACTATATGGTCCATAAAAGGTGACCACTTTTGTCCGCCCGCATCGCCTCCTTCCCAAGAAAAGTGCGTAACCCTCAGAAAATTCCAAGTGAAAAACTTGACTATATTTGGTTCAAATTCATGTTTTTCAGAAATAGATTCATGGGCTTTAGTAAAGTAACACCTTATATGTAAATTTGCATTAATTTTTCCCGTCTCGGCTGCATCATTTAACGGAAATGTTAACACCCTAACAGAGCTCTGTTAAAGCACAAGTTTAAAAAAAAATTATTTTTTTAAATAAAATTTATGAACTAATTTTAGTCTAAAATTTAAAAGTTATTTGCTTAAATTTACATGAAATCACTGTTTCGTTTAATAAAAATACTACATATTGAAATTTGGTTATATTTTTTCTCATTTGGTAACTTTTAAACTGAATTTTGGTTGTAAAAATTTTTTGGTTGTGGCAGCACTGGTCACAGCTTAATTTAATATTTGTGTTCATTCGTATGCAGTGAACACTACTACGCAGTTTAATTGAAAATTATGTTATAAATTTATTTTCGAGGTATTTATTGCAGAGGTCCAATCAGCACATACACACAAATCCCCACAATACAAGCTTCATTTTCATTGCATATCTTAGGGAGCTGCTATTACACACTGAGATATTGTAACCAGAGACAAGAGGTTAAATATACATATGTACATGCGAAAAATTCTTATCTATCTATTCTTATGAAATATAAATAAAGCAACCCCTATGACCCTTTTTGTTAGACCGGTTTTACTGAATGTTATCACACCAAAGGACACACATGCCAGACACAGGTATTAAATCTTAATAGCATTTATTGTTATTATTGTTGGCCATTGTTGTTATTTACATTTTCTTAGGTTTTTTTTCATATGTTGACAACAACAGTAAAGTAAAATGGCAAAATAAAAAAGAAAACGATGTCAACATGGTAATGGTAGGTTTGATTTTATAATGTAAAAATGTGTGAAAAAAGGATATCTTTTGCTTGCTACTCCGCAGTGCTGTCTGTTATCCTTTTCATATCATTAGTTTTCATCGGTAGACATTTTTATTTCATTTTCATTCTTTGCCTGTTGTCGTCGTCATTGTATTGTTATGTTTAAATAAATAAAAAAAACAAGAAAGGCACAAACACTAAAAAAGGAATATTTAAATAATATGTAGGGTGATTTATGCTGTTGGCAGCTTTTTTTATACATGCATCGTTCATTTCGTTCATTTTCTTTTTGATTTTTTTCTGTATTTCTACTGGTTTTCTTTTGCCACTGCCATATCAATTGTTGTCTTTCATTTTTCTTTATGCTCCTCGCTGTTGCTTGCATATTTATGAAGCAGCATGCAAAATACAACAAAAAAAAAGCGAAAAGCATTTTAAATGCAAGTAATCTTTTGAATAATAGATTATAATACATGAATGCATATTAAAACTCTCATCATGCTTTCTATAAATTTCTCACAAAATTATTGTTATTTTCTTGTTTTCAAATCTTTTATTTTATTTTATGTTATTCGAATAAGCATTGCTGTCATAAAACGAAACAAACGGCTTAAAATGATACATTCATTTGACAACTAAAAAAAATTGGGTTTGAAGACAATTGTTTAACGAATTGGTAAAAACTTGTGATTGCAAATATATAATTACATATTTCTTTTGCATTATTGGCATTTTAGAAAGTGAAAAAAAAACTATTTTAATAAAACCTACTTAAAGTAGACAATAAAAAAAAACATTTTAATAAGCCTCAATGTAGGCTATTATAATTAATAATATATTCGAAAGTATTTAAGGCAGCTTAAGAATTCATAAAAAGGATTTAGTTGGCGTTTTTCACAAATAAAATCGCTTTGATAAAATATAAACAATAAGAATTTTTAGTATGTGCATACCAAACAATTAAGTAAATGATTTTAATCTTAAAATTAAAAGATTTTTTGGCACCTACTATAAAAAAAGTATCAATCACAAAAACTGCTGAAATTTAAACAACCCAGCTAAAAAAAATATGTATGGAGCATATATGATATCCCATATATGATTCGGATCCAAAAAATGAGGGTATATGGGCATATATGATTATATATATTCATAAATTTTCATACATGTATGTGCAAATTCCCTGTGTGTGCGTACTGCTGTGATATAAATTAAATTACTAAAATTGAATTTTTTTAGACTTGAGAGAGAGGTTGTATTTAATGAAACATTTGTTTGGACAAATAATTCAAAACGAACTAAAATTCATTTCATTCATCAAAAGGTGAATCAATTATTTAAAAAACACATAAATCATATTCGTACATAACATTTAGCTTAAGAAATCAGATTAAAAACTAATGCAATTAATTATAAAAGAAAAAATAATCCGTCTAACAATAGTTTTCAATACAGTTCATAACTTTGTTTCTTATCTAGAGAATTTTGTTATTTTCTATAAAATTAATGACTGGATTATCCTTTTGATTATTTGATATATTAAATGGGGCCACAATGTATAAAATCATACAAGAATGTTTTTTTTGTAACAAAAAGTTTTTCTTTTTTAAACTGTGCATACCGTATGTATTTTCTAATGGATTTCCAATTCAGCAGTGGTAAAATTCCAAGCTTTTTTGATTGCAAAAACGATCTTATGTGAGATATCATGTATGCATACATTCTTATATGGCTCCATATATAAAATCTTATATTTATATATGGATCCACATATGAAGAGCTTCATAATTAAATTTTCATATATGAGCTCATATGTCATAATACATTTCATATATTAGTCCATATATTAGTTCATATATAATAGTTTTGCCATGTATAATCCCACATATTTCCATACATGAATTCATACATATTCATATATAGTTATATACATTCATATATTAAAAATATATGGACCATATATAATTTTTTTAGCTGGGAAGGTATTATTTTTTAAGTCGTGGAATTTTTGGGGGATTGTTACAACTAATGGCTCGATTATGGATGGCAGCAGCAGTTTAATTGTGTTGTCAGTTGACAAATTGTTATTACATCTGGAAACTAAAATGTGATAAGGCGTTGACGATGGAAATCTTGATGTTCCTGTAATACTCGTATATTAAACGGAAGTTGTACAAGTTTTTTTATCTTTTACATAAACGGAAAGACTGTAATTTAAATAAACTAACTATTTCTTCTTTACAAAATCCAGAAAATGATTAAAAACTAAAATCAAAAAAGAAATTTTTAGTTAAGAACTATTTTAAGCAATAACATTTGATAACAGTTGAAGCGGTAGTTCTACAGGAGTTGAATTTTTTCTTAAGCGCTGTCATAAAAAAGTAATACCACTGAACTAATCAACTTTAATTTAAATAATTTTTTAAGCACTTTTACCCAAGAGCTTATCTAACAATTGTAATAATTAACAGAATAAACTAAAATTTATATCAAGTAAATTAAGTAAGCCGACACTTTGATTTGATTTCGATCCATACTGCTAATACCAACTCATCAAAAGACCTGCAACCAATTCCTTATAATGGCTAAAAAAAACCTAATATCGTAATGTACAGACGCAGGAAATGCAATTGAGAACTTTTAAATATCTAAACATAACAAGCTTAAAAGTTTCATTAAAAATGAAAACATATTCTAATTAATCAAATTTGAATCAATTAATATTTTTATCGAACTTTATGTTAAGATCAATGAAATGATCGTGGTTGGCGTATTTCGAACAGAGAAAGACCAAAGTATCGTTTTATAAATGCGTTCAGCTAAAAATGTGTGTCTTTGTTTATAAAAAATTACAAACAAATGCGTATAGAGATTGACCTAATAATAGCTAAAATGCCATACAAAAATGTCAACTTCAATGTACTTCACGCGCTGTCATAATTAAATTTTTCTATTGCAAAGTATTGGCAGTTGTCGGTTTGCTTCATACCACAAAGTTTACCAGAGTTGTAAAAAATTACTTATAAAAAAAAGCTAAAATCCGCTGATTTGATCACTGTTAAAAAGGGACAACTAAAGTGTGTTTCTTATTAAGTATTTTTCGTACAATAATAAAAACAAACAACAGAAAATTTATACTTAGTGAAATGAACAATTGACAATTTTTACAAAATTAAATGAAAAGACTTTATAGTGTTGAACTAAAATACACAACCAGGGCTAGTTATCATGAATAAAATTCTGCGTGAAATGTTACCCAGGCGACAATTTCAACTAATAGTAAGTAATAGGGAAAACAAAAAATTCTAATTGGAAAAGGGAAAAATTTCACGCGGAATTTTAGTCATGATAGCACTGCATGTGTAACAAATTTTTAGTATTACGAGTATAAAAGTGATTAAAATTTGTTTCCAAATTATTAACAACTCAATTTTAAAAATTTTCCTACAAAAATATTAATTTTAACTCTTACTTACAGAAAGTGGACAACGAATGAGACCTCAAAGTATAAAATGAAAATACATTTGAACACATAAGCATTTGTACAAAATCAAATGGAGCAATTTGTTGTGTTGAATTAAAAAACACAATGCAAAATCTTAATAGTAATAGTATTAAAAAGTGAAGAAAATTTATTTTGAAATGATTACGGACTTTGTTTTAAGCATTTTCGTTCACAAATATTACTTTTTACCATTTAATTTAAGTTATTCATTACGCAGCGAATGAGACCAAATAGTATAAAATGAAATTACGCCAAAATAACACCAGGCGAAAGAAAAAGTAAAGAGGATTTAATGACTGTGTGAGCGAGACCTCCGAAACACACAGTTATCTTCCGTCTCGTGACATCTCTGTATATCTTCTGTGCTTCATACAAATTTTATGGGCTTAAAGCGCTTGCCGGTTTTCTTTACGTGTGGCTGCAAGTTTTTTTTAGATTTCAGACAAATTTTTTTTTAACATTTTCCGATTTTCCAGATATTTTTGATTTAGAATATTTTTTCCTTGTAGCTTATTTTAGAGAAACCAGGGTTAAATTCCTTTTAAATTTTGCTACAGAAGGAGCTTTTCCTACTTATACCAGTTTTTCAGTTTCTTGGTGGAATTTTTTTAATTTTTAACATTGCCATAGCAATACAATTTTGAGATTTTTTCGGACATTACTTATATTTGGTATTACAAAATAATTCTTCTTAAAATAATTTAATTGTATACACATATGTATGTGCCCTTACATTTGAACAAATCAAATAATATTTTTTATTATGCATCATTTTAATTTAAAGTTGTACTATTCTGTTGATATAAATTTATTTGATATTTATTAAATATTTATTGAAGTTTAAGATTTATATAATATTTCCAAGCAAAAATGCTTACGACTTAGACCACTTTCATAATTAAGAGCACATACAAATATAGAAGCCGATCGCAGATTCTCGTTACTCTCGACGACCCACTTCAAGAAAATTCACTCAGTTTGACTACTAGTCCTTGCCACATAAATATTTTAAAAACAATAAAAAACTAGTTATCCTTTAGAAATCCTTTTTAAACACAACTTCCACGAACTTGATGTAAAATGATTTATGAATCAATTGTATAAAAACTAGGTTTGTTATCTGAAGCGTTTAAATTGTGTTAAAATTCCAATACATTCCACCCCCAATCGCATGCTACTCAAACGATGAAAGTAAAAAATTAAACAACAAACTACAAGAAAAAAAATTATATACGAAAACAATACACAAACAAATCATTTACCCCACAGACCACTACACTAAGCGGATATCCGCTTAACAAGAAAGATTTATCTCTACAGACAAAACAAACAATACCCGCACACAATGACAGCACACCATTCCAAATACATGCACGAGCAATTTTTTTCTTCTCTTTATTTTGTTGAAAACATCACAGGTACAAACGTCAGAGCACATCATATTGCCTCATGGTAAATTGTTGTGGGAGAGAAACGGAAATAAAAAGCGACAATATAAAACTATTAAATGTTTAAATGAAATTGCATTTGAAAATTATTACAGAAATAAACTAAGCTAAATAAAACAATTGAAACAGATACTAAATTTCCGGAGAGTGATGAAGTATTTTTTTTTTGTATATAAAAAAATATTTATAATGTACACTTACAGGAGAGTTATTTAGTTAAGAAAATTTCAGTAGATTTTCAAATCTTTTTAAAATTACGCTCCAGTAAAATTAATGCATTATAATTTAAAAATAATTATATATTTAAAATGATTTTTTAGAAACTTGCTGTCATATTTGACCGTATGTAGCTCATTTTATAATATAGTTTGCTTCTACATATTTTATAACTAAAATGTCCCTGAACTAACTAACTATTTGTGTTTTGTTTCATCTATTTTTCTAACAATATGATATTTCCGCCATATTGTTTAACAAAAATTTACAAAGTATGTAAGGGAAAACAATAAAAAAATATGAACTAAGAAATATCCTTAAAACATTAAGCCGGAAATTTAAATAGTTTATATCATAATGGCATGTAAATTCTGTACTACACTATAATGAATTTTAGTTATTTAGGATTTTATTTTATTTTCAACAAGTTTGTATTTTTCAGCATGTTAAAATCATAATAAAATATTTTTCCTTTTTTTAGTAGTTAACCTTTCTTTTTTGTTTGCCATAAGCAAAACAACCTCATCAACATCATTATAGACTTAAACAAATTGAATGAATTGAATGACCGTATGTATGCTTGGCTACAGATATGATATGCTAACATCTGTTACATGTGTAGTGGTGTGCTAAAATGATAACGAAAGCAGCAGTTAATAAGGGTATTCAGTAATTGAGAATAAGTTGAGGAAAAAGTTGATGTATGGTTGTGTTGAGAAGTTGACTAAAATACCAAGTTAAGAAAGTCTAACACAATTAAGCTCCAAATTAGAATATTTTTAAGTCGTGTTGTTCTATTAACTCTTCGTATAAAAGGTGAAAAAAAAATTCTCAACTATACAACGTGGGGTAAATTTAACCCCATGCACTAAGGATGGAAAGCTATCGATGTTACTATCGATACATAATTTTTTTTTGTAACTATCGAAGTTTTAATTCTGCAATTGAATAATAGTTGAAAACAATTCATATTTTTTAGTCACTATCCATAGTAAATGATATACCACTAAAACCAAAATATGCAAATATGTTGCTTTTCATAAACACAAATTGTTTATAAAATTATTTTAGTTTTCTATATTTATGATTTGATCAGGCTAAAGTTCGTACAACTTTGTAATCAACACAATTCACATATTCCATTTGCAATTTAAAGTTGCGTTTATGAAGCAGAAATCTACATCAACTGACATCACACGTAGTGGACCAAACACAAAGAACGCTGATGATGAAGGTGTAGTGGCCTTCGAAAACAGCTAGTTGTTCCGTTCTACTACATATTGTCAGAATATTATTCCGTTCTACTACATGTTTGTCAGAATATTTACAATTAACTTTGGTGTTAATAAAATCGCAAAAAGGCTCAAAATTATAAATATAGAAACAAATGAAGTTCGAACAATAATTATTTTAGTTTTATTATATATTGAACTGGGGGTCGACTGTGTAATTCGAAAAGAAAAAAACTGCTTTCGAATTTGTATGCTTATAACCAGGGAACCCACAAATATGCAATTGCATGTTTTTTCTTGTCTGGCGGTCTACTCTGTAATTCGATTCTAAAGAAAAAGCTTTCGAATTTGTATTTATAACATGTAAATTCGAAAGCATTTTCTTTCGAATCGTATTACAGAGTAGATCCATAGATACATATATCAATTCGGAATTAAGATATTTATCCGTTTCAGAACTTTTTATAAATTCTGGCATCGATTTGTTAGTGCATATTTTTGCATATTTTACCCTTTAAAGCATGTTTTTGCATGCTTCAGTCTAACACGCATATTTTGAGCATTTTTCGAACTTTAAGAGCACATTTGGAGTTTTTAGGGCATATTTTGATACTTAAAAAAAAAATTGTTTTTATATTTGGAAAAAAAAAATTTTTGGTAAAAATGTCTACTTTTTTCCGTAAAAATTTCATGTTGTAGTGAAAGAAACAGTAGTATGGGGAAGCAATATTTTGCTACCATTATGAAGTTATTTAAAAAAAGGCATTTTTGTATGTTTTGGCTTCTTAATCGATTTCTTGTGAGTTCTGATGTTAAAACACATGCTACACGTGTTTAAGTTGAAATTTATAATATACTAATTATTAGTATGTGTTCTAACATCCAAATTTAGAAGAAGAAAATTTTAAATGAACGATTTATAATTTTTTTAATTTTCACTTGTGTAAGAAAAACGAAATAAGAAAATTACAAAATTGTAAGTCGACCATATCCAATTTTTTTTCTGCTAAATTTTTATGCTGGAACAAATACTATTGATTTGTATATTCCAAATTTCAACTTAAACAGGTGGAACATGTGTTTTAACGTCCTCACTGGACGCTAATTTCAATAAAAATTTGGTTTGGTAATTGTGACGAACGCTGCCCCGATTACATTAGTTGAGGTTGAAAAAAAAACATTTTCAATGCATAAGAGTTTATTTATAACAATTATAAATAAAAAACTTGTCTTATTCTTCAAAATACAGTTCCAAAATTTTAAATCTGATATCGTCATCACTTTTGAAGTAAAAGTTAAATTTTTGGTCTTAATTAATTTTTTTATTGTTTCCTTGCTCTGTTTATTTTATTTTTAACTAGTTTTGTCTGCAATTTTTATTGAATGGGTTGAACTAAAAATATATCTTCATTTCCAAATAATCCAAGTTATGTTATTTTTAAGAGCATATTTTTTGAGTTTTTAGCGCATATTTCGAAGTTTTTAATGCATATTGAATGCACATAAAACACTTTTTTTGGAGCATACTTCTGGTTTCCCTGCTTATAACACATAAGTTCGAAAGCATTTCCTTGCAATTCGAATTATTTTATTTCCCAGCAAAAAATAAATGAACGCGTTCAAAATGAAATAATGCTTCATGCTTTCTTGAGCATTTGTTTCTCCGAATGCATTCTGAATATCATAGCAAGTTGTAAATAATGCTATGTGTTTTTAACTCATTACAAAACAAACGCATGCGATATTACTGGGTAATATATTGAAATAAATACCAAGCGAAAAGGCATCAAAAAACGGAATTTAATCATCATATTGCTACATTTTCATAAAAAAAGTTTTATCTCTAACAAATAACAAGAGTATAGTAGCTGAATGGTAGAGAGTGTACCTTGAGTGTGAGAACAGCTCGGTTCGTATCTTGCGGCAAACATTTTTATTTATTTGTTTGTTTTGTATTTACGTGAAAAAATATCATCCAATCAGGGAACTTGCATGGGTTTAAATTCATTCATTTGAATGAATATCAAAGCATTTAAATTCTCGCACAAACACATGATCTCCAACGACAAGCTAATGTAAAAAGCATGCATGTTTCACCTAAATCGAACGAATGCGTCATCACTTGAACCCATGATTCAACAAATGATTTGTCATGTTTTTTTGCTGGGTTTGATTTAAAATATTTTGTATTGAATGTTTAGTGTGAATAAATATGTACATTATGCGACAACCATACAAGTTTGATAATATCACGATAGTTTTGTCGATATATGAATAGTTTTACTAACTTTCGATAGTCTTGAATCGATATATCGATACAGTTTTTTAAACTACCGAAAACTTTCCATAGTGACACTTTCGATAGCTTTCCACCTCTACCATGCACATATTGCTTATTTTTATTTATTTAATTACTTTATACTTTTTGTTTTTGAAATGGAATAAAACACCAATTTGTTAGTTTTAAGAGTTTTAATAAAAAACTTCAGGAGAAACAAAAATATCTTCTACATAAAGGCAAAAAAAATTAAGCTAACAAGAAATAATTATAACGAGTCTTTAAAAATAATTCAAGCAAAACTGCAGCAATACCTTTTTCTGCATTTTTCGAGTTATGCTGCTTATCGTACATATAACTGTAACGGAAATATATTAAAACTAATATTAAATTTGCTAAAACAAATAAAAAACTCACTATAAGCTTAACTCTTTAGCTACGTGCCGTACAATGTGGGGTTAAAAATGCCCAATGACTTAAACACGCCTGCATTCGGAGGATAGGATATAGTTTTTATTATTTTTTATTTTATATTTTATTAGAAATACCTCCGATATACCATTTATCTCGATCGGACTTTTCGGTTGGGTTCCACAAGGGTTTGATTGGGACTATACACCGAAAAACACAAAACTACCGTTATCTAAAAAACGGTACTTAGAAAAAAATTACAGCGTTTTTCCTATTCAGGAGGTCCCAATTAACTGATCTAGGCATGTGGCGTTCTTGGTATTTTTCCAAATTAAAAATTTGTAAAGCTGTGTTATTAATGATATCATTATTATATCAATATTGATTTTCAAAGTAAATTTACCTAATTTGGCAACGCTGTTCAAATGCTAGTCTATTTATGATGATTTGCCAGATTATACTGACAATAAATCTCAATAAGTTCAGTGTCCGTACAGACTAGAGTTGTGTAGCTCATGAACGAACTAGTTAAATTGAACGATTCACTTCACTGAGCGCTGTGAGCCGTTCAATTCACTGAGCGCTGTCAGCTCAGTACTGAATGGTTTCTAGATTTGAATCGAACACATTCAGCAGACTGTTTTAGACACAAACCTATAATCAAATCCATTTAAATAACATGTGGACTTCTATCAAACTCATTCAGCAGCTCGTTTTAGACACAAACCTATGTCATTTAATTGGATTTGTGTCTAAAACGACCTAATGAAAGAGTTCGATACAAGTCTTGTGCTTTTTCAGCAAATTTTTTGTGTCGCACAAGTACATAAAAAAGTATATGTATGTGTGTAGATAGATTTATTAACAAATTCCACTAATTAAACTAACTTAGTTTTATTTATTTTATATATATTTCATGTGGTAATGTATGACCACACACACACTGTATAAATCTGTCACTTCTGTTTCGGTTTTCGCTCTGTCTTTATGCTTGAAAAAATGTTTCACTACAAATGAATTGAGCTAGTGAGCTAACTGAATGAAATACTTCAGTAAAGTGAGCTGAGCTGAAAAGAGCGGTCACTCAAAAGAGCTGATAAGCACAACTCTAGTACAGACACTTCATATCCTATACGAACTTTAGCCTATATAATAGAATACCTTAGCTGATGTAGTCACTTAAAAAAAAAATTTAAGTACCCGGTAGACTTTTTTACGGATTTTGACGATTTCTTCAGTTTTGAAGCTTTTTCTTAATTTTGGTGTATTTTTTTCGATTATGGGATTTTTTGTTTTCAAAAATTTTTTCGATTTTTGGCGTTTTTTTCTAGGTTTTTGGCGAATTTTTCGTTTTGGCGATTTTTATTTTGATATTTTTTAGTTTTAGAGTTTCTAAAATGTAAATAGTTGCCTCGTGAAGGTTTCCAAGATACAGCAAGTCGTCAAATTGCATTAAATAATAGAACTTCCTTTAACTTTTTTTTTTTTTTTTTAAATTCATTAAATTTGGCGTAGTCTGCGTAAAAATGTACTAACTTTGCAAATTTCAAGTGTCTATATATAACTGTATGTATATTATATTACATTAGGATTTAAAAATTTATCGTTGCACGCTTTAGAATACCATTTCATGTTTACCTGTTACATATTCTGTCATGTAGATATGTAACTGTGAAAATTGCAGGTTCGAAGCTCATACGGTTCGGGAGAAAACCGCCTGTGTGCGGAACCCCAAAAATAAGCACAGTATAACAGTTCGCTTGACAGTTAACCCTTTAGGAAGTTCTATCGGACTTGAAGTTTTATTTCCCTATTTATGAAAGTGGAATGTAGGGGAATAAAACTTTGTTGGGATATAAACACTAAAAAGAATTTGTATTGCCATTTTTTTTTGCTTTATTTAACTTTATAATCAAAACTAAAAATAAAAGCACTTACGTGTAACTACATAAAGGAAAAACGAGAGAGAAAACTAAATTAAGCAAATCCAGTTTCTCCACTTGGTCAGGTCTATAACTCATAATATCTTTGAGGATGCTACTGGTCTGTTATTTGTTTGTAGATTTTAGCTGCCATTTTCAGTTTATAAAACATTCAAAAATGCACACAATGAATAGAAGGTCATGCAAGGGAAGTTGGCAGCAACATTTGTTGTTCAACTTTGTTTGGCTGCATTTACAGAATATCCTTGCAGAGAGTTTTTGCGTTATATGATAGTGAATGTATATGTATTTGTGCCTGAAATGGCAGCATTCCAGAATTAACTTTATGATGAAGCTTTAACTGACAAAACACATATGAAAAAACGTTTTATACAAAAAAAAACAGAAAACATTACTAATGGTTGACTTACTACTACCACCACCGAACGCAATCTACGAACGGTCACTTTCACATTCATAGTTATTGTCTTTTTCACCACATTGAGTTCATGATGATTTCCGAATGCATTCCATTAAGCACAACTTCCTGTTACATTCGTTGCGGTCACAGTTGAACAAATTCCAATTCAAAGAGAGTGAGGGAGGTTGGACACAAAGGCAGCATAAGCACTCAAACATTCGAAAACATTTCATGTTCCTTGGTTAAAAAAAATGCATTCATTGTACTCAAACCAATGCATACGCATTAAACATCTGCGAAAGTAGACAATAAAGTATTGTCAAAAAAGATAAAATAGGGAAATATCTCATACTATTTATATTAATTAGAGACCAAGTTTAACGAATGTTATATGCTTTTGTTTTCACACATATACACACACTATGCTCATAATGAAAGGAACAAATATGTGTGCCCATAATTTTGAGGGAGTTGTAAGTCGAATGCATTTTTGTGTACTCGAAGATTTACAAATGAATAAAAGACCCCAGTGTACTAATTAGGTTTAAGAATGACATTTAATTCACTAAATAAATACACTTATAATAATCAAAATTAAATGCACACACACAACTTAAAATAATTAAATTTTAACTGAGATTTACCCTTTCTTTACAATAATGAACTGAACTCTTTGTAAACAACTTTTTTAATAAATAACTGAACTTCTCAATCCCTCTTATTGTGATTGGCGTATTAAAGATAAATGTAGTTTGTTTTTTTTAATCAACTACAAATAGTTAAATTTGAAGTTTGACTTTTTATACTTCCCACAAGGCTTCCAGAACGTGACAGCAACATCTACACAATCTCAGCAGTATTTTCCAAAGCTTGTTTTTGATCGCGCAATAAGTAAAATAATTAAGTATGTATGTGCGTATATACATACATCATTAAAGAAGCAATTTATGCTGGTTGTTTACTTTATGTTTGCCTGCACTGTCATGTATGTGCATCTTCTTAACAACAAGCAGTAGCTATTTCGTTATTGTTGTTGCTACAGTTTGTTTATGTTTACTTAAGCTACGGTCACACTTGTCAAACATTTGCCCAAAAAAGCGTAACCAACAAACACTAATGAAGAAAGTTTTGATCCAAACACTTTTTTATCAAACTAAACAGTTTCGAACACAACTAATAGTCAATGTCATAGAATGCAACATTATTGTCTACTTTCTAACTTGACAAACTGTTGTCTGAATTACAAAATTTTTCATTAGCATTTAGCGGTTACGCTTTTTTGGGAAAATGTTTGACAAGTGTGACCGTAGCTTTAATCATTTATGTGCGTAGTTTCTAGATTCTTTTGTTTACCAAATATTTGCTTTAACGTAGGCATTTACATTTAATAGGTTTGTTCGAAGCAATATCCGTAATCAAGAGTAGTACAACTCTCAATTAAAATATTGCATCACATAAAATTAGTTTTTGGTTTTTCACATGTAATCTAATAAAACTCTCGAAAAATAAATGCAAAATTAAGATCACTTTTTAGATGTGCGCATATATCTATCTTTTTCGATAGTCAGGCAGCTCTTAAGTCTCTCCTTTCATGGAAATTCTGCTCGAGGCCAGTTTTAGAGAGCTTTGACTCATTACCAAAGCTATCCATACGGAACGTTTCCATTTATTGGATACCTGGCCACAGCGGCCATCCAGGGAACGAGAAAGCGGATGAATTGGCCAAGAGGGCCTCTGCTTAACCTTTTATGGGCCCAAAGCCGTTTTGTGGCGTAAGTCGGTCGACTGTAATGTCTCTGATTAAAGAAGACCGCTAAGGAGATTTTGCTGTCTTCTTCTGGCTTAAGGCAGGCCAAAGCTTTGATGCAGCCATTTACATATAATGGAATCCTGAACCTCAACAGGAATAATTTACGGCTTGTTATTGGTTTTCAGTCTGGTGACTTTAGACTGAACTATCCTCTATTGAAAAGTAACCAAGTTCGTTCACCTTTGTGTCGCTTGTGCTTGGAATGTATCGTATTGTGTGACAGTAGAAGGTGTGTTTTTCATTCTGAGTTTCTCTGTTCAGATGATATTAGGCGGGCTTCTCTAATATCTGTACTGACTTTCATTAGGAGGGTCATACAGAGATTGATTTAATCTAATTCATAGATCTATTGTACAAAAGATCCATCAGGTGTCGCAGTGCCGGTCTTTGGACCAGATCTTCTCCCTTTTCTATTGTAGATCACTTTCATAATTATTGACATGTATTAACAAATGTACGTTTGATTTCATTGACGTAAAAAATTACCGGTTTCTTATTCAAAAAAATAAAAAATATTCATTATTAATCATCAGGGATCTTGTGTTTGGTACACTGTTCTGTCAAAAAGTAGAACAAAAATAAACAAATTCACAGGCATGTGCATGATTAGTAAAGAGCAAGCAACACAACGGCAAGACTGTTGTAAGTTAGGGCTTTTGAATTTGAGTTTTCATTACATAAAAACCTTTTGTATTGAAAAATATCGTCCCTACCATGCCAAATTATTCAATATGAAAATTTGTACTTGACGACATGCACTACGAGTATTTATACTTAAAAAAAATTAATTTCAAACTAATAGAGGTTTTACTATTTTCTGAGAAGTATCTTTATGCAAAATATTTGTTTTAAAAACAAGTTAAGAATTTGTGTTGCCTGACGAATTAGAGTAGTCAGAAGTATACAAATTTAATTCCTATTTTCTACAATCGCTTACATGAGCTGAAAATATTAAAACCTGTTTTGTATGTCCTTATGTATTTCAGAGTTATTATGCATACAAAATTTTCCCCAGCTTCTAATGTGGGCACTACAGAAAAAAACTAAAAAAATCCCATTTTGGAATGTTTAAAATCTTTTTTTGGGGATTTGTGCTATTTGCATTAGTTAAATTTTTAATTTTTATTCAGAGTAAAAATTAATTTTAAAATATAAATATATATAAATAAAGAAAATTGGTATAGCATTTAAAAGAATTTAACTTACTCCAAAAATCAATTAAAAACTCTTTTCCCGTTTTTTTCTGCTAAACCTAGAACTTACGAGATTTCGGGTAAAATCTAGTAAACTTGCGACACGAAACTTCGTCACTAGTTTTTGTCAAAATCTACTTCAATAGATTTTAATACAATATATGTAATATCTAGTAGAAATTAGTGATGCAACTATGGGTTTTTTTTTTAAATTTGTACTAAAAAGTTAGCCTGTGTACTAAAAAAGGTGAGTAAATTGGCTACATTGATTGCAGTTGTTTGGTTGTAGTTTTGGAAAAATTGCAGTTAAACAATTTTGAAGTAAAAGTAAAAGATTATCATAAAAATTTTAATTAAAAATAAAAAAAATTAATAATTATTATAATTTATAAGTACAAAAAATTTATATATATATATATACAATATAAAATTAAAGCAATGAAATCTAACATCATGTAGTGGAATCGCCTTACATTGTTATATTTTTCCAATAAGAGGTAAGATAATTAATCCTATAATTTCTTTTAATAACTATTTGATGGTAAGAAATGTATTTTTGCTCAGGTAGTACTTTGTTAAAGATTTTATATATAACTTAACCAGAGGAATTCATATAAATTAAAATATTTAAAAGCAAAATAATAAAAAAATATAATTAATTTAAAGTTTTCACTTACCTGAGGTGACTTTTTGGACCCACTGTGGCTCTACCCCCAAAAGGAATACAAAAACCAAATTCAAAACATTAGCTTGACTATAAATCTTTTTTCACTGCATGAACAAAATCTAACGAATTTATGCCCATTTAATTTTTCAATTCTCCCCACTGTGCGAAGTGCTTTACACTCTTTTACTCAAGAAAGACAACAGCTCTAAATTCAAATTCTACCTTTAATTAATAATAATCTTCAGAATGCAAACAATTTTAAATAAACTGTGGCTTCATACTCAAGTTTATAGTTGACATAATTTAAATGAATAATGAAAATTCCATAATTTTGCATATTTTTCGAAGAAATTTACTTTATTTATCAAGCTCAGAAAATATTTACCAGTTAAGCATAACTTTTCGCTTTAACACCACAACCATGCAAAGCAATAAAAAAACAAGCATAAAATTGTTGTACATATTGTATTAAACATCATTAAAAATCTATCTTCATTATTGCAGCAAAAGCATTTTTTGAAGAAGCTGCTTTCATGTGGCAAGAGACAAACACGATTCTGTAAAAAAAGAAAAGTTACGTGGAAAATAACTGAACACTAATGAAATGTTGGCAAAAGGTAAACTGAAATATTAGCCTGAAGGAAGAAAATTTTAAGTGGAAAATAATTTCTTTACCACACACACACACACCAAAAGCAGTATCGAAAGTATAAAATTAAATTAAATGAATAGACAACATAAGTTTAACAAGTAAAAATAAAAAAATACATTTTCTGTAACAGAATTATCAGACGGATGCTTCGCCATTTTCGCGCTTTGCCAGATTTCTACTAAAACAATTTTTAATAAAGTTTACATATAGAAAATTTTTGGGTTCGATCTTAAACTAATGCCCTTTTCTTGACTTAGCAATCAAACTGTAATTATTTTTAAGTTCGAATTAAATACGAAATTGTGTTTTTGAGTGCATAATTAAATAATAATTAAATGCCCAACCTTGTGTAATTAATTATTATTTAAGTTTTACGAGCGCATTATATGATTTTATGCTTGTGTGTGTTTATTGAAAACACAGACATGACATCATCAAAACATCATGTGGTCGTATTAGGATGAATTTCGTTTAATTTTCATAAATATATAACAAATAACATTCCTAGTTTCATATCATGGTATAATAAATAAATATAAAAATGCATTCTGATGTTCCTTTGATTTCATAAAATGTGTTTTTATGCAATAACTAACTAACTTTTATGTTTATGGTAAACAGCTGTTCTTTGAAAAGCTTTCCATAATATTTGGAAGTTTTTTAGTGCTGCCGTACTTTCAACGTAATTTAATGAGAACTTTAATTATCCACTGAAAAAATAAAGTCGTATTAATTACAGCTTAAATTTAAATAAAAATTGGCTAATTATATATTTAATTATTGAGTCAAAAAATGGGGGTAAGTTTCTTCACGTAATTAGCTAAACTGGAAATATATTGAACCTAACATGAATTCAGCTTGAAGTTAACGGACAGTAATTTAAATTTTTTAGCGTTGCCATATCTAAAAACAAAATGTTGTCAACAAAAATCGTTTTTGTGGGAAAGAATAAACAGTCTCAGATCGATATTTGCAAACAAAACTTTTTGTGTGTGTTGAAGTATTAAATTAAAAAATTGCACCTACCTTTAGGCAAATTACAAACACATTTAGGGAGTTCACAATAGCGTTTTAAAATATGTCTTAATATTGTCATTTTCAATATGGCAATATGGTAATGTTAAACTAAAGACATTAAAACTGTCAGCGTAGCTGTAGTTGATGAAAAATATCTTCGCTCACTCATATTATACACATATATATAAATAATATCAAGATGGATGTGTGTTTGCCTGACTTTTATATACACAGAATGCGTATTTATTTATATCGTTGCCTGCTCACAATGAAAGAATTAAGATGGCACAATATTGCCATGTTAAAATTTTAATATACTCATTGTGAATTCCCCAATTAATTCGTAAGAGCGAAAACAGACTTGTAATATCAATACTCCTGGTCTGCGCATTTAAATTGAATTAACATGGTTTCATTTAGTTTTTCCTAAATTAAAACTTTACCAAATACCAAACGAAATTATTCTTCTACTTATTTTTCTTTTAATATCTTTATAAAAGCTTTGGAAAGAAAAAAAGTTGGTTGGATATTTTTCTTTCAGTTATTTTCATAGTTAGTAAAATATTTACAAAACAAAAGTTTCTACTGAGCCTCTGCTGAGTTATCTGGTAAGTTGTAGTAGTTGTTTAAACAAAATGCATGCAACACATATATTATCTCCATGTATATATCCATGTATATAATTGTGCATATACCATGTAAGAAACTTTTTTAATAACTAAAAGTTTAGCATATTCTTGTTGGTTTGCAAGTATGCAAAAATGTTTTTGTACTGCTGTTGCTGCTCTTGTTGTACTGATTTAATATTACACCATGTATTTTTGTAAACTTCCATTCTCCCACCCAAAACAATTTGCATGCTCGCAGAATTCATATAAAAAAATGATGTTATGTACCTCTTGTTCGTTCGCTGGCTGCTCTGTAACCAACTGTTGACAATACTTGAACTCTCTTCTTTCTTTTCAACTCTATTTCATACTAACAGACTTTTTCTTTAAACCTTTTATTTGTAGAACGTGGAACTAAAGGTGCAGTTGTGTGATTAAAGTGTGTTTGTGTATATAAATTCTAGGGAGGGAGTAAGATATTCTTCGTTTAATTTGTAATCTTACTTACTTATATTTTATAAAATAGTCAATTTTAAAGTTAATCACAACATAAAAACTACAATGTGGTAATTTTGTACTCTAGCGTTTATGAGTTTGAAAATATACACAATATTTTACCCTATTAATAACCTTGATATACAAGGTTTACGTACCACTTACCATTGGAATATACTATAGAAATCGGTGAGGGATATAAGGGGGTAAAAAAGCAACGGTACACTCAGGGAAAAAACAAGCTATATTTAAGCTAAATGGGCTTAAAACAAGCCGAAAACGTCATGAAAGTCTGTTAAGTTCGAAAATGCTAAAATCAAGATGATAATCTTAATTTTAGAACGATTATTTTTAAATTGCTTCGTTCTACTTTTGAGAATAAATATTTTATTTTAATATTTTTGCAGTCTTGAAATAAGCTTAATGTAAACTTATTTTAAGTCTAATTCGTTCTTGATTTTAGAATGTTAAATCTTATTTTAAGAGGGTTTCCTCTTAATTTCATGATTTTCGAAATTCGAAATTCAAATGCTTTTAACCCACAAACAACCCCATCAAAGAAAATTATAAACTATTAGTAGTATTTTGAATTTATTACAGTTTTATTAAAAATAAAATTAAAATAAACAAAATTCATATTTACATATACATACATACATATGCATATGTACTTCTTATTATATATGCCTAAATCTAATGAAAGCTTTGTAATTATTTATGTAATATATGTACATGTAAAGGTGGGCTAGTAAAGTTACAAATATTTATAATGTGTACATTTTGAGTTGCTGGAGTTAGTCCAGTTAGTTTAGCACTAGAAAATTGCTGTCTACAAAAATCATTCTGTATGTGGTTTTCATAATACAGAAGAAGCTTACTTTTAAAATTCTCCCATTTTGAATACAATAGTTGTCCTTTTGATGGATACAATATATTAAAATCTATTTTGATCTAAAATATATGTAAATACAAATTATAAGTATCTAGGTAAAATAAAAGGCTACTGAACAAGTATTTATCAATTCTGGTGCTCTGGAATCTGAAAATTTAGGCCAGGAATTAAAAAAGTCAAAGCTTCCCATATCGTTTAAATCCTAAAGTTAATTTCCATTTGTCACAAACTTAACTCCAATCGGAGCTATCCCTAATCAAATATGTTTTAAATGCCACAAGTGTTGATTGGTCAGTTTCAGGTATGAGGTCATTCGTAATACGTAATGTTTCAGTAGAAGAAGCTTTATCGCAATAAGTTTTTTCCGATTCTGCAATACTCACCCTTATTCCAGTTGTCGCCATCGACGTCACTTTAACACAACACCAAAAAATTGTGGCTTGTTTACTCGCTCTCGAGAGCAATTTTGCGGGACTGGCAATCTATTTCTGTTCCCTAAGGTCTAGAAAATAAAATAAGCCTGCAAACAGGAGTGACTTGTTTTCGATAACGGATACACGAGCACCAATTTTTTGGTGTTGTGTTAAAGTGACGTCGATGACGACAACTGGAATAAGGGTGACTGTGTTTCTGCTTTTTAGATCTTCTATTTTTGTATTTAGCGTAAAGTTTACCGCTTGGATTTTTGCGTCCATGTCTGGGTATAAAATAGTACTCCTTTTGAAATATTTAGTGCAGGAATTAAAGACATGGCTTACCTCAACAGCTTTTTCGTTTGGAAAAATTTCCACAATTTCATTAATTAACACCATTGCTGATTAACTCTTCTACTATCATATTTATCAAATCATTCATGTATTCGTTTGTCAAGTTTTTCTTTTGTTTGTAAAATTCGAGGATATTTTTGCCTTTTGATGTTTCATTTAAAATTATATTTAAATCTTTATTCATCAACATTCCATGCATGGACACATTTGAAGGTGAAGAGTTTGAGGATGTGTTTCTTGGACTTTGCATAGTTTTCAGCCAATCCTCCACTTTTGATGGCATTGAAATAGTTTCGTCATCTATTCCAAACTATTCAAAAAAAAAAAATATTAAAAATTAAATAAAACTAAAAATTTTCTTTTGGTTAAATTTTCATTAAAAGTGGAATGTTCACCTGCTTTTTCTTCCAAGCAAATAATTTTTCGCGAAACTCCATGCGCAGAACTAACGGGGGAATAGCTTCCTGCATGTCCTCTTTTTTCATGAACTGTAAGCTTCTATAAGTCACTTGTGCAGCTTAAATATATCCAAAAGGTGAAAAACGCATAGCATACACATGAGTACTAATGCATGTTGCAGAAACTAATTACCTTTTAAATACTCTAAAACAGATTCCATATTGAACTCTTTCCTCAAATTTTCGTCATCCTGGTTCTGGGCAGGATGCTGAGATTGTTCTTTTTCAAGATTAAAAAGCGCAAAATCATTAGAATTTTTTAATGGCACACCACAGATTTCTTTTTGAAAAGTTTGTACTGCAAAGCCGGCCGGAATAATTGCTACAGTCATCCAATTACCTTTGGAACTTTGCTCAATATTAACTATTTCACAGTTTTCCATTGCAAAAAAAAAATTTTTTTTTAAATACTTTCACTATAGATGAGGTGCACACGTTAACAATAATAGCGAAACTAAAAAAAATTACCGCATTCGGATAAACTTAAGTACGTCAGACTTGTTTTAAGAATTATACGTTTTAGTATAAGAATAACACTCTTGATATACTCTAAAAACAAGAATTTCACTCTTAATTTAAGATTTTCATTTTGTTTTAAGATTGCCGTTCTCATTTTAAGTTTTTTTTAAGAAAGTGAAGGCTTAATTTTTGGAAAACTAGACAATTCTAAAATCAAGTACGACACAGCTTAATTTTAGCTCGCACCTTTTCCCTGAGTGTAGGATACTACTCCTGTCGTAGGATGTTTGGATCTAAATGGGGCCTAAACCCCAAAATGCTTATTTGGATGTATACAGAAATCGTGCGTCCAATACTGACTAACGGCTCTATAGTGTGGTGGCCTGCCACAATTAAGAAATACGTGGTAGATTAACTACAGAATACAGAGATCCGCTTGCGTAGGAATAACAGGATGTTTACGTACTAGTCCTTCGAAGGTTTTAAATGCTATACTAAACCTTATTCCGATCGACCTTCATATATTAAAAGTATCCCCAAGTGTTGCGGTGCGGCAAGATTGGCGGCATCTGTGTGGTGGAGATCAAGGTCATATGGCCATGCCAGAATCCTTCATGATCCCTAATGAAGCCACTGCATTACACATTTTTTTTGTTCTTCAACAAATCTGCTTATGCAAAATAAAATGCTTGGTTTATGAAAATACTTTTATTCCTACCGAATTTGCGCATTTATGATAATGATTTGTTAAAAGGTTGTTGCTTGCTGCTGCTGCTGTCACTTTTGTTTAAGGTTACTTTTTTTTTGTTATTGTTGTTCTACTACTGCGTGTATCAGAATTGGTTGAAGAAGTACTCTAACCCACCCATCCACACATATGCATGCATACATCTAACGCTTCCCCTTCCTATTATAATTTTTGCAAATGCGAGTAGATGCATATACTCGTATTTTGTTGTGTTAAATGCTTTGTTTGTTAAACCCTTAAGCACTGCGTTGTTGTTTTGTTTTTATTTCATAATTTTTTTTAGACTTCATATTTAGTTGTTGTATAATTTATTTTGTTATTGTTGCTTTTTTCTAGCGTAAGTAGATGTTGTTTGTAGTGATACTTTTTTTACGAGTAGATACATTATAACACTTTACCACTTTAATTTAAATATACATAAAATATATTTTTTTATATTTCATTGTGATGCTTTGAATTTCTCATAGTCTTAGGTGATGCGAAAAAATAGAATTAACATTACATTAAATGATGAGAAGAAAAAGTATTCTTAAATAGGAAAAAATAAATATATAACTATATGTATTGTAAAATTTTTTTGTGCAGTTCACATAAAAGCGATACCAAAAAAGTTTAAAGATTCTATTGATTTTTTGTTAAAGTTTAGAAGTAATGAAAGCAGCAGCCTTTTAAATAAATCGTATACTTCATACAAAAACTAAAAAATTTTTTTTAAAGAATTCGGGCACATTCTGAGCAATATATAAAATAATAAAAATAAATAAAATTAATACATCAAACTCAAGTATTTTGCTTGATCAACAAAATTGTAAGGCTGCAAAACGGAAACAAAAGTTAAGTATGCTTTTGTAGCATACTTTTGGGGACGCCATATAAATCTGTAGTTTTTATTATGAATTCAATTTGTTATATTTAAAATGTTTTTTAGAAAGTTCTAAGAAATTTCTTAAAAATATGGACGCATGCACAAAATATTTTTCTAAAACAACAACACAAGTACTATATTTTTTTAAATATAAGCTTGAAAAATAACTTTTTTTGTTCCTACTGAAGAAATTTGATTTTTGTATATACGCTGTTTTTAATGAAAACCACAGAAATATTGCCTGTTTTAATTTTTTGTCTTGATAGAGATTTAAATTCACGCTTTGAGTTACTTAACGATTTTGTGGCGGATTTTTTTTCTGAAAATACACTGAAAGCTGAAGAAGAAATTTCAAGAAAAGTGCAGTTTCTAAATTAGATTGTCAAGATTAAAAATTGTTTTAAAAACTATACTATTGACCAGCCTGTTTAGGTCAAGAATTCGAGGTATGCAAAGTATCCATTCCAAAAGGACAGACGGACATAATTTAATTTACTTATCAATATTTTTTAAGATAGCAAATTGTCACGTTGTAAAATAGCAGCAAAAGCTTTAATAAAGTTGGTAACAGATTCGCCAGTAAAATATTAAAATTGTTTAATTATAAATACCTTTAATTTTATCCGATTTTTATTAACATTTAAGACACTTACCTGAAAAGAGAAAATAAAGGAAAAAATTATTTAAGAAATTTATTATTCGACATATTGTCATAATTATATTTTAATTTGAAATTTATTTGCTGGTGGTTCAGCTTGGTCTATATGCGCATTTCATTGTTGCTGTAACAAATCATCAGTAGACTTCAACCACACATTTAGATTTTATTTTTCATTTTGCCTTGTAATTACTTTTATTGTTATCCAATGGATTTCTAATTGTATAAAGGTGTAGAAAAATAAAATAGATTCATATCGAATATAAATTATTTGCTGGGTTTTGTATGAGTTACAAAGGCTACTAAGCTTATTTTGTCTTTGTGATTTTCAAAAATATTATTATTTTATGAATTCTCATATAGTTTTTGAAAGTCTGTGCATAAAGTTTGTGACTGTTCAAAATGTGTGGTTGAAGTCTACTGATGATTTGTTACAGCAACAATGAAATGCGTATATAGACCAAGCTGAACCACCAGCAAATAAATTTCAAATGGAAAAAATTATGTAAAAGATATGATAAAAATAATATATAATATAAATTTTAAAAACCCCGTATATAAAGGGCCCGCCATCTAACGTTTTTTTTTAACTAGTGCTTATTTCGTAAATGGTAACACTTAGCTCATGTCTAATTTGACAGATAATTAGTTTTATTCTTCCGGTGAACGAGCCAATTGACCATCCAGTCGGGCCTGCGGTCGACTTACAGAAAATCAGATGAAGATCATTTTGATATTGGCGGGTATGTAAACAAACAAAATTTTCGCATTTGGGGCACAGAAAACCCGCATACATTGAAAACCCGACGCACCCAAAACGAGTTACGAGTTTGTTTGCATAATTTCGAAAATGAGTAAGGAGTGGCCGTTACAGGCAATGGCGATCGTTATCGGGACATGTTGAACGAATTTTTGTTCACAAAAATTGAAGAGGAGGATATTGGCAACATTTGGTTTCAACAGGACGGCACTACGTGCCACACAGCCGAAGCTTCATAATTTTTTTATAGCATTTTCAAAAAAAAAAAGTTATCTGGCAAACCCCTTATCTAGAAAGGATGTGATATCTTCTAAGCGGCTGTACCGTTTTATTAAAATATAGCTTAGAACCTTCTCGATCAAACAGAAAAAAAAACTAAATCAAAATCGGTCGAGCCGTTCAGTCTGTACGTGGACACAATTATAAAATTAAGTAAATTACAAAAATCTATTTTAAAAATAGTGAGGATGTTTTGATCTGGGCCCGTTTCTCAAGACTACAAATTACAAATCTACAAATAAAATACAAGAAAAACATTAATACAATTTTTAAAAGTAAAATATAAAAATGGCTGTAAAAAATATAACCATCCAAAATATTTGCGGGAAATATAGTTCGATTGTGTCTAATGGTAAGACTTGATAGAACTCGTTTAGATGATAATTTTAGGCACATATGTACCTGTAATCAAATGCATGTAATTTAAATGAGTTTGAACATGGGTTTGTGTCAAAAATTAGCTAGGGAACGAGTTCGAAAATATTCTATTACTAACGGTAGCCAATCTTGAAAATAAAGACGTTACTCAAGGTCAAAATTCTTTTATACAATCGGACCTGTTGTGTAAACCGAATTCGAGTAAATTTCTCGTTTTCAAAAAATTAATTATGGTTCTGCAGACGTGTTTAAAATTATACACGATAATTTTCTTTCAGACATGATATTTGAGAATCTATATATGTACATACATAATAAATAAATTGAAAAAAATCAAAAATATTTCTTTTGTCGAAGTTAGTTGTCTAAAATCGTGCGATTTAAAATCGATGAGTTTATAGAAAAAGGCCGAATATCTTTTAAAACCCTCAATATTATTTTATTCTTATTTTTTTCTGATTGTATTCAGGATTTATCGACGATATTTTTGATTTGCATTTTAAAAGCATATTGTGCCATACTTTAAGGCAAACAGAATTTCGTTTCAATTAATAATAATGCATTTTATTGCTTTTCTAGGTATTTTATTTATTTTTGTTAATTAATATCGAACTCGAAATGTTATTTCAAGCCAATTTTCATACAATACAATTAAGACTACACACCTTCAAACACTCACATTTAATTTAACACTATTTACAAATAACATGATGAAACAGATGTAAAAAAAAACACTTCAAAGTATTGATAATAAATAAAATATTTTTATCATTATACATATTTTTATTCTTTACACTACTGCCTACATGCGCTTATTTTAAATGTATTAAATATACAATATTGACAACAATAACATAAACATTCATTACAATTACAAACAAAACATTGCCATGTGAGTTTTTCTATGGAAAAAAGCAAACACAAAAAACACAAGTGTAAAGCATTGTAAACAAATCCGTTTAAATAAACATAACAAATGACAGTTAAAATGACGTTTGCAATACAGAGATAAGAGAATGTTTATATAAAAATAAGCAGTTTAAATATTTAACAAAATATAGAATTTGTTTTAGTCTCAAAGTACTTAATTTAGAGAGAAAATAATAAAAAAAATATATTAAAATATGTAAAAAAAAAAATTCCAAAACCAAAGAAAAAATTATAGAATATTAAATTAGAAATTAAAAGATTTTTTAAATATTTATTATTTCGGGAGATTTATAGCAAAACTCCTAAGAATTATAGTCCTGGTCAGAACATTTACTCACATACTACTCCCGGCATTCACAGGGGATAAAGATTTTATTTTGTTTTTTTATTATTCTTTTAATTTCATAGTTTTAATTTTAGATTAAGCTTTAATTTTAAGAGTTATTAGCATTAAGTATTAGACAAGTGTCGGGAGCAAGCACTATAAAATTTAAATCAATAAGCACGTAGCATTAGTAAAAATAATTATGTAATTGAAACAATACTTTATAGTTTTAAATTCTCCTTAAAAATGTTAATTTGGTAATTCTTGTAATATGAAAAAAATAAGTCTCAATAAACTAACTAACTAACTAAAGCTATGTACAGACGATTGTCAGATCTTACAATATTGTCAGATGTGTCAAAGTGCTGGCAATGTACTGGCAATCGATAATTGCCAGTACAATATTCCTTTTCAGTTCACACGGTTGTAAGAAAATCTTACAATTTATTGCCAGACGGTTGTATGGCAATAAATTCATCTGACAAAATCGTCAGTCGAAAAATTGTCAGATCACACGGTTGTCATATGCACAAATTGTCAGATTTGTTGTTATGCGTTGCCAGACTCAAAGCATTTATTAGAAATTGTTAAATATAAATCGTTTGTGTTTGTGTTAAATGTAAAAAGTGAATGTATAAATTATTATGGACCATAAAGAAGCAATTGCAATGATTTTGTGTGCATATATTTTATTATAAATGTTTTATTTAAAATCAAGCGTGTGCAGTGTTGCCCATAGAAATAATTCTCTTACAATGACGCCATTGTCAGATGCATAAACTTTGCACATCTGACAATATTAAAATGTCTGACAAATATCTGGCAATAATTTTACAATGTGTTCACACGATTGTAAAATATCTGATAATTTGTTGTCAGCTGCTAGTCTTTCAATGGACTGACAATGCTTTTTCTGGAAACGACGCTTGACAAAAATTTGCCAGTTCACACGGTTGTAAGAAATTTTGAGCACATTTTACTGGCAATTATGTAAGATCTGACAACCGTCTGTACATAGCTTAACTCCTAAGAATTATTCATTTGCTTTCCCTTAATAATAACTGAAATAACAAAAGCGCCTTAAAGTATGCACTTATTGTAACATTTTGGTCTAATGGCCAATATACTTATTGTAGTGCAAACTGGTGCATTAAATGGAGTGGCCAAATGTTATATAATACTAAACAAAATTAAAAAAAATCTTATCTTTATTTTGTATGAAGAAATTAATTTTTTATTAATATAATGCTCAGTGATCAAGTGCCACTATTTATAGTTTTTACCAAAGACACTGCTTTGTGAAACAGAAAATAGTAGGAAGTCGACATCACTCAAGGGGTATTTGAAAACAATAACAAATAAGTTCCTAAATAAAAAATTAACTTTATACAACAAATCTAAAACCAAAACTGGTATGAAAAATAAAAAGAAAACATATAAGAACAAAATATTAAAACTATCAAAACACACGACTTCGTGAAAAAACTTAAAAAGAAGAAAAAACAAAGTGCAGAAAAAGAGCGGAACATTGCGATTTTTACAGTCGGGGAGCCATAAAAATCTAATCTTCAAATATTAGCAATAATGTTTCCACGTAGTAGCGTTCCAAGCTACTGGACTAGTTTTTTCAGTTTAAGTTCTTTTTTACGAAGTCGAGGTTAATTTATTTTTTATCTTTATTTTTTACATGATATAAACAATTTCCTTTTTAAAAATTATTTACTATAATTAATCTAAGCCAAATTAGTTATCTTCTTCGAAGATTAAATTCTTTTCATAGCAATTTGGCTAGAAAATTTTTATTTTAATATATTTTATAAAAGTTATTCTTTTCCGAAAATCCGGGGCTATTCTTTAAAACAAAGTCTATAGCTTACTTTTAAACGAAGTCGAATTAAGTAGAAAACTACATTTACGTTTAGTTTATTTCAAACTAAATTATTTTAAAGCTGCTCACAACAAGATCTTCTGTTGTAAAACATAAACATGATTGAGGTGAAATCCACAATATGATGCAAGTCTAAAGTGAAAAATACAAACTACCTTCCCCATTAAAGTTATAACAAATCTCATACATAAAGTTTAAGACTTAACAGCAAACAATGAAGCAACCAGCACGCAACCTTCACTCAGGCTTTTATGAAAAATAATATAAAAGACAATAAAACTGCAACCGCTACTCTTCAAATCCTCAAAACAGATACACTTACCAACCAAGTGCAATGGGTTGCAGGTCATGATATCCAGCTACAACAAACAAAAGACTGACTGCCCATAACCGAACAACTGACCGAAGAGCCAAACCAACTAACGAAACCAAATTTTCAAATATCCACACATTCAAGACTTATATTTATCTGTATGCATGTAGATGTATGTAAAAGGTAACGGTTGCCGACGGCAAACAGTTAACAACAACTAACCGGTTTACATAATGCATACATACACACATACACACATATGGACGTTTATAATTCTAACATGCATGAGTTCATATTCATTAGGAGGGATAAGGGAGACAAAAAGTAAACAAAGTTTGAAACTTAAATAATAGAATCATAAGGATTCAAATATCGGAAAGAACATTTCTACAGGACACTATGATTTTGAACTAAACAATAATATTGCAAGTCTTTCTAAAAATAAGTCAAGGGTGAAACCCAATATACTTTTCTTGTTACGTTTTGACAACTTAATACATACTTTTTATGCAAGTATATGTAAAAATTTTCTTCAATAATGATGAGCCATTCTAATGTCTAGTGCGTGTAGTGTATGAGTGAGCAGTTCCTCAGATAATTTTTTAAGCAACCAGATTTACAGACAGGAGTTGAGCTGGTTTCCAAAATGCAGCAAGCACAGTAACCAAAATTTCAGTAAATATCGGCAGACTTCAACAACACACTTTGAACAGTTACAAACCTCTAATCTTATGCAGAGACTTTCAATATAATAAATATTTTTGAAATTTTGCTTAAACCATCAGGAAATAAATATCACTTTAAATTAAATATCAATATGCCAAATAACAAACTTCTTAAAGGTTTTCCATTATTGTTAAATACAAAAACTTCGTTAAGATATTTAAAAATTGTGACAAAGATCTGACCAAATTTTAAAGTGGTATTTCTATAAAAACACAAACAAAATTTTAAAAATTTTATTGTTTTTCATCTAAATTATATTTACCGAAGACGAAGATAAGATAATTAATACTTTGAAACTTACACAAGAGCGATGAAGGGAAATAGACATGATACAATAATATCAGGTACATGCACAAGCCCAGCCTATTAATGTATGCAATATACGAACAATTGTCCAGCTTTGTTTACAAGCTACAAAAATGTAAGTGTATGTGTGGTGTATAAAATGATTACACTGTTGCCAATGAAATTACACATGGCTGTGTTTCCAATTAGACATTGACGAAAATTACACTACACGTCTTTTTTTTGTAGGTTAAGATGAAAACAAAAATAAATAAAAATGGAGCATAAAGTAGAATTACGCCCAGATTATACATGAATCTAATTACATTACCTACACATGATAGTAATTGCACGCTCTGTGTAATTACAAATCTATTGGCTACACTGACTGACTATAATCATTCATGAATGCCGCGTTCGCAATTGTACCTTAGTTACCCTGTAATTGTTGTTGTTAAAAGCAAATACATCTGTTTCTGACAATTATGCGTTTGTTTATACCAACCAAATGCATGTGTTTTTTGGTGTTGTAATTTTGTTGTAGTCGTGCATGTATCTAGTATAATTGTATCATGGGAAATAGACACATAAGCACGGTTGCCAGAAATGCAGATTTATCTGGATTTTGCAGATTTTTACCCTCCAAAATTACGAAATGCTGATTTGAAGAGAAGAAGAGAAGAGAAAATAAATCATATTCTATATTCTTTTTTCTTCCACAAACTCAAGACTTTGCAAAGTAAACTTTCCTTGTGGAAAAGCCGTACAACTCCTCAGTAGACTTCAAGCAATGTGGCAACTAATTGTAAAAAGGTAAGAGAAAATAAAAGTGGATTCAAAATCGAATATGTTAGCACATTATTCATACATTAAAGACTTGTATTCATACAAAAATAAAATGTGCTTGAAAGCAATTTTAAGAAATTTTTTTCTAAAAAATTTGAATAAAATATATTTTAAGCCCAGTTTAAATTTTCTGAAAATAGGTTAATGAAAAAATATTTATATTACACATGTACATCCATATTTATATAAATTATTTGAATAAAATATAAAAAAAGTTATAAAAATTGCTTTGAAGATTTTTTGAAGATTTTAAAAATAAAATGCAGGTTTTGCAGATTTTTTCGTGAAAAATATTTAAATTTTGCAGATTTTAGCCTTAGAAATTCTGGCAACAGTGCACATAAGGCTATATTACGAGATAGAGCGGGAGACAACAAGAGGGTACAAAAAAATAACAACAAAGACAAAAACATGAAAAGTGCGGGAAATTTCCTTTTGGTGCTACTTTTTTAAATTCCCTTTTTATGCATCTTTTTAACATTTTGCAACGATATTGCTGACTATTGCAATAATTTATTCATTATATAAAATTTTTATTTTTATATAAATAAGCTTTATAAAAGTCCTTAACCTTACACTCCTTTTAGATACGCAAAGTTTACTTTACAAAGTCTTAATTCAGTTGAGAGAGATACAGAAAGAGAAAAAACTATTACACACAGCTGAATTTAGAGTTTGTAAAGTAAACTTAGCGTATCTAAAACGGGTATTAAATAAAATTTCTATATTTGGTAATGCTGACGATTAAGTATTCCACTGAATACTGAAGATTGTCGTATATGGTCGAAACCGCTATTAAGCATACCAAGTTTGGCGTAGAAAAATAAGTCGTTCCAAATTAAGCCCAGCTGAATTGTTCATAAACAAGTTTTTTGTTACATAGTTTGCTAACCATTATTCTATATGTCAATTTAACTTCAGCCAGCTAAGATGAATTTAGAAAAAAAAATTTAATGGCTTTTATATAGCGTACAATATATTTAGGTCTATTTTTAATACATTTGTATTTGAACCAATTCAGCTGTGTATAAATCACGTTTTGCGTGTTATTTATAATTATTTTTTAATATATTCAGACCAGTTGAAGTAGTATATAGCGAAATTCAAAATTTAACTACGCGAAATGTTTATAAAAATGTATTTATTTCAGATCTCAACAAGACTTCTAGCCTGACTGTTTTGTTTAATACTTAACCTATCTGAATTAAAGAAAAACATTATATTATACAAAATTTTAATTCAGCTCAGCTGAATTAATCCTAAAACTTATTTTTGGTACAATGTTTGCTAAGTGCACAGAAAAAACTAATTTTCCATTTCAAACACAAAATTCACTAAATCAAATACTAATTTTATCAATTTAGGTCCTACAAAGAAATTTGTAAATTCAAATGCAAAATTTTGTAATAATTTGTTTGGAAAAAACCCCGATTTTTTTAATCAACAGATTGTCTGATTCAACAAATTTTGTTAATGAAAATAAGAAGTAAATAAAATAAATAACTGTTGTGTACAGTATGCAATTTCTATATTGGAACAGAAATGTTCTCTAACAATTTTGTTACAAGTATTACTTTATAATTGAAATTTATTTGCTGGTGGTTTAGCATGTCTATATACGTATTTCATTGGAGCTTGAACCAAATCATCAGTAGACTTCAACCACAAATTTTGAATAGTCACAAACCTCTTACTTTATGCACAGACTTTCAAAAATGAAATACGTATATAGACATGCTAAACCACCAGCAAATAAATTTCAATTATTGTAGTATTTACACTTCTAACAATATGTCAAATAAATAAATTTTATTAATTACTTTATATTAATTGTATCAACTAGAATTTTTTACACCATATTGTTTTTTGTTTTCTTTCAAACAAAATTGGGTCAAACTATTTACTGGAATAGTAAAAAATATTTACTGAATCAAAATTTTATTTAAAAAATTTTTTTTAAAAAAAAACTTTTGTTTGAAAATTTTTTGGGAATAATTTTTTCTGAGTACTCAAGTATTTTTAACGCAAAGATGTTTCAGCAGAGCTGAATTTATGAAAATATTTCTATTGTACTCTATTGAATGTGAGTACATCACCGACTTCTGCTAAATATTTTTGATATTAATTCTTTAATTTACTTGTTTTAAAAATAATTCAGCTCAGCTGAATTGATATTTTTAGAGTAATTACATATATCTATGTTATAAATTAGTTTCTGATTCAGCACAAAGCCTATAGCAACAGTTAGTGCGAGAATTTACTGAACTAAACTTTAACTAATTTGAAAGAAGTGCGAGAATTTACTGAACTAAACTTTAACTAATTTGAAAGAAGTTTTGTTTCACTGTACATCATGAAACACATGTATGGGTAAATGTTTTTCTATAATTGCATATGGCTTGGCTTTAACGAAATCCTGGAGAATAAAGAGGAACAGCATAATAGACCAAAAATCAAAATCTAGAGTTTATTTTATTGCAGTCAATAATTTTAAGTAACAGCCTACAAACAATATCCCAAAGAAACAAAAACCCCAAAAAGCAAATGAAATTGCTACGCACCCAAACATTTGGTTAAATAAACTACTTTGTTGAGGTGTTTACTACAATGATAATGAAGATGATGATGGTTCCTACAACTGGAACTAAATACGTGTGTATATACAAACACAACTACTGGCACTTTGATTATGAAGCAACATTGGGGTAACCACAATAAGTTGCTGTTGATGATGTTTAATATTAAGTTTATATGAACAGGCAGTTTGGTAAAAATAACAATGAAGGAAAATTGCAATATGTTTATTTTTTGGGGCAAACAATGATGGAAGATAAGAGTGAGAGAGAGAGAGAGAGAGAGGAGAAAGCAAAGTCCTTTCATACCCATTTTTTAATAGAAACTCATAAATAATTTTAATATTTGTCTACTTTATTATTGTTGTTGTTTTTTCTGCTTTATTTCAACACACTCTCTCACACATGGGCTGTGTGCATGAATGCATATGTGTGTGTTGTTTATGGGTGCTTGGGTTGGTATGCTTACATTTTTTGTTGGCTCGTTTTTAATAGTTTCCGGTTTGTAGCGGAAATGTGGTAATGCATAATCTATTGTGGTTAAGTACTGCTACTACAAATCAAAAACCCAAGTCCATACACATACACACATGCATACATACATATGTATTTCTAAATTAATCGTAAAAGGAAGTACAATGAGAGTTTTTTATTGCAAAGCTTGTTTTGCTTTCCGTATGTTATTTAGTTAGAATCTGATAAGGTCATTATAAGCCTTTTTTAAAAAATTATTTAGAAACATACTACTAGCATTTGATTTTATTTAACTTCTATTGAAATAGAAGCCTTAAACCAGGGATCAAATAAAAACACATGAATGAGAATTTTTGGCGAGACAAATGCTTCGTGTCACCATCCATTTTTTTAGTAGACAGCAAATTGTTAGAACCAAAAGAATTTTTTTTAGTCTGCTGACACTGGCAGTGGCATTTTTCATTAGATGGTCCAACTCGTGTCGTTAGGAAGTGCAATTGAATCCATGTGGAGATTCTTTAGAATGCTAATGCAAATTGTATACAGAGAAAAAATATGAGCAATGTTTATATATTATATATGACCGATGAAATCCTTTTATAGCACAATTGTGGTAAGAACATTCACCTGTATTCTTAGGATACTTTATTTGGTGATTGATAAGACAGCGATGAATTCACATTAGGCGAATGCTTATATATGTATTTTTTTCACAGCTGTTTCACTTCAAATTGGTGATGATATGCGAACAATATTTTATTATAAATAATACATTTGGTAATATACCATGCATTATGTGTTATCAAATCTTTATGAAAAGATCTTTTCGACTCCTTAAGTTTTTGCGAATCGAAATGCAAGACCTTGCATAGAAAAAAATATTCACCAATTAATATTTTCAATTAATAATTAAATTATTAATTAAATTTTTAATTGTATTAATTAATTTGAGTGAAAAAACTTAATTGATATTATCAAATTGTTTATAGTTGAAAATTGAAAATTTTTTTAATTGATACTACAAATATTTTAATTAATATTACAAAATCATTCATATTCCTTTTTTGGTTGTGTGGCTTCGATCATGAAATACTATCACTTCGGGAAACATGCCAAAAGGCTATGTTGACGCTATAATAAGAACTTTTTTGACTGTCAAGATTAAGAGGAAGAAGGGAAACTCACACTCACAAATTCTGTCCTTTGGGTATTTCAGCTGTTTCTCAGAGCCATCAATGTAAAACTTATTAACCTACATTCCTTCTTTACTAGTTGGCGGATGGTCCTGCAGCTCCACCCTTCCAGCGGCTGAAGGGTCCTCATACCGCAAATATTTATTCATTGCACTTTTCTTCCGATGGGGTCGGGTTTTAATCTGGAGCGATTTGGATCATAGCCAAAAACGCTATTTTTAGCAACCAAAAGTAAGATAATGGAAAATCTTTTAAGAGGATTTCCACTCTCCCTTCCTAAACTGTACTTTGCTTTTGCTATTTCCCCTCCTATTACTTGCAAGTAACACAAAATAAGCTTCAACTAATAGACGCAAGTAAACCCAAGACTATATTTTTTCTTGCAATCTGCTAACCTAACCAAACCTAATTTTATGAAACCTTTCTAAAAAAAAATTTACATTTAAAGAACCTTAGTTAGAAAAAAAATTTATATTACTTCATTTCCATTTCTATTCCAAAATAATTAATTATAATATTTATGCGAAAGCTTAGTATCTATTTACTCATAAGACAAAAACAGCCAAGAGGCAATAAAAAATACTTAAAAATACTATTTATTTACTTGCTTATTTACAAAACCTTTAAATATCAGTTTTATGATATATTATCCTGTCACAGGTTTTATTTTTTTTTTGTAAGCCTTCCTTCATGTTCTTTTTTTGCATCCTTTGTTTGACAAACAAATAAATAATAAGTTATATTTATTGTACTAAAGAAAGAACAACTTGTTTTCAAAACAAGTAAAAATTAAAAATGAAAAACAAGGAAACTTCTGCTTCAGTATTTGAAGAGATATTTAAACATTATAAATGCAAATTTCCTTAATGATTACAATCATAATCAACGCAACTTGGTTGTGCTTCACAACACATGCACAAACATACTCATACATAACGCGAACAGGCAAAAGATTGTTATAGGGGAAGAACAACACAAACACAAAATGTCATGCAACATTTACGCAACTAAATATTTAAATGTCAGATTATCATTTATTCCGTCAAGTCAGTCAGCTCCTAATTCCTCCATAAAGTCGAGCAGCCATCTAAGCAAATACTTGAAAGCAATAAGTATAAATGTCTTAAAATGACAAAATGTACATGACTTTGATGCTGTGTTTTATAAACAGATGATTTTATACTGCTTTTCTTCTTCTTATTCTTCTGCGCTTAAATAGATACGATATTTTTGGGGCAGAAAGGTTATGAAATAAAAGGCATAACCGAACACACGTTGCACTAAAAAAATATATGTATCCTTATCAGGGACAGGGGTTTCATGCAAATACATATTCCCTTTAGACCTGCTTATGGCATAAACAAAATATCTTAATAAAAAGGAAGGATTTGCACAAAAATTTCATGGATTTGTTAGTGCATATTTTGATGAAAACATCAATTTTTTGCATACTTTGGTGATAAATAAATTTAGGATGTTTTCCAGAGGCAAATATTTTGTATTTTTAACCACCGACCAAAATGAGGGGTGTTACAAGTTTTAAGTGTGTGTCTGTGTATCTGTGTGTCTGTACGAGTCCATGTACAGGCCAAACGGCTGGACCGACTTTGATTTAGTTTTTTCTTTAGAAAGGTGATTTGATCGAGAGGGTTTTTAGTTGTTTTAATAAAAACAGGACAGCCATTTAGAAGATATTACATCTTTTCTAGATATATTCGGGGGTTTTTAAAGTTTTAAATTTTTGTTATTAATTCAGTTTCTTGTAATGCTTAAGTTAAATAATAATATATAAGTGGTTACACCACTTCTGCGCTGATAGCCTCATATATATTCACTTGTATAAATCGAATCATTCAAATTTGAGCCGATCGGATTAGCAAATGTTGAAAGATCTTCTTCAATGCTAAAAAACTAACAACCCAGCTAAAAAAATTATATATGGTCCATATATTTTTAATATATGAATGTATATAACTATATATGAATATGTATAAATTCATGTATGGAAATATATGGGATTATACATGGCAAAACTATTATACATGAACTAATATATAGACTAATATATGAAATTTATTATAACATATGAGCTCATATATGAAAATTTAATTATGAAGCTCTTCTATGTGTATCCATATATAAATATAAGATTTTTTATATGGAGCCATATAAGAATGTATGCATACATGATATATCTCACATAAGATCGTTTTTGCAATAAAAAAAGCTTGGAATTCTATCACTGCTGAATTGGAAATCCATTAGAAAATACATACGGCATGCAAAGTTTATATGCGTACCCTCAACGTTTCAAAAAGAAGAACTTTTTGTTACAAAAAACCATTCTTGTATAATTTTATACATTGTAGCCCCATTTAATATATCAAATAATCAAAAGGATACTCCAGTCATTAATTTTATAGAAAATAACAAAATTATCTAGATAAGAAACAAAGTTCATATTACTGTATTGAAAACTATTGTTAGACAGATTATTTTTTCTTTTATAATTAATTGCATTAGTTTTTAATCTGATTTCTTAAACTAAATGTTATGTACGAATATGATTTATGTGTTTTTTAAATAATTGATTCACCCTTTGATGAATGAAATGACTTATTTCGTTTTGAATTATTTGTCCAAACAAATGTTTCATTAAATACAACCTCTCTCTCAAGTCTAACAAATTTAATTTTAGTAATTTAATTTATTGCACAGCAGTGCGCTTTTGTGAATCAAGAGTGTATGAGTATGAACTTTGCATACTGTGGAGGGAATTTACACATACATGTATGAAAATGTATGAATATATATAATCATATATGCCCATATACCCTCATTTTTCGGATCCGAACCATATATGGGATATCATATATGCTCCATACACATTTTTTTAGCTGGGAATAAATATATTGAACTTTGGAAATATAGAACAAACAAATTGACTCAGCAAACGTTGATTCGTCACATTCTAGGGTAGAAAATAATAATTAATATATGAAAGATAGAAGCAGGGAGTGCTGTGAAGTATGACGGAATATAAAAGTAACAAAACTGTTATTGTTTTAAATTAATTATAATTTATACCAATATCCCAGTGAAAAAAATGGAAGCCATTCTAGTGGAACAACATTTTCATTGCTTCCAAAAAATCGATATTTTTAATTTGCCGGGAGTGAGCATAAAACCATGTAGAAGCTTATTTTAGCCATACAAAACCCTGTAACTCCTCCATAGTGTTAGAAAATACTCACCAGATTTTATAGAAAATTTATTTTTTAAAGAAATTTATGAACTAATTTTAGTCTAAACTTTAAAAGTTATTTACTTAAATTTAAATGAAAATACTGTTTCGGGCTTAAATCCGTATAAAAAGAAACGAATTGTTAAAAAAGGTAACTACCCAGCTAAAAAAATTATATATGGTCCATATATTTTTAATATATGAATGTATATAACTATATATGAATACGTATGAATTCATGTATGGAAATATATGGAATTATACATGGCAAAACTATTATATATGAACTAATATATGGACTAATATATGAAATGTATTATAATATATGAACTCATATATGAAAATTTAATTATAAATCTCTTCATATGTGGATCCATATATAAATATAAGATTTTATATATGGAGCCATATAAGAATGTATACATACATGATATCTCACATAAGATCGTTTATGCAATCAAAAAAGCTTGGAATTCTATCACTGCTGAATTGGAAATCCATTAGAAAATACATACGGTATGCAAAGTTTATATGCGTACCCTCAACGTTTCAAAAAGAAGAACTTTTTGTTACAAAAAACCATTCTTGTATAATTTTATACATTGTAGCCCCATTTAATATATCAAATAATCAAAAGGATACTCCAGTCATTAATTTTATAGAAAATAACAAAATTATCTAGATAAGAAACAAAGTTCATATTACTGTATTGAAAACTATTGTTAGACAGATTATTTTTTCTTTTATAATTAATTGCATTAGTTTTTAATCTGATTTCTTAAACTAAATGTTATGTACGAATATGATTTATGTGTTTTTTAAATAATTGATTCACCCTTTGATGAATGAAATGACTTATTTCGTTTTGAATTATTTGTCCAAACAAATGTTTCATTAAATACAACCTCTCTCTCAAGTCTAACAAATTTAATTTTAGTAATTTAATTTATTGCACAGCAGTGCGCTTTTGTGAATCAAGAGTGTATGAGTATGAACTTTGCATACTGTGGAGGGAATTTACACATACATGTATGAAAATGTATGAATATATATAATCATATATGCCCATATACCCTCATTTTTCGGATCCGAACCATATATGGGATATCATATATGCTCCATACACATTTTTTTAGCTGGGAATAAATATATTGAACTTTGGAAATATAGAACAAACAAATTGACTCAGCAAACGTTGATTCGTCACATTCTAGGGTAGAAAATAATAATTAATATATGAAAGATAGAAGCAGGGAGTGCTGTGAAGTATGACGGAATATAAAAGTAACAAAACTGTTATTGTTTTAAATTAATTATAATTTATACCAATATCCCAGTGAAAAAAATGGAAGCCATTCTAGTGGAACAACATTTTCATTGCTTCCAAAAAATCGATATTTTTAATTTGCCGGGAGTGAGCATAAAACCATGTAGAAGCTTATTTTAGCCATACAAAACCCTGTAACTCCTCCATAGTGTTAGAAAATACTCACCAGATTTTATAGAAAATTTATTTTTTAAAGAAATTTATGAACTAATTTTAGTCTAAAATTTAAAAGTTATTTGCTTAAATTTAAATGAAAATACTGTTTCGGGCTTAAATCCGTATAAAAAGAAACGAATTGTTAAAAAAGGTAACTACCCAGCTAAAAAAATTATATATGGTCCATATATTTTTAATATATGAATGAATATAACTATATATGAATACGTATGAATTCATGTATGGAAATATATGGAATTATACATGGCAAAACTATTATATATGAACTAATATATGGACTAATATATGAAATGTATTATAATATATGAACTCATATATGAAAATTTAATTATAAATCTCTTCATATGTGGATCCATATATAAATATAAGATTTTATATATGGAGCCATATAAGAATGTATACATACATGATATCTCACATAAGATCGTTTATGCAATCAAAAAAGCTTGGAATTCTATCACTGCTGAATTGGAAATCCATTAGAAAATACATACGGTATGCAAAGTTTATATGCGTACCCTCAACGTTTAAAAAAGAAAAATTTTTAATCTGATTTCTTAAGCTAAATGTCTGTTTTTTAAATAATTGATTCACCTTATGATGAATGAAATGACTTTTAGTTCGTTTTGAATTATTTGTCCAAACAAATGTTTCTTTAAATACAACATCTCTCTCAAGTCTAAAAAAAATTAATTTTAGTAATTTAATTTATATCACAGCAGTACGCTTTTCTGAATCAAGAGTGTATGAGTATGAATTTTGCATACTGTGGAGGAAATTTATACATACATGCATGAAAATGTATGAATATATATAATCATATATGCCCATACACCCTCATTTTTCGGATCCGAACCATATATGGGATATCATATATGCTCCATACATATTTTTTTAGCTGGGTATTTACCATTTTTCCTAGATGAAAATATTATCATAGAACACAAAAAAGGGAATTTTTGTTAATATCGCTTCCAATTCAGTGACCAGTCATCGAAAAAGAGAACTTCTTGCAATGACAACCCTATCTAAAAATCATTAGATCGGATCGAAATTTTCACTACTTCCAGATCGCAAACTCTACATTTTCATGACTTTTTTGGAGTCTCTTTGTTTACTGGGTATTAATTGTTTCCAAATTAACTAGGTATGAGATTAGGAATGAAGACTATTACTATTATAGCTTTAAAAATATAAGATTACGATGATTAATTTGTTTGTTTAGTGGAGGGGGGGGGTACCCCATCCCTATTATATCGTCCTATTCTATCAATATTTTAAAATACTTCGCACCTTGCTCTCAAAAGAGTCCATACCAAATTTGAATACTTTGACTCTTATAGCTTTCAAGATATATGTTACTTCGCTCCTATGGGCGTTGCACCGCCCACTAAAAGTTACGAAAAATAGATTATAAACTACCGTATATACATACAAAATTTCCTCCGTTTCAGAGGAGTTCAATTACAAACACCATGACACGAGAATTTTATATACATATCGATGGCTTAATATAAAAAGGGCGTATCTCAATTTTTTCGAAATCTCGTTTTTAACGCTTTCTGGGAGACAACGTATAACTGCATCTTCCTTGAAGAGCTTAGTACGCTGCAGGTCAAAATCAAGAACTTATGGCAACTTAAAAAATATTTCTTCATGCCAATGCTATAGTTTCTCTTCAGAAGCAAAACTTCTCCCTTAAAATATTGAAAATTTGAGTTCTGCCTTTCTTTTATTATAAGCGCTGAAAAATTTTATATAGAAAAAATTTAAATTACAAAAACAAAATGCATACAAAATATATCAACGCCAAGCTTTGTGTTTTGCAAAGTAAGGCCCTAAATGTTCAGGTTGTTTATAAATTCTGTTCGTTTTTATATACAAATTGTATTCTCTTCATCAGAGTTGGCGTAGTTCGCCTCCAACTGCGACGTTTTTGTAATATATATAGATTAATGAGCATCGCAAACACTTTTTCTTTAATTTAAGACCAAAATGTCGTCAGGCACACAGAAAAAAATACTAATGTCAAATCAACATGCAAAAATGTTCATTGGAAATGATATTAATTTTATTAGAAATAACCCTTTTGGAAATTACGTTAATTTTAAACTAACTTTAAGCTAACTATTTCGCAACTATTACTGACTGATACTTGGATTACTTTTCAATGTAATCAACTGACTACTTTAACATTGCGATGTCTTAGGTGGTAGTTAATTGTCTCGCTCTGCATTACTTTCAGCAAAATTAAAGTTGATTTTATTAAATCACTTGGTAATCATCACACGTTGTGTACTCCACGCGCTACCACTCCACTACGTTACCATCTAAAATAACAACAGCAAAATGTAATATGTAATGTAATGTAATATAAAACTTAAATGAGTTTAAAACTAGCTGAGAATAAATTTGTTGGCTCTCATCAAATTCGATTAAGTACTCAACTTAAGAATTAATTTTGGTTTGTTCTGTATGACAATGCAGTTAGCTTTTAGTCAGTATAAGAAAAGTTAACTATAAGTTAGCTATTTTTGTAGTCAGCCACACATTCTCCGACAGGGTAGCTAAGTGTACAATGCAATGTTGTATACAGTTGTGTGACTTAATATTGTATTGTTGTTGTTTGTTTTATACTTCGTAATGTTCAAATAGCCGACAAAATGTGCATTACTAACGAAAGCTTTGTGCTGCTGGCTAGTAGGCAGTACACTAGTCTAGTAGTAGTAGTAGTAGTAGTAGGAAGGTTTCAGGTTCGAATTTTGCATATTAGGCAAAGTAGTAACAAATTATTTTTATTTTAAATCATCAATTGAATCATATTGAATTATAATTAAACTAATGATGGTAGTGATTAAGAGTGTATCTGAAGATTATTCAAGGTTGCTTTGGCTGCAGCGGTAAGTGCGTTGACCTCGCCGGGGAAGCAAAATACACACAAAACATACAAATTTCTGTGTCTCATGTCTGTGCCACCACACGCAATCAGTGAGTTAAATAATTATTAATTAAATTTATGTCATTTCAACATGAAATCACTTGAATTCAACATGGTTCCTCGCGTTATTTTAGTATTAAATTCACGTCGTTTCAAACTTGAAAACAGTTTGATTCAACATAATTTTTCACTTTGATTTTACAGTAGTGGAATATCAAATCAATATAAAATAGTTATTTCCAAAGAAAATATTTTCTTTGGAGGATGTCGAATTAACATGAAACACATACCAAGCCAAATAACAACCCAAAAATTTTAAATTTTATTATGAAATTTTTCTGTGTGCGTTTTTGATGTCATGTTCCAGCGGCCTTATGTATTAAAACATTATGCTGTATTTTTGTTTGAAATTTTTTTTTTGGATTGCAAAATATTTTTTACACTGTTATAACAGAGATTATAATAAATACGTTATGTGAAAGCTTAATTCGTCTACTAACTGTTTTCTTAATATCATTTAATAATCGGATACAGAAGATACAATTACCATACTTTTTGGCGAATTCGCCACTGTGCGGATTTGGAATTAAAAACTTCTTGAAAGACCCTAGTGATCTTTTCAACCCAAGAATATATATCAATGTCGGTTTGCCCGTAAGGAAGCTGCAATGCCTCATATAGATGAACATAAAAATTGACAAGCAAATTTTATTTCAAGCACTCATCCTTCGTCGAGCTAAAAAAAAGTATCACGGCTACATAAAATATATCTGCGACTGGCAGTTAAAACTTATTAAATACAAACAAGACAATTGTTGAAAAAGAAAGAAAAATCTCACGAAGCTACTTAAAAGTATTTAAGTGAAGAAAAAAATGGGAATTTGTTTTCTTCGTTTCACATTCTCCTCCCAATAAATCTGGCTCCTGAAAAACATTCCTTAGCTTGACAAGGCAGCAGACTGCTTAAAACTGATATACTCGTGTATGAAAAACCCAAATGACATGTCAGAAAAATAAAAAAAACAATAAAAATTATAAATGATTTTGACAATTAAAGCAAATAAAAAACAAAAATATTTTATGTAAAACTTGGTCATTTTGCAAAAAACGAAAAAAAGAATGCAAACAAATGTTTGCCTACTTTTGAGGGGGTTGGCACATACATACATATCTAATTGTATACAGAGTCTCCATCTCTAAATAACAAAAAGTTTAAAAATCTACTGGAGCGGAAATGTGCGACCATTATTTAACATTTACAAATGCTATGTGACTTGAAGAGTCTGGCAAAATATTTCTGTATTTGGAAAAAAAATATAAATAACATTCAAGGAACAACGGTTATGAAAAATTTTAATATCAGCCAAGGACAACATAAAATTGTGACAGTTGAAAAACGCAAATAGAAAAGAAAATATGTATGTATGTAGTATATACATATGTATATATTTGCATGTATGCGCAAATATGCATATTTTCTCACGAAAAACATTTGTAATATTGTAAAAGGAAACACATTTTGAGGTGCTTGTAGATGTCCCTCACATGCAAAGGAATATTTCACCATTTTCTGATATTTTACGATAACTTTATACAAAATTGAAAGGAATTAAAAATAAATGTGCATTTATTTTCAGAATTAATATAACGGAAGTATGTATATAATAAAATATACATTTATTCAACAGTTTAATTTTATGATTTTTTATGATTTTTTTGAAAAACTAGCTACAACAAACTTCAAAGTGTGTTACGAGTGAAAGTATACCGAACGCTAAAGATTTTCATGCAATTAAAACAACGTTTATATATACTCGCATGTAAATGTATCAGCCAAACACAAACTCTTTGTTAATTTTTTAACGCTGCACTAAACCTCCGGCATTTTAGAAACACAGATTTCAATTTACAAAGTTTTAATTAAAACAAATTTCGTTTATTACATTTAAAAATTACAGCATAAATAGCCAACAACCAGCAATAAATTAATTTTTTTACTTCAAGCAAAGCTAAGAAATATATTGCCTACTTTTAGGATTATTATAAATGAAAATTTATTTACTTGCCATTACAAAAATTTTTATTTTATTTTTTTGTGTTAAATTTATTAAAACCTGATAAATTATAAATGCTCTGGCAGCTAAAAGCCTATAAAAGGTTTGTTATTTTTAATATGGCTGCTAAATTAAAAAGAATTCATTAAAAAAATTTAAGAGACAGACAAAAATAAAACGAAATCTGCGCCAGAAATGAAAAGCTAACAAGTTCACGAAAAAAATATATAAAAACACAAAAGCAGCAAACATAGATAACAAATTTTAAACCTGGTCAGAGTTGAATTAAAAAAAAACAAAGGAAAATTAAAAGAGGGAAACGAAAATAAGATACAGCAAAACAAACTTTACAGAATAACGCAGTAAATACAAATATGTTTTCAAGCTGTAAACGAGCAGTAAATAAATAAAGTTTTTATTTAAAATAAAAGGGAAAATGTTTTCTTTACTTTAGCAAATGATTATTGGGCCAGTAGTAAAATAATAATACCCAAACAAAAGTAAAAAAAACAACCGCAAATATATATAGAAATGGTTAAACTTAAATTAGTAAAAGTAAAATAAGAGCTTAACGAATAGGTACAGTAGTGCAGCAAAAGATTTATTCTTATTGTACGAGTATTAGTAGGCCAGACAAAATAAAATTTGTTATTTCTGATTTCTGGCAATTTTCTTTTATTCAAGATTTCTTATTGAATTGCTCAATGAATATATTATGGCAAAGAGCTTTTGGTAAATGATACAAAAATAAAACATTTTTTTTTCAAAGTTTCAACAAACTTAAATTTTTAACTGTCTATAAAATTGTATCCTTCACAGCAAATCGAGTCATACTGATGCAGTCTATATCAAATTAATTTTTTTGGGACACCAGAGGTGAAAATGAACCCTTTTGTTTTCGCTATGATGTTTGTCTGTCCGTCACAGGCTGGGGTCTCGAGAATCGTAAGAAACTTTGGCCACTACAACAACAAATATATGACAGTTAAAAATTAAAGAGTGTTCTAAGGTAAGCAACGAAAAATTCTCAAGTCCTAATGTTATATACAGTAGCTGTACCTGGATTCTGTAACTTTTTGCGAACCAAAAATCGTAATATTTATCGACATATTTATTCGCTTGCGGTAACGATAATTTGATTCCGTTCTGTCTTTTTACTATAGTCTCCAGATTTATCTTTAGCTCAGTACTCTGTTTGAAGTTGTGAAAAATTTATCGCAACATTTATTATTTTGTGTGAAAAATTTTACATGTTCTAAATGTAGCCCAACTCGCGGTTTTTCTTATACATTCAGTTGTATTGCTTGACAGTAAGCAACATTGTTAAAATTCCGTGAGAAAAAATTACTGTACATGTTGTTTCGCAGCTGAAACTAAAATGATGCCAGACTCATTTTGAATGAAAAAGGTGCTGCCATATAGAGTATTACTTTTGCGAATTTATTTCGCAAATATTTCATACCAAATACTTTTACATGTAGTTTGCCAGCATTTCGCATGAAATTGTGAACACATTACCAGCCTTTACTCACCATTTAATTCAATATTATGTGGTATCTCTGTATAAAAAATGTGAAAATAAGCGAAAAGCACTAATAATAATAAAGAAAAACTCATTAAATTTGATTTTGTGACTTTATTTTATTTTCCCCAACCGACAGACAATATCGTTAAATATGTTACTGAATAGCAAAGTCGATAAATTTTCATTATTTTTGTTATAGCGATACGATTATCGTAACAAAAGTTACTTAATCCAGGTACAGCCCTGTCACAGAAACCAAATTCGTTTGAAATGATTTCAATTCCGCAATTATGTTCTTCAGAAAATGAAAAACGAAGAAATTGCTCGAAATTGATCCACTTTATGTTAATGCTCGGAATTGTAATTTTCTGTATGTAAAAGTACAAAAATCTGCTTGAAACAACTTATTTCAAAAAAGAAAAATGGTTTTCAATAACACTATGCAACAAAAAAAAATGAACCACTAAAATAAGATGTAAGATGTAAATTAATTTGGGGTCGCTGAACACAAATATGACACTCATTTATTTTTCTTAGGAAGCGTTTTCGAGATATTAGCGAAAAACGTGTTTTTTTTTGCAGTTTACAGACATTTCCCAAAATTCTTGAGAACTGTTGATGAAAATTTAGCAACTTTAGCACCATTGCAAAGATATGTTTTTCTTTTAACTTTTCTTTTATTTTTAATGTGTTGATCGGATAAAAATTCACCGAGTTACGGGCAGAGTAGCAAGCCGAGCTAAAAATTTCGGCGGCGGCTGAAAGACAAATATTTTTGGCGGCGGCGGCTGAACGGCTTAACGCCGATTTGTTTAAGCATTTGAAAAAAAATTTTAACCCACCCAGCTAAAAAAATTATATATGGTCCATATATTTTTAATATATGAATGTATATAAATATATATGAATATGTATGAATTCATGTATAGAAATATATGGAATTATACATGGCAAAACTATTATATATGAACTAATATATGGACTAATATATGAAATGTATTATAATATATGAACTCATATATGGAAATTTAATTATGAAGATCTTCATATGTGGATCCATATATAAATATAAGATTTTATATATGAGCCATATAAGAATGTATGCATACATGATATCTCACATAAGATCGTTTTTGCAATCACAAAAGCTTGGAATTTTATCACTGCTAAATTGGAAATCCATTAGAAAATACATACGGAATGCAAAGATTATACGCGTTCAACTTTTAAAAAAGAAAAACTTTTTGTTAAAAAAAAACCATTCTTGTATGATTTTATACATTGTGGACCCATTTAATATATCAAATAATCAAAAGAATAATCCAGTCATTAATTTTATAGAAAATAACAAAATTCTCTAGATAAGAAACAAAGTTCATATTACTGTATTGAAAACTATTGTTAGAGGGATTATTTTTTCTTTTATAATTAATTGAATTAGTTTTTAATCTGATTTCTTAAGCTAAATGTTATGTACGAATATGATTTATGTGTTTTTTTTAAATAATTGATTAGCCTTCTAATGAATGAAATGACTTAGTTCGTTTTGAATTATTTGTCCAAACAAATGTTTCATTAAATACAACCTCTCTCTCAAGTCTAAAAAAATTTCATTTTAGTAATTTAATTTATTGCACAGCAGTGCGCTTTTGTGAGTCAAGAGTGTATGAATATGAACTTTGCATACTGTGGAGGGAATCATATATGCCCATATACCCTCATTTTTCGGATCCGAACCATATATGGGATATCATATATGCTCCATACATATTTTTTTAGCTGCCCAGCTAAAAAAATATGTATGGAGCATATATGATATCCCATATATGGTTCGGATACGAAAAATGAGGGTATATGGGAATATATGATTATATATATTCATACATTTTCATACATGTATGTGTAAATTCCTTTTACAGTATGCAAAGTTCATATTTATACACTCTTGATTCACAAAAACACACTGCTGTGCAATAAATTAGATTACTACAATTAAATTGTTTAGACTTGAGCGAGAGGTTGCATTTAATGAAACATTTGTTTGGACAAATAATTCAAAACGAACTAAAAGTCATTTCATTCATCAAAAGGTAAATCAATTATTTAAAAATCACATAAATCATATTCGTACATAACATTTAGTTTAAGAAATTAGATTAAAAACTAATGCAATTAATTATAAAAGAAAAAATAATCCGGCTAACAATAGTTTTCAATACAGTAATATGAACTTTGTTTCTTATTTAGAGAATTTTGTTATTTTCTATAAAATTAATGACTGGATTATCCTTTTGATTATTTGATATATTAAATGGGGCCACAATGTATAAAATCATACAAGAATGGTTTTTTGTAACAAAAAGTTTTTCTTTCTTAAACGTTGAGGGTACGCATATAAACTTTGCATACCGTATGTATTTTCTAATGGATTTCCAATTCAGCAGTGATAAAATTCCAAGCTTTTTTGATTGCAAAAACGATCTTATGTGAGATATCAGATATGTATACATTCTTATATGGCTCCATATATAAAATCTTATATTTATATATGGATACACATATGAAGAGCTTCATAATTAAATTTTCATATATGAGCTCATATGTTATAATACATTTCATATATTAGTCCATGTATTAGTTCATATATAATAGTTTTGCCATGTATAATCCCATATATTTCCATACATGAATTCATACATATTCATATATAGTTATATACATTCATATATTAAAAATATATGGACCATATATAATTTTTTTAGCTGGGTGGGCAGTCTGTTTTTAGAAAAATACGTGAATTATTGAATCACCACATTGTAACATTATTTATTTTTAGTTTGAATATTGCAGTAATTGATATCCTAAAAAATTGCTTCGCAAATTATTTGTTAAATCATAGAGAAATTTCTCATTTTTCAAATTAGAATTTCTTTCCCTATTACTTACTATTAGTTGGAATTTTTCCCCGGGAAAAATTTCTCGCGGAATTTTATTCATGATTGCCTTCTATATAAATTTTATTTAAGTTTTCGGATTGAATTAAAAATTAATTACTTTATTGGAACACTGCTACGGATCAACAAACAAAAAGCTTTGAACAATTAATTATCAAAAAGTCGCCTGACTGCTTAAACAAAAAAGTCAATGTAAACGTCCATGTATTTAAGAACGGACTCCAAAAGAGAACGTAAGTGTTGTCGCAGCTACGTTACCATTCACATAAACATTTTCTTTTTATGTGGAAGCGAAAACAACTATCTTTCCGGGACGCTCGCTATCATATTAAATACGAATTTAAAAAAGTATAAAAAATTAAAGACAAAATAACGGCTGAGTATAAGCCGCCGATAAGCCGAGTGGTTCGTCGGCAGCTCGGCTTGTATAAAAAAAAACGGCTGGTACGGCTTGCTACTCTGGTTACGGGCCTTTAGATTTAAAAAAAAATTTAAAGTTTTTATGATTTTTTTTTAATTCGGTATTTTAAGTTGCGCCCTTAAGCCGAAAAAAAAATTCTAAGATTTAGCTTAAACATGTATCTTAAATAAAATGTTGTAGCTCATTTAGTGAGCGTGAAATTATTATTATCGGGCAAAAAATTAAAAAGTTACGACATATTTGACTTTGAATTTTTGGATGTTTTCAGTAAAAATTTAAATTTTTTTAATGTAAAGGGCCGCAGCTCAGTGAATTTTTAGCCGATCAACACACTATATACATATATGGTGATAAAAGAAAGGCATATCTTTTCAGCAGTGTAAAATTTGAGTAATTTAGATAAACAGTTCTCAAGATTTTTTGAAATATCTTTGCAAACTTCAAAGTTAACTCGTTTTTCGCGAATATCTCGAGACGCTTCTCAAGAAAAATTAATAAGGCCCATATTCGTTGTCAGCAGCCCCAATTTAGTTAAAAAACATTTAATTTTAGAGGTTGATTTTTTTGTGTCATCCAACAGTAGTCACTTATCATGGATATTTTCACTAAATATTTATTTATTTATGTATTTATTAAGCATATTAATGCAAAGTAAATTTGCATAATATGGTGTTGCACAAATATGGGCGGAGTAACGTAGACCAAATGCCCAAGATGGTATTAACAGTATTTTAAAAGGTTTTGTGACTGACTGTACACGACCTATGCCTTCACATAGGAAGTAGGCAACGTGGTTGTTAAAGAAATTCCACAAAAAACCGCAAGATTATAGGGTTATCCGTGGCAGATCAGTCAACCAGTGCGAGCGAGACGAAAAACTCTCGAACGCCAAACAACACACACAAGCCTGACAGCACTTAAGAAATAATTACGATGACGCGAGAGATGTTCCCCGACCCAGAGCTACTTAACGACTGTTTCACTAAATATGTCGTAACTTTTTAATTTTTTGTCCTCTCATAACAATTTATCGCTAAATAAGTTGGCTAGAAGATTTTATTTAAGATGCAGGTTTAAGATAAATTTAAGAATTTTTTTTTTGCTTAAGGGGCCACCCTTAAAATATTGAATTTAAAAAAAAATCTTATAATAAACTTCAAATTTTGATGAATCTTAAGGGTACGGCCCTCAATGAATTTTTATTCGATCAATACATTAAAAATGTGGGCTGATAAAAGAAAAACATATCTTTGCAATGATATTAAATTTGCCAAATTTTAATAAACATCTTGAGGTTTGGAAAAAAACATTTTTCTGGAATATCTCGAAAACCCTTCTTAAGAAAAATAAATGAGTGCCATATAAATTTTTTTTTTTTTTTTAATGCATGTTTTTTTATTTATTGTATCTTCATATATGAACTAACAATAAGTATTCAAATCTTAAATCTAACATATAATTAATAGGCCCGACCAATGCCAGACATAACTAAGTGATAGTTGTAAATAATACATAAGTGGTGATAAGCAAAAAAAAAAAAAATTTTATCAAGCAACTTCATTCGGAGTGTTTAGTATTAGAGCCCTTGTATCTCTCTTTTTTAAGCGGATGTGTCCAGTAAAGTTCAAGATGTTACGAGCAAGCGGATTAGGATGTGACACGAGTTTAGTTAGATATTTGCCTGCGTATTTTGCAATTTCTTCAGTCACTAGTGGCATATTTAAATCACGATGTATATTTGAATTTTTAATGTACCATGGAGCCGATGTTATTAACCTTAAAATTTTGTTTTGTCTTCGTTGAATTCTCTCTACATTGGAAGCTGAAGCAGTGCCCCATAACTGGATACCGTAACACCATATTGGCTTTAAAAGCGACTTGTATATTAAAAGTTTGCAGTCTAGGCTGAGTGTTGAATTTCTGCCAATCAGCCAATGTACCTGAGTTAATTTTAGTTTCATTTGAGTTAACTTATAGTCAATGTGATGTTTCCATGTAAGCCGTCGATCGAGGTGTATACCAAGATATTTCACATGTGAATGTTGAGGAACAACTTGATTATTAATCCGAATGGGTGAACAAGTATCTCTTCGTAAGGTAAATGTTATATGGACACACTTTTGTTCATTTACCTTAATTCTCCATAGGTTTAACCATAGTTCCATCTGGCTAATGTGTTCCTGGAGTTTTCGGGATGCCTCATCAGGGTTTTCGTGCATACTAAGGCAGGCGGTATCGTCGGCAAATGTAGAAGTGTGGATACTACTGCTCACAGGCATATCACAAGTATAAATCAAATATAAAAATGGCCCCAGTATACTCCCCTGTGGCACACCGGATGAGATAGTTTCAGGCATACTCATAAAGTGTCCTTCCACAACTGTAAATTTTCGTGCAACAATGTAACTTTCCAAAAGATTTAGAATGTTTATTGGTAAATATGTCTTCAATTTCAAAATCAGGCCTTCATGCCACATTTTATCAAATGCCTGAGAAACATCAATAAACACGGCAGAACAATACTTCTTTTCCTCAAATGTTTTTCTGATAAATTGAACCAATCTATGCGTTTGCTCAATGGTGCTATGCTGGCTTCTAAAACCAAATTGATGGTCCGGGATGCACCCATTATCAGTTAAAATTGAAGACAATTTTGTCATGAGTAGCTTTTCAAAAAGCTTTGACATTGTTGACAGTAAACTTATTGGCCTATATGACTCAGCCTTGGAAAGATCTTTACCTGGCTTTGGAATCATTTTAACCTTGGCAAGCTTCCAGCAGTCTGGATAATACTCCAGTCGTAAAATGGCATTAAAAATGAATAACAGGATTCTAATTGCAGTACGAGGTAACTTAATCAGCATCTGGTTACTAATTCCATCCATACCGGGAGCTTTTTTCGGGTTGAGAGAAATGAGAGAAAATTCGTAATGGAAACAATTTCGATCGATTTCTGCAAATTGAAATTTGCAAAAACTAAAATATACCAAAATAAAAAAATTTCCAAAACGAAAAAAACGTCTAAGAAAGGAAAAAAAAGTAGTCAAAGCGAAAAAAAAAATGCAAAAACGAAAAAAAAATCGCTAAAACTCAAATAAATCGCCAAAAAAAGAAAAACGCCAACAACCGAAAAAATCCTTAACTAAAAATTCGCAAAACCCCCCAAAAAGTTTACCGCGGGCTACTTAATTTTTTTAATGTCTGCATCAGGTGAAATGTTTTATTATAAGAGTATAATCTAAAGTTCGTATAGTATTACATACATATCTACATATGTATGTATGAAACCCTTCATGTGTGCATTTTACTTTATTTTGATTTACTCGCGCACTTTTAATTTCGCATCAAGACTTACTTTTTGCGAACACATGCACATAATTTAAAAGTTCAACAAGATCGTGAAAACTACCGCCCTCTTCCTCCAACTAGCTGGTAGCAAAGTAATATTTATTCGATTCTGATGATGTGATCTCATTCTTCGCTGAATTTAAGAAAATTCCCATATATGAGTTAACAGACATGTTTCTCGAAGTGAACTTTCACGATTTTAACAATTAATGGAAAATTTACAAAGTTTCCACAGATTCCTCTTTATATCCATAAAGAATACCAAGACGGGCAAAGACGATTTAGAGTCAGCCCGGGAAAATACTCGTCTCCACAAAAGCCTTCCATAAATGTAAGGCGAATAGTTGAAGAAATATATAGCAAACGTTTATGCGTGTTGCCAGTTGATAACGCAACTGAAATTCGGTTGCCATCCACAATCGATCCCTTAATCTGTCCTCTATATACCTGAGTTCCTTGGTCAATAAATTAGATTCTCGGATTGAGTAAGATCGTGGATAATTGCGTTAATAAAGACTTTATAAATAAAAAACTTCTAATAATAAATAACTAAATCATGCAATTCACTGTACGAGTATATCCAACGAAAATAAATGAATTAAATACAGCAACCCTTTTTGTGTAAAAGTTTTAAGGAATTATTTCCTTTTTTCATGTTTTTAGAGAAGAAATTAAAAACACAGATTACAGGGCACAAAATTAGTTTGTTAATGATATAAAAAAGCTTTTTGTTGGCTTTTAGTAAATTTAGAAAACGAGATAAAACTTTTCAAAAAATTATTTTTACAGATAACAAATCAAGGGTTTTCATTTAATTTTTTTTTTCATGTCGCAGCAAAGGGAATATAATGTTTTATAATTATCTGAAAACGGCTGAAGCAAATAAGGAAATATTGTAACAAACTTATTTAAATAATTTGAGTAGCAATTTAATACTAGAGCTTTTTATAAAATGAAATTCAGTTGACAATAATATTGTTTGTTGCCAACATAAGCCAATTACTTTTTGAAAATATTTCCCAACCACCAACACCAACTCTTTTCCACACCAAAGCTAAAACTCATTCAACCCTTTTTTTTAGCATATTCCAGATTACATCCCAAATGTATGATGTATTTTATTGCAGCCTTTTCCTTTTTACCAATTTTTATTTACATATACTTTTTCATTTGCTTTCCTGGTATGCTAACATCACAATAAATTTGCATCAAATCAATTAATTTTAATAAAAATGCAAATTCGTGTTTTCTTTCCTTTTTTTTTGTTATACGAGTACACGTTTGCTGCCACTTAATATTTTTGAATTTTTTATTTTTTTGTTGAAAGGCGTTCAATATCAAATCTATGAATGTTAGGTAAAAGCGAATGTATAGCAAAATAGAAGACCCTGCAGGTTTAAATAAAGCAGCTTAATTTTATTTTGATTATCATTTTAATCCGTGAGATAAGGAAACGAGAAAACAGAAGGTTTTGTTATTTTAAGACTGGTATGAAAAAACACCCTTAATGTAGGCAATGTATTTTTAATGACTGCACTTTAATCAAAGTCCCGTAAAGTATGTTTTGTATGAAAAAGGAATATGTTTAAATATTTATAAAACATTGTAAAATTTAAATTGACAGGATTATGACCAGGGCTGCCGTTTTTGGTTATTTCTAACCAAAAGTGGTTATTTTTTTCTTTAATGTGGAGATGTGAATATTTTTCTCATTTTGGTTAATTTTTTGTCAAAATAATGATACACATGTACATATTTTTTATGTTGTACTTTTTTTGTTCTTATGTTCTTCAATTTTTAGTATTGCTACCAAGGCAACTGAAAATAAAACAGCTGTGACTTAAATCGCTATTGCAGCCACCTGTTATGAATTCGCCTTGATTGCTACTCACTCGTTTACAATACTTTTCTTTTACAACACTGTCAACAACTTTTAATTTAACTAAATGGTCGCAACTCTGTACTACAGAGCACTATGTGGTCCATAGGAGGTGACCACGTTTGCCCGCCCGTATCGCCTTCTCCCTAAAAAAAATTGGTCACACCTTGGAAAATATTAATTAGTTGGACAAATTTAAAGTTTTTCGAAAATCTCCTAAAAACTCGAACTTCCAGTAATTCTGAGTATGCACGTTTTTAGAGTACTATGTGGTCCACTTTTGTATTCCTATTCGCCAAATTCAGACGAATACGAATATTTTTCCACAGAAATTAAATAAATAAATGCATAAATCCTAAACGAAATTTAAATAAATGACTAAAAATCTTAGTTTGCACAAGTACATTAATTTTTTTATAGAAATTTGTGCTTTGTATCATTTTCAAATATTATTCAATGACAATCAAGAAAATTTTTGAGTTCTTTTTATTAACTTTAAAGTACACCAACAAGCGTGTGATGTCCTTTTTCATAATTTTTTTTTTTATTTAATATTGCATATAATATTCGTATTCGTATTCGCGGATATATTTTGAAATATTCGTTTTCGTATTCGCGAATATCAAAAATTGACATTCTTTACATCACTAATACACACAGGAAGTCATTCTAGTGGAACTACATTTTCATTGCTTTCAAACAATCGATATTTTTAATTTGACGAGAGTGAGCAAAAAACCATGTAGAAGCTTATTTTAGTCATACAAAACCTTGTAACTCCTCCATAGTGTTAGAAAATATTCACCAGAATTAAAAACAAATATATTTTTTTTAAAGAAATTTATGAACTAATTTTAGTCTAGAATTTAAAAGTTATTTGCCTAAATTTTCATGAAATCACTGCTTCGGGTTTAAACTCGTATAAAAAGAAACGAATTGTTAAAATAGGTATGATTTACCATTTTTCCTAGATAAAAATATTATGATAGAACACAAAAAAGGGAATTTTTCTTAATATGACCAGGCATAGAAAAGAGAACTTCTTGCAAGGACAACCCTATGTAAAAATCATTAGAACGGATCGAAATTTTCACTACTTCAAGATCGCAAACTCTACATTTTCATGATTTTTTTGAGTGTCTTTTTTTGTTGGGATGTTATTTAATAAAAATACTACATATTGAAATTTGGTTATATTTTTTCTAATTTGGTAACTTTTAAAGCGAATTTTGGTTGTAAAATTTTTTTGGTTGTGGCAGCACTGATTATGACATTTATTTTATCCCGTTTTATAAACGATGTTTTCTCTAAACAGCCTGTTTCACGACGTCGAAAAAAAACGTTATTTTGACAATTTATATCAGAAAAAAAACAATATATAAAATGTTTTTGTTTCAGGGACAGGCTGAAATTCTTCCTTTTGAAATTGCTGACACAAGAAAGCCTCGTTTAATTGCTCTTTTGTCAGCCATAAAGTATAGAATTCGCTAACCGACACACTCGTTCGACTTTTGTGTTTTCAAAATTTTCATAGCTTTAGGCCCATGTTATGAGTTGCACTCCATTTCCGACCTTCACTGGCTATCGAACATCTAAAATCTAATGTTCAATTCATATTATAAAGATTGAAAATTTCGTTGAGAACGAATTTTCTACCGAACAGAACTCAGCTTTTTAGTATAAAAAATTATTTTAAGCGGTTTGTTTTCATTTTTAGGTAAAGTTGTTGTAAATTTTAAAAATCACTTTGAGTGATATTAACAATCAGGCTCGTCACAATACCAAATGGAAATTCGTTAGATCAGTACTTTCGAATACAATTGAAGATCGAAAATTGCTTTAATCAAGAATCATAACAAAAATAATTTGAAATTTATAGTAGGACTCTTAATATGTTATTGGAACGAAGAAAAATTATACTAGACTTTAGATGGGGAAAATACCGGAATTTTTCTGTGACACTACAACGCACTTCATTAGCAACCATCTCTAGTTGTTTAATTTTTCTTTTTAAAAAAATTACAATAATTACTAAAAAATAATACGAATTGAAAATGCTTAACTTAAGCTCATTCAAGAAATTATTGCTCATTAAAACTCACTCTAAAGCGTATTTTTTTAGAGAGTCACAATTTTGAGTTGGCATCACTGCTTTATTTGAGCACCCATTTAACAGCTGATAGTTGATTTTTGTTTAGTTTAGACTCACAGCAACGTTTGGAAATTTTTGAAATTTTAAATCAAAATAATTGTTGATATTGATTTTGAATTTCCATCAAAAATTTTATTTTCCGATGAAGCCCATTTCTGGTTGAATGGGTACGTAAATAAGCAAATAGTCGCATTTGAATTGAGGAGAATCCACAAGATTTTGTCGAAACACTATTACATCTACAGAAAATTACTGTTTGGTGCTCTTTATGTGCTGACGGAGTCATTGGCCCATATGTCTTCAAAAACCATGATGGTCAGAATGGTATAGGAACATGATTCGAAATTTTTTCGTACTGTAATTACGTGGCATTAATCTTGCTGATATGTGGTTCCAACGGGACAGAGGCACATGCTATATGTCTGATTGGAACAATCTGACATCAAATTTTCATAAAATTAAATTTTGTCAGATTTTATGTTTTTGGAATATCAATAATTTTTAGATACAATATACTTAAATTAATATATATTAATGATTAAACAGAATACCGGCATAAACACATTTTCCATACAAATTGACACAAAAAACAGCCCCAGAAACCAATCGTGAGATATAATCTATATCATTTTGAGAGCGTTTTATCTTATGCTCTCACATATCAATACTCATTCTCACAAAAATGTTACCATACTTTCACTAAATTTCATACATTTTGTAAAGAAAACTGCAAAGAAAAATAAGCACAGAGCATTTAATGTAACTGCCGTCGATTTTATTATGGGCTTTATTAATTTGTCAGCTATTTTTCTGAAGTTGTAGACTTTATTCTGTTTCATAATTTATGTATTTGTTTATTTTACTACGAATGAGAGGGGAAATACGAAGAATGTAAGGCAATTTATATCAAGTTCTTGATGAATTTACAAAAACAAAATTTCAGAATATGAATATTATTGAGATATAAAACAAAAACGTCACTTTATGCAGAGCTGTTAGATATTGCGATTTTTCGTCAAACCTGGCGATTTTTCAACTTGTTTGGCACCCAAATTTTTGATTTTGCGTCATGAAGATTTTTCTGGTGATAAATAAATTTGTTGGCGATTTTTCGGGCGACAAATAAATTTGTTGGTGTTTATTATGGCTATTTTTTTAAAACAAAATTGAACTTTAAAATTTTTCTAAATTAGGAATATTAGTTTGCTGAAGGAGTAGTTTCAAAAATAAATCCTAGAAAAACTCGTCTGTACGGAGTTAAAACAATTTGATTTTGATGATTTTTCTCATATTTATTATAGTCATTAGTGCGTTTTAAATATGGATGAACTAAATTTACAAGAAATAATTTTTGGCGATTTTATTTTTAGTTTTGGCGGATTTCTGAAGGATCATTTTATAAAAATTCATATTAAAAAAGTGTTATATAAAAACAAATTTATTTATTATTAAATATTCACTAAGAAAAACTACATAAAACAGATTTTTGGCGATTTTTAAAATCTAATTGGCGAAATAGGTCGGAAAAAACCTGACAACCCTGACTGTGTGGACTCGGATGAGAATTTAAAAAAAATTTCTTTAGTTTTCGCTCGACATCAAGGGACAGACCGCAAGTGATGGAAACTAAAACTACCTTATACTTTTTAAGCAGGTAGAAGAAGCTTTTGGTGTAGAAAATTGCTTTTGATCTAACCCAATATTTACATTTCTTTAGTTTGAGCAAGACTGTTATGGATTATTTAAAAAACAGCCAATATTTACATACACAAACATACTATACACAATTGTCTTAATAAATCATAAGATAGAGAGAGAGAGAGAGACCCGATGATAAATATACAAATGAATTTATAGAATTTTTTGATTTTGCAAGAAATTAAAATTTACATGATTTTTTAATCATATGTGAAAAATATAATTTTAATAAACTTATTTTCATAATTTTTCGCAATACTTAGACAAATTTATGTAAATAGTTTCAATGAGTATTTATAGAGGCACCTGCATCTCATTTCTAATTCTAATTTCACATACAAAATATCATAAATATTTCTTTGACATTTAACATTGGTGCATATGCATTTTGCAAGCAAATATTATGCCACTTTCTGGCACAAAATGACTTTAATAAGAAAACGTTTACACACACTCGTATGAGTATTATTAATTATTCAGAAATTATAATTGAAGTGCACTTGTTGCAAAACTAATGCTTTTTGTAGGTGATGTAATCTTTTAATAGTTTCAGGGCTCTTTATTCCTTTCTAAAACAAAAAGAACAAGAATATCAATATTTGTTTTCGCAAAATAAGTATTTATCAACAATCGCCTTTAAAGAAACATTTCGTTAAGTTATTTTTAAAATGGTTTTATTAAAACAACTTTATCGCATAAAAGCTTTATATATTTGTTAAACCGCAAAATTTAATTTAAGCATTAATCATGGCGGAAGTATTTTCGTGCAGAGGAGTGAGTGGAAAAAACTGATGAAATGAAAATGTATTCTTTTATGTATGTTTTCGCTGTAACCACAAAAATTTATATAAATTCATACCTACACACGTACAGTCACTGAGGAGTGTGTGTTGATCGATCGAAGTATTGTGGGCTACTCGTATGATGTTTCTTATACGTTAACTGCATATGACAATGTTGCTGACTGACATTAAACCGCAAACCATGTAACATGTGATTGCAGTAGAAAATTTCTGTCTTTATTAAAAACTTTTTTAAGAGGGTTTCAGCAATTGAGTTTGATTATTTTATTTTAATATTAAGATACGAGTATGATGTAAATTAAAGTTTTCTTTTCTTTAATTTTCAGATGAATTCCATAAGAAATAAAAAGAAATTGACCGTCCTAGAGAATTAAAAATTATATATGGAATAAATTTTGCTTTCAATCAATATTTCGCTATAAAACTAAAATAAAGTGCGAAGAATTTTATTTATGATTGCGCTGACTATAAATAAAAAATACTCAAATGTATTAGGTCTGTTTTCTACTTTCGCAACAGAAACTAGCAACGAGAGTAAAGCAAAAATTAAAAAAATTACTCTTCCAGATACGAAAAAATAAATGAAATTTATTCATACCATGAATAGAAACCATGATACACTTGTAATTTTTCTGATTTATTTTGTTTGATAATATTTTAAATTGACTTTTTGAAATACTTTACACAGTTTCATGCATTATTTGATATTTTTTATGAATTTTTCATAATTAATTTAATTTTATTCTATTAACAAATGCAAAAATGCGACTTTCCACCTCTGATCATATATAAGAAACAAACAAATTTCTTTGCCATTAAAATGAAATTTTGTGGCTTAATGAATTAAAAACAATAAATTAATAAAAAAAAGCTTTCTTTTTAAATACGAAAACACGTTATTTTTTTTAACAAAGAAATACAAATTTTTTAGTTTTCCTTCCTTTTTCAGATATTTATGAAATAATTAATTTGAAAAAAAACAGAACAGAACAGAAATACAAATTTTACTACTAAGAATTTGTAATAATTTTTTTGCCTCTGAATCTTTTTTTTTTCTCTATTGACAGACACTCTTCTCCTTGTAAACTTTTTAAGTTAATGAACACTTTCCAGTTATAATTTTTAGAGATTCGTAAAAAATTTTAGTAAATGAACAAACCTATTGTACGCTAAATCTTTTTTTTTCGGCAAATGGATGGATTCTCAAAGATCAAAAAAATATTTTAATTGTTTACCGTCCAAGATTTAATTTTTCTCCACAATTTTGTTATTATTTTTCGGCTGCAACCATTTTTAAGTTGAAAATGTTTCAATCGGTATTTATTTTTGATTAACTGGTACATATAGACATTATCAGCTGCTTCCGGGCATTTTAACTTGGCAGCACTGAGTTTAGTTTAAGGAAAACAAAACATACTTAAGGCCAATTCAAAAAATGTTTTAAGTTGGTTTTAACAAAATAATTTTGTATGGTAAAACCAAGTTTTCACAATTGGTTTTAATTTTAAAACAATATTTATTATACTGCCTGCTTAAACTACTAGCCTCGTTACAGCAACTGCTCAATTTGAAAAGCAAGTGAATAGCACGCTATTACACTTTTTATATTGAAATGAAAAACGGTTAAAAATTTATGGCACATTTTCTGGCAGAAGTCTCAATTTAATATTGGTGTGAAATAATTTATATAAATTAAAGGACAAACATATGTTACAATATTTCATATCAAACATGTATGTAAATATAATTTATTTTATAACTTCACTATAATATTTTTAAATAAAACGGCGTACATAAAAGAAAGTAACAAATTATATTAAAGAAAACGTTCATACTCTAAGGAAATATTGAAAATGTTTGCCCAAATAGAAAAATGCAGGAACTAACGCAAGATGTTGGAATTTCTTTCTATTTTTTTACATTTACTAGAATTACAAAATAAAAAAATACAAACAGAAATAATATAAAATGAAAATAAAAAACATAGAAAACAGCAACAGCAAACGCAAGGAGAATAAATTCAATTTTCGTTTATTGACTTTAGAGGTTTTCCAACTTTTTCGTTTGCTCTTGAGTTTCCAACGTTGTGACATATTCAAAAAAAAAAAAACAAATATGTCATGCGGGATAAACAAAAATAAAATATAAAAAATACATGTACATGAAAAATTCATGTATTTTTTTCTGCAATTCTTTTACGCAAATTGTTGTTGTTGCAGTATCCTTTACAAAAGAATTGAGTAGCAAGGATGCTGATCCGGAACACATGACAAATGTTTGTAACGAAAATTAAAATTTGTATATAGAATACACTACATGCTCTGTTGCTGGCCATTCCAAACGCTGAGAGGGAGAATGGGCACATTAACATACACACATCGTTTTAAGCAGGGGAAATTGCAAAAAAAGAGAACATATATATAAATTAATTTTTACAAGTGACTGACAGTCGTCTGTCTGAATGCCAGTACACAACAAATTTGATGTGTCTTCTTAGGGGATAACATTTTTTTAGCACTAAGCTCAACGGAAACTTGCCAGGATCTATAAGAAATGGAAAGAAATTATATGCAGGCCATAAAATTTAAAACACATATGGGCATTTCCACAGAAAAGTAACGTTACCAAGCAATTAAGTTCGATTTTTTCCCATCTTTTACTAAATGTAGAGCGTAGTAGAGTCTACACTTAAAAAAAAATTAACTAAAACTTTGGAAAATTTTCCAAATTTGAGAAAAAAAAATGTCGTTGCTGTTTTTACTTGAAACAAGTATATATTTACTAAATTTCTAGTTCATTAATAAACTAGTTTATAGTAATTATATTTGCATATTTAAAATTTTCCTAAAATTAAGTAAAAGTTTTCCCATAAAATTTTTTCGTCTTTGATTTCAAATTTAGTAAATTTTTAAATTTTTTTTGTCTTAAATTCTGGTACTAATTTTTATTTTTAATTAAATTCTATACCAAATGATATGTTATTTATTATATTTTCATATTATATTCTTAATTATAATTCACTGGATACACTGAGAGAAAAATCTTCGTACATCCAACGATTTTCGACATTATATTTACGATTTTGTCATTATTTTTCAACCAATGCCACGCTTCATTCGTATTATGACAATTGTTTCATTAGCTGAAAAAATGTCATATATACAACGAAATATTTTCATTCATAAGCAACGTGCATTTTCATATTTTAAATGAAAAATGTAATCATTGCGATGAAACTTATTAGTTTATACAATTAAGTGACATTAGTTTTACTTTTTTTACGAACTTGTTCATTGAATAAACAACATTTGTCATTTAAATCATGACAATATTTCATTACTGAGACTTAACATCATTTTTTGATGATATCATATCATTGTGTTAACAACATAAGTGATAATTGTAATGACTGATTCATTTATTTAATTATCATTGTATCTTAATAAATATTCAACTTACGTGTGTATATTGGTACATGCATCAGAAAAACGTTTGCATGATAATTAGCTTCCCCGGCCAAGAGTTGAATTTGGAACTCATCGTGTGGTAAATAGCGCGCGTAGTGCTGCAGCCACAACAACATCAAATGTTATTTAGATACACACTAAATACATACATGCCATCATTAATGAAATTTTAATTCAAAGTTATGTAATTGATCTGATTAATTCAACATTATTTAATTTATTTGAAAAGTTATAACTTATAAATATATATCTATATAGAAATATATATATATATAAAAAAATCAAATCTCCAGGATTTGAACCTGGGATTACAAGAGTGGCACACTGCCTACTAGCCAGCAGGAGGATGTTTTCTTCATTATAGTTACGAAAATATATCATTAAAGTTGCAACAAAACTATAATTTCCATAACTATAGATTAATTACATATTTTCTTGATACTTTGATACAATTTGATACTTTGAAATTATTTTATTTAACCCAATCAATTTAAAATATTTTTTTGGATAAATTCTTCACGAAAACATATATTTAAGTTTTTCGTTACCCGAATGAAAATTATTTCGTAACATAAATGATACTAGAAAATTTCAAATATTAAGCACTAGATTGGTTTCATTCCATTAATGCAATTTACATCAATATAATGTAATATTTCATTTTATTAATGAAATTTGTCGTTGTATTAATGAAAGGGGTTCAACGTAACGGTTTCACTCCCGTGACGAAATGTTTTTCTTTCAGTGTACATAAAAATTCCTTGAGAGGAGACAAGTATTAAACCAGCAACCTTCTGATTGATAGGCAACCACTCTAACCAATTGCCTAACAAGGCAGCCTGAATAAAATACATTGAAATTATTGAGTTTTAAAATTTTATTTTATTTACAAAAAAATAAATTTCAAGTTCAAATATTCCTCGAAAATATGAAAAATTTACTTAGATTTTTTGTAAATGCAAATTAATAATAAATTCTATAATTCAAAGAAAAAATATTTAAAACTGGTAAATATTTTCCTAAAATTTAGTATACCTTTTTACATCTTTTAAGTAAGTCAAATTTCATGTCATAATCGGGAGTAATTTATTTCCTAAAGTTTATTTTTGGATGTAAGACGAAATTGACTCATCCTTAATATACATTTTTTTGTCAAAGTATAACCATTTTCCTACTCTTAGTAAATATTTCCTTTAAGTCGGTAAACATTTCCTGAAATGTGAGAAATTTATTGTGTATTTTGATTAAAGATTTTTAAAGATATGAACTTTTTATTTTTTACTCATATTAAGTAATTTTTACTAAGTTTTTAATAATAGTACATGCCTTTTTTTGAGTGTACACCAACATCCAAAAAGTTTATAAAACAGAAGTAATACTTTCAGCATATCTGTGAAAGATGGATAGTCTATCCCCTCGTTTTCTTGGGTAACAAATTGCACTTAATTTGAGCTTACACCCAGCAAAAAATTTAATAAATTTTATAATGGCTACCACTCTTTTAATGGCTTACAAAGAAATGAGTTGTACTTATTTATCTACTTGCTCTATAAGTATAATAAATAATGACTGTCTTGTAATGAATAAAATAATAACTAATTTATATCATTACGTGAAAGTAATTATTGTAGCACTTTCTAGTTTATATTGAGATATATCTAGAGAAATATTTATTGATCGTGAAAATGAGCTTCGAAAACAATAAAATAACTTTGGTTTAATATAATTTTTATTACAAAATTTAATTATTTTCTTATATTCTTCAATATACTTGTTCACACATTTTCATTGTAAAATTATAATTTTTAACAATCCCAAAAAAGGCACAACTTTTATAAATTTGTTACAAAATTCTATTTATTTTAGAATTAGAAAAAATTGCTAATTAACTTTTGAATAATTTTAGGCAAAAAGAAATCTATAATTTTTTGCATATTTGTAAGCAAAAAATAACCCATTAAATTTTGAATAATTTTATGCAATCAGTAGTCTATTGTAATTTGGATATGTGCAGGCAAAAAGTATAGGGTAACGCATACTTTTTGAACTTCTCAAACAGAAATAATGGGTTATTCAGTCAAATTGTAAGTGCTTACAAAAAAAATTTTCAGATTGAAAATAAAATGTCACTGCATTTGAAGCAAAAAAAAAGTTTATGAGTTGTCATTGTTACAGTTAAATGTCGGAATGAAATATATTAAATATACGAGTAATTTATATTATTCTACACCGAAAAGGTCTCTATGGTATAGTTCAGTGACAAATCACTAGGTGCATACAAAGTATCAATTAACCCCACCTAGGACATCACCATATAAAAGTGACTGGTCCGCTTCGAAGGAAGTGTTAGAACTTGGACTGATCCCTATCACTTGGGGACCGATCACGTAACTAGTCTTTTGTCAGTTCCACTTAATGCAGGGATTATTTAAGAGTTGATTTTTTCGTTTTGAAATTTGTATGGAAAAAATATTTTTTGAAATGAATTTTCGTTATTTTTCATACAAAAACGTTAAGAACCAAATTTTTGTTTACAAAATCTGCTATTAGCAAAATGTTTTAATTTTAAGTAATATTTTATTTCTAACTAATTTAAACAAAACACACTTTTTTCTTACTGCAAATTGTTACTACTCAACAACTGTTTGAAAATGTTTAAACACTGAGTTGATAACTGCAATGAATTGTTGGCATTCGCAGTGTAGGAACTGTCCCACGATGTCGACAACGTTCGATTTGTTCTTCGACTTGCACACTTACATAAATTTGAAACATGCAGTTTTTCTTAAATAAAAAAAAAAGAATACAGATAATTTTCACCTTAACCGCTTAAATTAGAAATAAAACACCTCCTGGCGTTTGATAGACGCTCCCAGGCCCGAATGAAGGAGGAGGATTTCAGATAACGGGGAAACCCTATCCTGACTAAAACAAGTGCCTTCCTCCTGCTGTAATGGAGGTTGCTTGCAGGCCTGATAAGTGAAGCCTAAAAACAAAATTATCAACGAAACGATACAATTATTTCGCTAGAAGCTCCTTCTCTGGAGTAGCACTCTTTCTTATTTGTGCTAACTAATTAATAGTAATAATATTAATAATAATAATAATAATAATTAATTGGAAATGAACATAGAGTGCGCTGTTATATAGTTAAGTTTGCAACTTTTTAAAATCTTTTCAGGCTTATAGGGCGATACAAAACTAATCTCATTTTAATTTCATATGACACTAGATTATTCACCCTTATTTTAGTTTTCGACATCGACATCACTTTAACACAATACTAAAAATTTGGTGCTTCTGTACCCGTTGTCAAAAACTGGCTCTAATTGGCAGTTTTATGCTATTGTCTAGATCAAAGCTGTTCAACCTTTTTGGTTCGCGTACCACAAAAGTCACAACCAACAATTCGCATACCACCGAAAAAATTTATGTGTATAAACAAGTATGGTCTCAATAAATAACCAAATTTAAAATATTTAATCCATTTCACTTATTAATAATAAAAAACAACAAAATTGAAAAGAAGTTAAAATTATTAAAAATATTTAGAACATTACAAGAATAAATAATATTAAATACACAAAAATTAGGAGATCAGTACTTTATTATTCAACAAAAATAAAATAAAATAAGGAAATTAAACATAATAATAAGTAACTGCATTACTTGGTTATTAGTTAATTAAAAAAAAATCTTCAAACTTTCGAAGATTTGGCGTACCACCTGGGAAAGTTTTGCGTACCCCAAGTAGTAGGCGTACCACATGTTGAATAGCCCTGGTCTAGATCTTAGACAACGGAAATAGATTGTCAGTAGCACAAATTTGTTCTCGAGAGCGAGTAAACAAGTGCTAAAGTGACGTTGATGTCGACAACTGGAATAAGGATGACCCAGCCACAGGAAAACCTGGGTAAAAAAAAACACCAAACACTACCATAATATGTTTATCCAATATAAGCCAAATAAGTTTGTTTTCCAATTGATAAGGGGTTTTTATTTTTATAACAAGATTTTTACTCATTTGGACCATGCATCCAATTTAAACAATCACACTAATTTTGATAGGTTTCTTGTTTATTTAACCACAGGCCATACTTGTTTTGAAAACCATCAGCTCTTAATTTTACAACGGAATTGAACTCCGAGACATGGCCGATTAAGCCCAATTTGCAATCTTGTGCAAATTTTCTTGCATTGTTACATGTACAAAATGGTATAATTGATACAGAATTGTTAAGTGGTGAGTATCAATATACTATACCATTTTACACAGGCTATGATGCAAGACCATTTGCACAATATTGTGAAATGGCCTATTATAAAAACTAAACCTTTAATTTAATTTAAGTTTCTCTCATACCCTATATATTTTTCCTTTAGGGCTCCACAATAAAATCCATACGTCAAGTAATGCTATTACTAACTGTAACCAATTTTAAAAATTTATTATAATTTAATACTTTTCCAGCAGATTATTTTTATTTCACTATATCACTTACATAAACCGTAAAACAACACAATCCATCATTTAATAGCAAAAAAAAAAGTTAATCAGTCTCTGTCAATACAATGATGGATTAACAATTCAAAGTAAAGTGTAAATGGCAACATTGCTAAATCCCTACGTTCCAAAACCGCCAACTGAATAAGTCAGTACACTAATATTTACATTGCATTAACATTTTATCAAGTGTTAAAACAACAACATCACAAGAAAAAAAAAGGGGGGGGGCGGGAATAAAATTGGTTACAAATGATGCCAAACTTTCTTTTAATATAAACATAAAAGCAGTTGCTTTTTAGATACACTAGAGAAATAGTGTGAGTTTTATATTTACTTGTGTCACTTAAAAAGGACGAAATTAAAAACAAATTTGTATTACAAGTTTCTTTACTTATTGCAAAAAAAAACACCAAGATTTTTTCAAAAACTTAAAAATAAGCGTTGCGGCACGTTTCAGTTTATTGTGGATACTGGATTGAAAAAAAGAAACTTCGAACTCAAAAGTAACATTGAGACATGTTTGCATACAAATTTTGTTTTGTTGCTTTCTTTTCCGCCCAATATTGACAGGATTTTTGCAAAGGCATGAAGAAGAAAAAAATGCTGGAACAAATTCAATATTGGAAATAAAATTATAGCATTTCTTTTACTCGATTGCTTAAAGTCGTTGATGTTTCCACTAAAGCTACTCTTGTGTAAATCCATTAAAAGTTTATTCTATTGGTTTCTTTTTTTAAGTTTAATTCAAGGCAACAGGAGAATACATGGTTGTATTTACTATATAAAATATGCAAGACCCTTTGCTTTTTCTCAGTGAAAAAGTGAAAAAGAGTTCACTTTGTTATTCTTTAATTGGAATATTGTCTAAAAGTTGCTTAAAGAAGCAAGCATCATTTAACTTAAAACTAATATATAAAATTTATTTTATACGTTGCTCAATATTTTTCACTAAAATTTACTTGCAAAATGAGGCCACAAAGTATAAAATAAAAAAATAAAAATACTCGAGTACGTTTGGATCAATTGTCGCCAAATTTTCTGCAGGGTAGTAAGTTAACAACCAATTTATAGAATATAAGATTTCGCTAGAAATTTTAATTTGAAAAATATTTATGTTCAAAATTAAAGTGAGGTGCTGTGTGAATATTTTTGTCCGGCTCTGTATATACATATTTCCAAGCGCCAACCGAATTAATTTTTTTCTTTTGTGGAAAGGCTGTTGAATAAAAATATTGCAATTTCCATCGAATGTGTAATAAACTATACTTTACCCGCAATTTAAAAATTAATGAGAGATTCTGTTTAACTTACCTAAAAAGAAAGAAAAGATAATAATACAAAATTAATTAAAATTTGTGTAAAACAATATTTAATTAAAAAAAAAATGGATATGAAATATCACCAGAGTTATAACAGAAAACGTTAATATTAAATACATTTTTTTTCTTGGTTACATTTGTTTATATTTAAATTGTTCCTTTTTTTTGACAAATATTTATAAGTCAACAACTGACATTTTCTTTTTCGTTAACGTGACTGTTGTTGGTGGTGTGCGAATATTTTTTTTTGTATCGCAGACAGCAGATAAAACGTATGGCTCCTATCATGATTCTCACATCATTCGCACGTCTGCAGTCAGAATTTACAAGGTGGTCATAAAGAACAAATACGACAGAATGAAAAACAAAAACAAAAAAAATGAAACGAAAATATTTAACAGAAGTAGAAAAAATGTGACTAGAGAATTTGCTTGTACGGTACGTTCGTTCGTTCGCTCCCTCACGTCTTAAACATTTCAATTTACGCATGAAAAAAGAAAAAAATAAAATTGACAATTTCTGCACACATACAAGATAAAAAAAATTAACGTACAAGACGTTAAAATATTTCTAGGATTATTATAAAAAAAATATATATGTACTCGTATGTATGTATGTATATACAAAATATATTATGCAAAAGGATAATATGCAGCATATCATTTTGCATATTAAATAAGTAAAGGAATATTAACATATTTGTTCTAATTTTTTTTCAGTGTATGTATGTATGTAAGCAAAAAAAAATTATAATAAAATTAAAAATTCCATAACGTGACAAATACCAGTGGCAGTTTACAATAAAATGTAAATAATGTGTATTGGCAAAGGAAAATGTTCGGCATTAGAATTTTTTTAAGCAACACGTACTACAATCCTCTATTTCACAGCACATGTTGCAACATTAGCTTTGGAAAAACTCGTTTCTTTACTTTTGCCAAATGTCTTCTTCAGCTTCATTTTGTGCACTTCTTTGAGACAATTTCTTAATGAAATTTTCATTTTCCCCCCTTTTTCATTTCAATTTATTTTATTTATGTTTGCTCAACGATATTTTAGTTTATTAAGTTGTTAAATGAAGTACAGAGTAGGTTTTAAGGCAAACAAAACGTGACAAGCATTTTTCTTATTGTGCTTCCGAGCGGTATATTTAATAGTAAATGGAAATTTATATTTTATGGTTACGAGTCCAATAAATACAACAAAACATGACTTACAGAAGAAAGCAAATCTTCAATTTAAGATGGTAAAAAAATGCAATTGAAGTTTGCAATAAATTCGTAATCATAAGCATTAAAAGTTAAAAGCAGATCTGTTTTAAAAGTAGGCAAGAATTTTTAAGGCGATATTATGTATTTAAATTTATGATCCTAAAATAATATTGTAAAATTTTAATGAAATGTTCGATTAAATTATGTTCGATATCATTTGCAATTAATCAATAAGATACGAATATTGTGATGCGGAAGTGAAACAAATGCGGAACAGAACATTTTAAATAATTTCAACATGTTAATATTGTCATGAATTTCTTTTTTTTTGCTCCTTATCATTAGATTGCAAGTCATAAAAGGTTGATTCCTACAGAGGTCAAAAGATCTTCCATTTTTTTTTGTTGTGAAATTTTTGCTGCCATGAAAAATTCATTGCGGATTCAATAATCTGGTAATACCGCAGCAACGGAATGAACGATTGCAAATTTTGCTTTCTCAACAAAAATGCTTTCCGCAAACGCGGAACGGAATGAATAATTACACCCCATATGTATTACATATTTATGAAAATTAAACGAAATTCATTTTAATACGACCACACGATGTTGATGTGTATTAGTGATCTGCGTAAACAGTCTTGAAATGTAAAAACGTCTTGTTTATAACACACAATGAAAAGAAGTACTGTTGATACATGCATGTTTGTTTTTTTGCATATTGTACGTTTGGGTGTGTGTGTAAGATTTAGGTGGTAAGCTATTATGTTTGTGTTTAAGGGAGTTTTTTTAAAGCAAGCGCACACAACTCATGTAAATGCATGTGTGCGTTTGTGTGTGCGCAGAAAAATAAAAGAGCATACACAAATTTTGAAGGTATTTATGTATGTACATGCATGACGTTTGCATACGCACCAATGAGAGAAAAAAGCACAAACACCACAAATTTTTCAGTCACGAACTATTTTCTTATTTACTCTTTTACCTGTTATAAGTTAAACAAATGTATTACCGACAACGTTGGTTAGCGTTTGTTTCAGAAGATTTGAAATTGCCCTCATGTCTTAAAAGTTCTTATAAGACGTCTTGTGCAGGTCTTTAATGTGTATGTATATTTTCAATAAAAACACACCAGCACAATAAGATATGGTACGCTGGTAAAACTTAACACTAGAATTTTAAAATTCAAGGTTGGGCATTTTAAGTTTCATTTAAATGTCTTTTAAATTTGTACTGAAATTATGAATTCGTTGCTTAAATGGCATTTATAGTTAAATGACTCTTAATTGAGAAATCAATTATTGGGCCTTAAATTTACTGAGTGTAGACCAAAGAGATTCATACTCCATGAAAAAAGGTGTTAAAGGGAATTATTGTCAACGACCGTGAACTCTATTTACTAAAAGCGATAAAATGGCCGCGAAAAATATTATTCATGATAAGGGGAATCAAAAAAGGGTAACATTTATTGGAATAATTATTCACGATTGCAATTTGGTGAAAAGGGTAAATATTACGAAGGAAAACTTTTTCACAATAGAAGTGATTATTTGGAATAGCTATCTGATCGATACGCAAGAGTAATATATGTAAAGCCTATTTTCTTAAGCAAAATTAGATACTGCTGAAGTCCTATTTTTTTTATTTGTTAATAACAGCGTTAGAGAACACAGTGATATAGAAAACAAGAGCAGCATGAATCATTTTGGGCAAATTTTTTTATGTGATTTGCTTCCCTTACTCTTTCTTTTAATAATTAGTTTGAGGAAAATTTTTAGAGACAAAATTTAATCTATTTAATAAAAAAATCGTACATCGTTACCAAAAAAATCTGAAAAATTCTTAAAATTTAATTTTAAACATTTTAAAGTTTTCGAAATGAAGCCAAGCAAAACAACGTTAACATTTAGATTTCGACAGCAAACAATATAAACATGAAAAAAGCTGATTCGCCTGAAGTAGGTATGCAGACATGAATTGAGCGGTCTCCTAATCTGAAACACAAAAACGCCCACAAGGCCCACAACTAAAAATTAAAATTAAGAGAGTTTCAATAAAGGCTATTGCACGAGTATTGAAATTTCACATAAACATTTCACTTACGCAAGACTACATGACTACGCCCATAAAATTGAGAGAATATCTAACTTATTTCAAAATCGATAAAGGCAGCTTAAAAAGTAAAAAATTAATTTTATTTTTTAATTTATTTATTTTAATTTACTTGTTTTTTTATAATTCCTTAACATACGCTGCATGATTTGAACATGGCACCTCCATTCTAACAGACTAGCACAGATCAATTCGGCTACGGTCACACATTCGAGAAACTAACGGGAAAAGTTTGAAGCTTTAGGGAACATTCGATTTTTTTTAAGATTTTCGAACAAATATCAAACAATTTTGTTTCGAAATTTCTTCACTTTACTGAGCATTCGTTTATATCGATTCTCAGGTCAAGTGGGAACCTACTAGTGACCTGCACAAGACCATTTATAAGACCTTTCAAGACATGAGAGATTTTTAAAAAGCTTTACTACAGCGAAATATTCTAAAACAAACGCTAACGCTGTGTTAGCAAGACAAACAACTGAAAAATATGTCTTGCCAACAGTGTTGTTTAGCGTTTGTTTTAGAATATTTCACTTTAGTAAAGCATTTGAAAAATCTCTCATGTCTTGAAATGTTTTATAAATTCTCTTGTGCAGGTCACTAATACCTACCTATGATTGGCATGCTGCCAGAATTTGTGAACCTGCAGGTTCGATTATAATCTTACTGAACCAAGAGTGCCTTACACCACTACGAGAGAAACAGGGGAAGATATATTATGGTTTTAGAGTTATCTTCCTCAGGATATATCGATGGAATAAAAAGGACTATCCGCCTGAGGAATGTTGTGATACGAGGCCTACAGCAGACATGGATTTTATGTCATCACGAGACTGCAAGTCTAATTTCAAATAAGAACTATATCCCCAACTTTGAGTTGGTGAAGAAAATGAAATGAAAGAAAATGATATTGCATTTATATGTTAATAACATATGTGATAAAAAAAATATAAATTAATTTAATTAATTTTGAATTACACAATAGCCCCCTGGATGTTAACTTTCGTACTTTGAAAGGAATAAAAACGTTATGTCCATAAAACGACTTACACTCTTTTGCTACATATTATTATCAACTTCTTGATTTATATGGAGCGGAAAATATATTTTCTAAATTTTCATTAAGTTTCTCTGATGTTTGCTATTTATTTGCACTATTTAATCTAAATTAGTCATATTTGTGCTTGAGTATATTACTAATATGAATGTTGATTTTATGGGACATGGTGTCAACAGTTGTCATTATTTATGACAATTATGAGTGTGGCAAGTGTGGCCCAAAACAATACTTTTGCAACTTGCAAGAGAATAAAGCAGGAGATTCACAAGTGACCACATAAACAAAATGCCTTTAACAAAATCATTTATTTGCCTGAGAATTTCGTGAATAAGTTTTCTTTTTCTTCTTTTTTCTGGCAAATTGAATTACACATACTTTTTCCATTTTAAGCTTTTAGTAATAAATATTTCTAATTAATGGCGAAATATTAGAAATAGCTAAGGAAATATTGTAATGAGGAAAGCAAAATTTATGACCGTGTTGCTTAAGATAAATTCATATATAATTAGACATTTGTAACTTGTGAAATAAAAAGAAAGCTCGCTTTTTAGGAATTTTACTCGAAAGTAATTTTAATATTATTTCACTATTTTAAGTGTAAAATTACGATAAACTCAATCTTTAATTTTAACACACAATTATAGAAATGAGTTATTTATTATTAAGCCATTTATTACTAAAAGTCTTAGAACTACCCTCGCATGTAACTCATTAATATGTATATGTGTATGTTTTAATAAATGTTTCAGCAAATAACTAGATCAAGTGTGTATTTTAATTATTTTTACATACTTAATTCAAATCCTACACATAAATCTGACATTTTATAATTTCAAATTGAAATCTGTTACGAATTTTAATTTTATGTTTTAGCAAATATTTTATATTCGTATATTGGTAAAAAGAAAAATTCTCAGGTGTTTTTAACGCTGTTATGATTAGCTCATTATAGTCCAAGTACCTTGAAATATTTAGCTTTTTATTTCAATTGCAAAGAAAGAAAAATAAACGCAATAAAAAATATATTTAGAATTAGTAGGAATAACATTTTGAATATGTTAAACACATATTTTTTTTGCTGTTTATAATGAAATTGCTATTTCGTACTTGTTTATTATATTTATCTAAAAACAGAATAACGCATCTATGGCAACTGTTTGAAGTGCACCGTGGCACAAAAAGGTAAAAAATCGAGACCAGTAATTTCGAAAAGACTAAAGAAAGAAAAATTAAAGCAGATAAGGAGAGCGGATAAAATCAAATTTTTGAATAGCTGTTGTAGCATGATTCACAATTCACAATAATAAATTATTCGTTCTTAAGGCCGTGATACACTATCATACAAAGTCGTGCGATCTACGAAAAAGTACATCCCTGGTATGATGGAGTTTATGAAAATTTTCAAAACACAATAACAATTCATCACACCAAGGTTGTAGTTTTTCGTAGATAGCACGACTTTGTATGATAGCCTATCACGGCCTTTACCAAACGATAAGCAAAGCTTCTTGCTATATATTTCAAGAGAAAAACCCCGCATTATCAACACAAAAGCAATACACAATTAACAAAACTGCAAATGTCAAATGATGTCAAATGTATAAATTTTTATGCCAAACGAATTAGTCGCGTGTGTTCTGGAAAGAACAAAACTTATGCGGCAGTCAAATTAGTCCCGTGTGTGAAAGGCCAAAAAGAACAAAGATGGTGCGGCTTAAAAATTGTTCTCGTGTAAATTATGTCAATCAGCTGAGGCAGATACTTAATTGAAGCTCGGACACAAAAAAAATTAATGATTACGAACGAGAGAACATTAGAAATATTAAATAATTTCTTTTACCTGTATAAAAGATAAAATTAACTGAAATTGCACAATCGAGAAAAAGTTTTAAAAAAGTAATTTATTTCTAAAAAATTTGTGATCCAACAACAGGAGAATTCTACAAGTTAGTTATACCCCTTTTAGATACGGAAAGTTTACTTTGTAAAGTCTTAATTCAGCGGAAAGAAAGACAGAAAGAGATAGTATTCCTTCCTCTGACTTTCATACATCTGAAATGAGATTTCGCAAAGTAAACTTTCCGTGTCTAATAAGGGGATTACTCGTATGTTAATATTATACAACACTATCTGCTTGATATATTTTCATTTAAATTTTAACAAAATAAAAAAATAAATAACAAATAAATTAAAGACATTCTCATCTGTTGTGATAAAGCGACTGGTGCATTTTTGCTCATTATCTGCGGCGCAGTTGAATTTTAGAACTCATGACTTTTAAGATGTTGTCAATTGTGGGTTTTCCAAACGCACTACCTATCAGATTCATCATGTTGATCAATTTGACCCATTTCATACTGTATACTTTTGTTTTCAATTGTTGTCCGTTTAATCCAGGACGAAAATTTATGTATGCGTAGCACCTGGATTCATCATTCATAAAATTTGAACCACTTAAATCTGCTTCATCAAAATCATAATACGCTTTTTTGAGTTCCTCAGTACACAAATTTTGCGGATAGTTTTTATTTTTTTTAGGACGATTTGACCACAAATTTAACAAAAATTATCCAATTTTGGGCACTTTTTATTTTCCATATTTATATATTTTATGTTTTCTTGTTGTTCACTTTTAAAAAACTGGAGAAAAATCACTTTTACCCTTCGCGTTCGTCGTACCTATTTTTCAATATTTTACTGGCAGGTACTTATAAATGGGGGCATGTTTTAAGGGTACCTGTCTATATACCTGATTCACCAGTTGTACGTTTCAAATTGTGCATAACTTTCCAAATAATGAATAAGGGTGCAATTTCTGTAAAAAATATCATACAGGTAGTCACCTGAAAACCCCAAATAATTAAAGCAGTCCATTATCCTTTTTTCCTTTAATTGTTCACGCACATTTATTAGCGTTTAAGGCTAAATAAGCTTTTCTTTATTCCTATTTTTAATTAGATATGACACTTTTTTGCATTTTTGATTTTTTATGAATTAAAAAAAAAAATTATTTTTAGGCAAAAAATACTTTTTTCCCTTCATACACAGAAAAAAGTATTCACTAATTAATATTTTCAGTTAAGAATTTAATTGTATTAATTAAATTTTTAATTGTTTTAATTAATTTGAGTGGAAAAACTTAATTGAATATTATCAAATTGTTTATAGGTGAAAATTTAATTAATTTATTAATTGATACTACAAATATTTTAATTAATATTACAAAATCATTCATATTACTTGTTTGTGTGTACACTCATTTTTAACTTCGTGTTAAAAGTGTGTGTGTGTGTTGCACACATAGGAAAACGGTATAAGAACAGATTATAGGAATTGTAATTCTAAATTTTTCTAAATTTGTTTCAGCTAAATCGTACTAGTGGTTCTCGAGTTATGTCAAACAAAAGAACCTAAAACGTGAAAAATTCTCCTATACGATAGTTACTAACTTCAAATCGATATTAAAAATATTTTAGCAGGTAAGAAGACAAAACGAATGATGCACAAGTTCTTCATTTTGGGCCTACTTTCACGTGAAATTGTCAGAATTGAGTCCCAAATTCATATGTTGTACTGTGTTAATCAAAGAACTTATATTGCATTTTTAGTTAGTTAAAGTTTGCTCGCATGATGCAGAGCAGTAATGCATTTCCGAACAAGCCATATTTCTTAACTAAAACGCATCTCTATGCCTGCATAAATTCTTGTGCACTGCGCATGCTGCTTTATTTGCCCCAAAATCTTTCCTAATCTGTCCCACTTTGCAATGAAGATGCTTTAGAATGCCTGATTTGGTTGGTTGGATAGAAAAGCAAAACCTGCTGCTAATTGTCTTAAGTACGTAAAATAAAATTTAATTTATAAATTATTAACAGTGAGAGAAAATATTTTGGCCATTGGCCAAATTATAAAAATAATTCCACACTAATTTAAACAACAGTACTGACTGCACCGAAATATTATTAAATAAAAAAAAAGAAAACTTAATAAAATATTTCACTGCATAGACAAAAACAATTATAATTAAAAGAAATCGTTGTTAAAGTACTCGTATACGTATCTTTCAATAAACGAAACTAGCACATATGCACTCGAAAATATTTTTCATCAATACAAAGTGCAGTGTCACTAATTTTGAGAGGAAAACATTTTAATTAGAAATAGATGATATACCGATTATTTTGCACCGGTTCATTGGAAACAACATTATGCGAGTGCAAAATATGAATATGAAACATCAAAAGCAGTATGACCTTAACACCTTTTTCTCTTTATGCTTGTGAAATCTGTTCATTTTGCTTTATTTTAACGAACAACACTAGTAAAATACATATTACAGTTGCATACGAGGGGCAAAACGAAAATTCATCAAAAGATATATATAAGACGCATTATTTATTAGTCATGCCTCATGAGCAAATATATTTTTAACTATTTAAAAAAAGGACTGTAAACTGGTGTTTAAATTTTAATGCATTTTAAGAGTTTTTATAGAAAAGCGGCGATTACAGTATAAAAGTAAAAGTGGAATTAGGTAGAACGTTAGAAGCATACTGGTACTTCTTACATGGCTATTATGCAAGTAAAAAGACTTTTATCACATTTTATGAGAAAGAAATCTAACGACATTTGTTTCTAATGTTAAAAAAAATCGAACGTAAAATTAAATTTACACTCAGTAAATATTTTTTTTTATTTTTTATTTTTGGTTCTCCAAGTACACATCTATGATGTCACAAAATATTTTCATTCAAAACTAGTTCGATCCTACCTTAAAAAAATAAAGAAAACTAACTTTTCCTTGCTAGTCTCTAAGTAGTTCAGTTATTTGCCTCTCCTGTAAAAAACAGATAATGGGACTAGTCTGGTTTTGTTTGCCAGCTCTACAGTTATAATGACACTTGTAAATTCAAGTCCGTTTTCAGTTTATTTCTATCACCTACAGATTTTTTAATGGGCGTGGCGAATATTAACCCATTAATAATACGATCACGTTAACTTATTTCAATACAACTCGATAACGGTTTTGTTCGATTTTAATAAATTAAACACTTAACCCCCTTTTGCCAAAATATATTTTATTTTAGGTTTAAAGTTCGTATTAGTGCCTTTAACGCTAACATTGTTTGGTTAAGAAATTGTATGCAAAACACAACTTTAATTCTTTTGTTATTTAATAATAAATACTGGTAACACCACCGTGTTCAACAACCACTTCACAGCTTATGATGTAAAAAATCGACTACACTTTCATTCGGGTATTCAAATATATTATTTTGTTTTGATATTTTATTAAATAAATTTTTATTTTCTTGCAGTAAAGCAACCTAATTTAAACAATATGAGCTTCTGACATGGTAGGAAAAAAGATAAACATTTCTTTGAAGTAAAAGTAAAAAAATATGATGAACAAAGAATTTTTATCACAATTTCTTTAATTCGATTGAAATGAGTATTTGAATATCCAACTCTTATCGATTTGTTTTGATTGTATGTACATCACTAGAACATTTTTGTATAATTGTATTTATTTCAATATTTTTTCGAATCAGTTGGATAATTTGATGATGATTTCCAATACATGACAGAAAATGTAAATGATAGATAAGAGCTAACACTTCTAGCTTCATTCTCAGATGTAGCATGAATCAATATGAGCCATATTAACAAAAATATTTGAAGTACAAAATACACATTTTGGAAATATCAACTCAAAGTAGTCTTAACAAACGTGAGTGCCTACTTTAGAATTTTGATATAATAATTTTTTTAGAATACAACTTTACTTAACATTGCTTTGTAAAGCGTTGTTTAGTTTTTTTGCATAAGACCCTAAAAATGCAAAATAAAATTATCTTTAAACCGAATCGACTTCCATCGATTTCGGAGTTATTCTCAAATTAGTGCAAAAAAAATATTTTATTGCAAAATTATATTTTTATTTGTTTTCAAAACTTTATAAAAAAAATAGACGGCAAATATTTTACATTTTTATTATTTTTCGAAAATCTAGGTATGCTGAAAAAAAAATTACTTAGAAGTAAAGAAAACCGGTGGTTTTATTCACCGCACTTTGACAAACATTGTGTAATACACTTATCCGTAACACACTTGGATCTTGTGGTTCAAATGCAAAGCCATGCCAAATAAAGGAATTATTTTTTTTTTATTTTTCCTGGAAATACAAAAATATAGTAATAATAGGAAAATTTAAATACAATGGGTCGGAAAGCAGTGTGGCTCACTCATGCAGTAACTATCAAAGAGAGCTATGATAACGTAAAATTTTATGTAAGACATGAATAGAAATGAAAAGTCATGGAAACACGTGAAAAGTATATTTCGACCTGTAAGTGAGATCAAATCCAAGGAATGACGTAGTTGTGGGTCTCCAGATAATGTATCTTTAAGATATTGTTCAAATCTAAGTTATCATTATTATCATACATTTTATGTCACAATTTTATTGGAAATAGAAGGGTTCCAAATTACGAAGAACTGGTACAAAAACTTCTTCTTTCATATCAACAACTCAGATGCAAGGTGCCATTAAAAAGACCACATACATTCGCATTTAGACTTTTTTCGTGGTGTCATACGGTGATGGATCAATAAGTCCATGACTTTTTGAAAGAAACACAATTTTTTTGCAAAACAAAAATTTAGTTTTCATCATAATCTACTTTTAACTCAAGACACTTATTCCCTTCCAAAAATACGATTCCAAAAATACGATTTTTCGAGGTCTTTAATATAGGCAATAATATTATCGTTGGAGCTAAATCTCTTTCCACCTAGCCATTTCTTTAGGTTTGGAAATAGGAAGTAGTCACTAGGGGATAAATTCGGAGAATATGGCGAATGGGGTACCAATTCGTCGTCGTTTTCTTTTTAAATCCTCGTTGAATCGGAAAAATAAGGTAGCAAAATATTTGCTGTTTATTGCTTTTACCTTTTGGGGGTAAGCGATGTGGATTATCCCGCGTGCATCCAAAAAACTATTGCCATCACCTTATTAGCCGACAAACCCATCTTAGTCTTCTTCGGAGCAGGTTCAGCCGGAGAAACCCATTGTTAAGTCTGATGCTTGGTCTCCAGTAATGAATCCATGTTTCATCCACAGTTACAAAACGCCGCAAAAACGCATTCGCATTGCTGTTAAACAACTCCAAACAATCCTTTGAAGTTGTCACACGTTTATGTTTATTGTCAATTGAGAGCAAACACGGCACCCATCTTGCAGACAACTTTCTTAAACCCAGCTGACCAATTAGAATCGAAACCACACTGCCATATGAAATGCCTATGGCATCAACAATCTCACGCACTTTTACCCTTGAATCGGATTTTTTCAACATTTTCGGGTGTACTGGGAGTCTACTCTGTAATTCGAAACGAATGAAAACGCTTTCGAATTTACACGTTATAAGCATACAAATGCGAAAGCATTTTCTCTCGTTTCGAATTACACAGTAGACCCTCTGACCTCAACTGGCCGTCCAGAACGTTCAGCGTTATTTTTACTTGTGCGACCACAAAAGTCAGTAAACCAGTTTTTTTTTCATTGAAATCGATGGTGCATAGTCCCCATAGTATTCATCGAACTTTTCCTTGGTTTAACTGACAGTTTTTTTTCGCAAAAAGTTATGTTTAATGAGTACTCGAAATTTCCATTTTCTTATCAAAAAGCGAGGTACAAACACAAACTAAATGATACTGCTTATTCAATTTAAGACAGGAGTCAGCTGGCTGTTGACAGGAACAGTGTTGCCCTTTCAATCAAGAGGCGGGAAATTCAAATATACAATGAGTTAATAATTCTAAAATAATGATAATGAGATATTGGGCATATAGAAAGAAGATATAGCGGCAAGTTGTCCCCAAAAATATGAACTGATTTCTGCTGAAACAGCAGATTAAACTTATAAAAGTAAGCGATCTACTAATTAGTATCTGATTTTTATATTATATTAGTATGTTATTTCAATTAAAATTTTAATTTATATCATAGAAGCCAGCACACAAAAGTCAATTAAAATCACATAATGAAGTTCTTACTCCCAACTTTTTCTTAATTTTTGCAGAACAGTGTTATTGACTTGCGGCGGCAGAGCAATTTCGTGCAGGGTGTGTGTTTATAACTTGATTCTGAAAAAATGCAACCCTGATCAGATGAAGTGTTATCGTTTAGAAAAATGTGAAAAAGTATTAAGTCTATGGGATAACAAATTTTATTCGTGTTATTTGCCATTCATCATAATGTTTTCATTCACACTATCGCACTGGCAAGTGTTATTTGAATTTTGACATGTTTAAGAATAAAGTATGATATCCTGCTGAACAGCGCTTAACCGATAACACTTTCGGTACCGGTTTACAATTTCGCACGGTAGTAGTTGATATCGTAACACCTATTACCTAAATGTCAAACTGCTGATTATAAAGTAGTTTTGTATTGTTATAAAACAAAATGTTTATATAATTTTAAGACTTTAAACAATAAAGAGAGATCTTTCTTCAAAATTTCAACACATAAGAACAATAAAATATTTCATTGTAACTCGTACTATTTATCACTTTCAAAACATGACCACCTTCTCAGAAAACAACGCAAGCAAAGTCACCATCTCTTTATTGGCCTGAATAAATATTCGAGTTACTTGTAGAGCAAAAAAATAAAAAGCAAGATAAATAACACATGGGTCTTATACTCCCAACAGTTAAGTAATTGTTATAGTTTTTTTATAAGAAATTCAAACAAAAACACAAATACTCCATAAGTTGAACAGGAGGTTGGATTGTTATTTGTTTTAGAGGGTGAAAACATTTTTGCGGTAACAATATGTTTTCCCCATATGAAACTTGTCAGAAATGTAAAACATTTATTTATGTTTGTTCCATTTCCATTAAGCAAATTAAAGTAAATGTTGCTTTGAAATATCATATTGCTTAAAATAATCAATTTTCGTATTGAAATTACAAAACTTTAAGTAGAAAAAGTTGTGTACAACAGCGAAAATATTTGATAAGAAAATTATCTTTTCGCATTTCAATGAAATAGAGAAATAATTAAATGCCATCTTAATGGTTTTATTGTCAATGGAAATGTTAAGTTTTATTTTTATTTATTTTAAACTTGAAAAAAGTCAACAAACAATAAAAAGCTTTTTATTACAAAAAAAAAACACTTGCCACTTGGAAAGCAAATAATCAAAAGAATTCCACCACAATTTTAAGCAGTTCTCAACAAATTAATTATTTTGAAGTGGTTTGTTTAATAAAAAAAATAATTCATATCAATGACAAAGAAATAATTAAAATTTCTTATCAGTTTTAAGTGATTTTAAAGTTTTTTCAGGAAATTTTGGACAAGTGTAAAACAATGTGAATAAAATTGGCAAAAGGCCACTGAAGGTACACATCGTGTTGCTCTACCTTCAACGTCCTCTTTTTTACCATTAATAAATAAAAAGTAATAAATAATACAGACTAATTTATAAAAATTATTAAGGCTTTATAAAACATTTTTAAGAAATATTTTTTATTAAAATTTGTTTTAAAAAACCTTTTTAAAGCCTTAATAAGTTTTATTAATAAGGCTGTTAATGTTTTGCATTTCAATAGTTTCATTTGCAGTCAAATTAAAGGTCTGAAAAGTGGCATGAATTAAGAACATCCACGGAAGTCAAGAAGATCAAGAGGGAAATTACGGCATTCGGTATAGATCGAAATTTTAAATTATTTCCATATGAATTCCAATCAAATAATTTGACATTTCTGTGTGATTTTCATTTGGAAGTCGGGCAATATATGATAAATTCTATACATTTATAAAAAGGCTTGTTCTTGTCAAAAGTTCTTTCTGTTTAAATCCTTTTCATCATATTGGAAGTTGTGTTAAAAATTTAGAGATAAATTAAGTTCTTTGAGGTTGTTATTAGAAAGAAAACAATAGCGGGAATCACTCTTTGTTGCATATCTACAATTTTAGGATGTATGTCATAACTTTCTGTTACAAACCTTGAATGATGCTTTTAAACATCCAAACTTATAATATTAACATTTGGCTTTTACAATGTAAGACGGCTTTAAGACACGAAAAATTTAATTTGGAAAGTATTCAGTTTTTAGGAGAAAGATATATAATATATACACTATGCGTGTATAAGGACCGTCTTAAGGTACACAATGGTTACAAAAAGAACGCACTGTGTTATGGGATACCGGGTAGGGACGTAGTTCCTTACGTTTTACTTGCCTTAGAAATTGCTCCTCACCCCTGATCATGTCCTTCCAGACCCAGATCTATCGACGTTTTGTATTTCATCAAAATCGGTTAGATTATTTCAAAGAGACATCAATTGCCCCCTACTACTACTTAAAAACCTATTTTAGAAAAAGTGTGTAGCTTATATAATTTCCTACACTCAGATTTATATTTATTTTGAATTGCATCAAAATCAGTTAGATAGTTTCAAAGAGAAACAAATTTCCCTTAACCTCCCTACGTGGTTCTATTTTAAGAAAAAAATCTTCACCCTATGTCTTTTTAGACTCAGATCTATCCATGTCTTGAATTTCATCAAAATCGGATAGAGATTCAAAGAAGAAATTTCCCCCTGCCATCCCTTGTGGTCTTAATTTTGAGAAAAAAACGTATAGCATATGTATTCTTTTGGACTCAGATCTATCTAGCAGTTTCTGAGAGGCGACCTCCCCACGTGATCCTAGTTTCTTAAAATCATATAAAGTGTGTGTCGTTCTAGACTTGGACCTTTCTCTGTTTTAAATTTCATCAAAATCGGTTCCGTGGTTTAGCCGTTAAAGCGCACCAAACAAACAATAAATTTACTTTCGCACTTATAATATTAGATTGGAATCACACATTCAGATATCGCTGCCGCGAAACGACTTATCAAAATCCGGAAAGTTTTAGCAAATTCACAAATCATATTGGAGATTCCTCAAAACTAGGCTAAGATCCCCAAAATCAGAGTAGTTTTCCGGCACTTCCGCAGAAAATTAAGACAGCACTGAAAATTTAAAACATCCAAAGTGATAGCACCATTATGCTATGCAGTTGTTACCAGTATTTGTAATAGTGGCCTGCGTAAGCAGTCTTCAAATGTAAATACGTCAGGTTTTTTAAATCCATTCTCGTGGCATGTATTATACTAAGCCAATAATAAATACTGTCGTACTATAAACGAAGATGGACGTATTGGTGTACGTGTATAAGACTGTTAACAAGCGATGTCGCCAAGACGTCTTGTTTATAACAAACAATGAAAATACCCTGTTGCTAATTTTTGGAGTTATTACGTTTTGGAACAGTCCTATACTAGTTATAAGGAGACAGAAGTAAGAAGCTTGATGAAATATCGGCTGCACTTCTCTACAAGCGACGCGCTGTCTCTCTCTCCCTTTTGTTTGTCAAGTAAACAACATGGAAAAAAAGAATTTTTATAAACTAGTATAACAGCAACTAGTCCTTCAACTAGTATGCAACTCTACAAAACACAACTAATTGTGCTCCTATGACAACCCAATGTAAAAGTCGATAGTTCGTTGTATGGAAAAAACAGATGTGCAACCAGTCTAAATTCAAAAGCAACTAGTATGTTTCTGACCACATACTACTCCTTTTATCTGCAGGGTAAGTACTGTTGATACATGTACACTTGTTATTTTGCATACTGTACGTTTGGGTGTGTGTGTGTGTGTGTAAGATTTAGATGGTAAGCTATTATGTTTGTGTTTAAGGGAGGTTTTTAAAGCAATCTCACACAACTCATGTAAATGCATGTGTGCGTTTGTATGTGCGCAGAAAAATAAGAGAGCATACACAAATTATGTGGGTATGTATGTATGTATGCATGACCTTGGTATATGCGGCAATGAGAGAAAAAAACACAAGCACCACAAATTCTTCAATCACGAACTATTTTCTTCTTTAATCTTATAACTGCAATAAGTTAAACAAATTTATTGCCAAACACGTTGTTTAGCGTTTGATTCAGAAGACTTCGCTGTAGTAATTCATTTGAAATTGCCCTCATGTCTTAAAAGTTCTTATAAAACGTCTTGTGCAGGTCTTTAATTTGTAACCAGTATTCGCGGCCAGTATTTATTAATTTTTTCGCTTAAAGGAACTTACGTTCCAATAAAGCGGATATATTCAGCTAAGCCGCAGGCAATATTCGAACGTCAATGCCGCCGCCAAAAAATATACTGTGTGATAGGAACATTAATTTTTTTTACTAATTTTGTTGGAAAACTTTACTAGTCTGAAACTAGTGAACTAGTGAACATCTGCAATGTTTGCACCAGCAGTTTGTAATGAAGATTGATTTCTGGTAATATTGCATTGTGTCTGTCTAGTCAAATTTTTTTTAAGAGAAGTAACCTACTATTATTACTAGGTGCCACCTTTTTTTTAGTGTTAAATTAGGCGTATTAAATTTTTTTTGAAGCTGTGTTTACTAGCCATTTTATTCGTTATTTTACTTTGCCGATGATTCTGCTACACAAGGAAGTAGGGCGCACTGATATTGCATTAGGATTAGTATCTGCTGAAGTCAGTTGTTCTTTAATGACTGTTGGTTACCGGGCTCGAACCCAGGGCCTTCGCTTTTGTAGTCAACTTGCTAACTTCTTTAGCCAACGCCAGTTCAATAGAAGTCAGAGTACTGTTTCGAAAATGTTTGAAAAGTTGCACAATTTCCGTTTTTGTAGAGTGTGTTAATTGATTGTCAGAGCATCTAAGATATTTACATAAATTATTTTAATATAGTTACATATATTAAACGAGAAGTCTATAGTATTTAGCTATATACGGCGCATGCGAGCATATACATGGACGTCATGAAAGTTTCTAAAAGTTTTTAATCGTGACAGTCTAAGCAGCAGAAAAATTGCATTATTAATATAAACATATATACATCCATATATATACTCGTATATGGATATATATTAATCTCCAAGCATTTATATACTACATTAATATTTTGTAACTTTTGTTTATAAGATCCTTAAGGCCCTTTACTTACTCGTATTAATTCCATTCAATCTTCAATGGTTATACTTTGCCATCCGTTTTAGTTTCATTTCATTACTTTCTTATTATTAATTTTTTCTTTTCAAAAAAGATCAAAGTTTATTAAATCTTATTTTACACTCCTCCTTTTTCGTTTCATAAGAACTAACAGAATGCATATAACTTTCAACACTAAGAATAATGTAAAGATTTTTTCCAGCATTTGTTTCAAAAAATAGTGTACTGAAATGAGAATGGACACAAGAACAACTACAACAGAAAATGATGATAAAGTACAGCTGAAAAAGTATGTTCAACAGTTGATTTTTTTTTGCGCAATAAGTACTTTATTAATAAAATGGTCCATCGAAGAGGCATGTATCTACTTCCAGTTCTAATAGTTAAACATGGCTAAATGACAGCTATGACATATTTGTGTTTATATAGAAGAGCTCTTCAGTTATTCTGTCTTCTTCATTTGGACTTGGTTCAGACGTGATGATTTTCTCTATTGAATCCATGTTTAACTTAACGTTTTATAGCAGTTTATAGTTTTTAAGCGAGAAGTTTAAAGCATTACTGAATAAGTTTTCTAAGCTTATTTTGGCAAACACAACTAACGGTTGACAGCTAATTCTAGTTGTCAATAAGTGAATAACTTCAATGTCAATTTCATTTAAGTGTAGGGTACTGAGCAAAACAAAAATAAAATCTTTTTGATTATTTTAATATTCTTTGGTTCTGCATTAAAAGACTATTTTTATAATTTTTTTCATTATTTATGCTATAGAATGTGTATGTAATTCTCACTGTACATTTTAACTTAGGCTGTTAGTGCGTGAATGTAATTAATTTTTATGCCAACAACATGTTGAAATATTTATTCACAAACACATACACACATATATCCATGTGTACATATACATATATATATATATATATATATATATATATATATATATATATATATATATATATATATATATATATATATATATATACATATATATATACATAGTATATACTTAAAATAAAACAAAATACATATATAATTTCGTTTTGTTTTAATGCCACATCAAAACTCTCATTCAATAAAGTTAATCCTTGATATTGTTGTTTAATTTTCACTCTCGACACGTTCCTAAACGTATAAAGGTCCTTTGCACTTTTGCCCTTCTTTTGTTTAATTTTACTATAATGTTTTTCTTATTCGTTTTGCTTTAATATGTAGAAATAAAATACTTGCGGTGTCTTATTTTGGCAGCGTAAACAGTTCAGTTGTAAAAGTTTTATTTTTTTTTTCTTTTCTCGTAATTTTATTTCTAGCCATCATTTCGTCTTAATATTTTATTATTGGCCACTTTATTAATGTTATATTGTTTGGTCTCTTGAGTGTATGGATTTGAAATTACTTTACAGATCCTCTTTCAACTTTCAACGTTACAAGTACAACTAACATGTTTGCAATAAAGCTCTTGAAGTTTGGGTAAGTAAGAAGGTTGACCAACACCAGGCTAAGCGTAAAGTGGAAAGCTAAGAGGCAAGATATTTTTATAACAAGGATATTCAGGCAAAAAAAAAGTAATAATGGCAATATTTAAATGCTCCTTCTATATTATTTTTTCGATTTCTTTCTTAGAACTGATAACGCGAGACTTAAAGGACATATAGCGCAACATGAGAAGTATAAATTAGTTTGTTTGAATTTTTCACTACAAAATATAAGGAATCGATGCTCTAAATTTAATTTTAATTAACTAACTTTTTACTGAAGTCAAACTTTCTTGAAGCAACATTAGCATAACTACAATTGTTTAATCTCCTATTGGAGTTCAAATTTTTCACAACAGGTTCCAAAATGTTATACGAATAAAATAAATCGGGCCGAGAAGCTTCAGAATAATTTAAAAAATTATCAAATATATAAGTTATTCGGTTCAGAAAATTTTTTTGAAAACATTCTAGCAAAAAATATTCGAACATTTCAAGTTATGCCTCATGTATGTATCAAAAAAATTACTCGATACTAGATAATTGGATTTATATATGTTCAATGAAACTATTTTTTTAAGCTTTAGGTCAGTAAATTTCATAAATTTCTTTATATTGAGAAATGTTTAGATATTTTAATTGAACTGTAGTGAATTTTAATCAGAAATAATTCATAGTTAGGCTCAAGTTCAGTAATTTCAATTCTTATTGAATGAAATATTTTTATTAATTAATGTGAGTATCTAAAGAAGAGAAGAAAAATTAAACTTAGACTTTAAGCTGGGGGAAATACCGATACTTTTCTGTGCAGCTACGCACTTCATCAGCACCCTAGTCTATCTACTTGGGTAGAGATTCTTATTAACATCAGCTATTTAACTTAAATGTACAATGAACGGAATATTAGAAACGATTGTTGTGTATACAATTGATTTACCTTTGGTAAACACATTTATAAGTATCACTATTAATTTTCTGTTTTTTCCAATTTTTCATTTTTCTATTTAAAAATGAAATTAAAATAATTTCGTGCTAACCTAAATAGAAAAATGAAATTAAAATAATTTCGTGCTAACCTAAATAGAAAAATGAAAAATTGGAAAAAACAGAAAATTAATAGTGATACTTATAAATGTGTTTACCAAAGGTAAATCAATTGTATACACAACAATCGTTTCTCATATTCCGTTCATTGTACATTTAAGTTAAATAGCTGATGTTAATAAGAATCTCTACCCAAGTAGATAGACTAGGGTGCTGATGAAGTGCGTGGCTGCACAGAAAAGTATCGGTATTTCCCCCAGCTTAAAGTCTAAGTTTAATTTTTCTTCTCTTCTTTAGAAACTCACATTAATTAATAAAAAAATATTTCATTCAATAAGAACTGAAATTACTGAACTTGAGCCTAACTATGAATTATTTCTGATTAAAATTTCTTTATATTTTTATTTTTATATCTATATTTCGTTAACCTTTGGTTAACTTCTTCAGGATTAACGTCCCTTTTCACAATATGTGGTTAAGAGTTAACGTGAACTTTAACTGACAGTTCTTCACACAAAACTTGCCGTTAAAGTCCCTGTTATCTTTTAACCATACATTGTGAAAAGGTACGTAAATATAATAATCCTGAAGATTATATTCTTGTTAATCCTGAAGAATTTAACCAAAGGTTTAACGAAATATCGATATAAAAATAAAAATATAAAGAAATTTATGAAATTTACTGACCTTTGGTTAACTTCTTTAGGATTAACAAGAATAATCCTGAAGATTATATTCTTGTTAATCCTGAAGAAGTTAACGAAATATCGATATAAAAATAAAAATATGAAGAAATTTATGAAATTTACTGAAAAAAAATAGTTTCATTGAACTAAATAATTGGAGCAAAATAATATAAAATTGTTGAATATATACACATGTGGACAGAAAAATAGGTGTAAAGATTTTAATTTTTTAATCTTAGCAGAAATTGTAATAAGCTACTCCTATAAGAATAATTTAAAAGTTATAAATCTGGCATCACTGTTTAAAGAAGGAAAGAAGGGAAATCCCACTAATAGAAGCGTTGGTTGTAAAAAGTATTGCGATTTTTTTATTTACTTGTTATTCGGCTTGGACAGTGAAATAGGTGTGAGTTGTGTAAAGTTCTGAAAATTTTAATTTTTTGTCAAAAAGTGAGATTAAACGTGAAATAATATTAATTGAATCAAAACAAAGATACAAAATTTTATTAAAAAGAGATTAAGATGGGTCGTGGGCATCATTGCAGTGAAGAAGAAAGACGGCTTGTTCATCAAGTTCGTGAACAAGGAAAAACTTACAAATTTATTGCCAACGCGCTAGGACGGTCTGAAAATTTTGTAACCAATGCTTTAAAACCAAAACCAAATGTTGAGAGACGTGGTGCAAGTAAAAAAACATCTCCAGCTACGGATAATCGAATAGTAACATTAGCTAAACGAGACCCTTTTAAGTCCTCTAAGGCAATTTCAAGTGAAATTGGAAATGTAATATCATCCCGAACGGTTCGAAGAAGATTTGCTGGATGCAAAGCTACGAAGCAGAATAGCTAGAAAAATTCCTTTGCTTAAACAGGCTAATTTAAAGAAAAGGAAAATTTTCGCTTTGGCTCATAAAAGATGGTGCGGGCCAGAAGGAGAAAAAAAGTGGCGAAATATCCCGTGGACCGATGAAACTAAAATCAATTTGTTTGGAAACGATGCGGGAAGAAATGTACGACGACCAAAAGGAAAAGAATTCCATATTAGATTCACCCAAAAAACTGTTAAACACGGAGGAGGAAATATCATGGTATGGGGCTGTTTTTCCTGGTACGGAGTTAGTCCTATACATCTTATTGAAAACACAATGGATAGATCTGTATACAGGGATTTATTAGAGACAGTTATGTTACCATTTGCTGAGGAAAATATGCCCCTTGTATGGAAATTCCAACAAGATAATGACCCAAAGCACTCATCAAAGCTGGTGAGTGCATGGTTTAGAGAACACAAATTGAGTGTTATTGAATAACAAAGTCAGTCTCCCGACCTAAACCCCATTGAAAATCTTTGGGGTGAATTAAAGCGACAAATTTCCAAACTTCCCTGCAGTAACAAAAAGCAATTATGGGAAAATATTCAAAAGGCGTGGTACAGTATCCCAATAGAGACTTGCCGTAATTTAATATCATCTATGCCCAGAAGAATAGATGCCGTTCTTAAAAATAACGGTGGTTATAGTGGATATTAATAGCCTGCTTCAATACTTATTTAAATAAATAAACCTAAATGTACAAAAAGTTATCTTAATTTTAAGTTTTTTCGTATACACCTATTTTATTGTCCACATCAAAATCCGAAAATTTTTGAAATATACGTTATTTTAGAATTTTCTTATTGTTATTTTAGCTTTGAATGAATTTTTATGTGCCAAAATGCGTTAACTTAACAAATAAATTATGTAGTATAAAATAATAAATGAAAAAATTTAAACATTTTGCAATATTTTATTCACACCTATTTTTCTGTCCACATGTGTATTTTTCCCTTAAAATTATTCGAATGATATATATTCGAATATAAATTGTTCGATTAATATTATTCGAACAAAGTTCTACAAACAACTTTAATAATATTATTATTAGTTTTTAATTAAATTGTTCGAACTTTTTGTTTCTCCGTTTATTATTCGATTAATAAAAAAAAAACTTTAATTAGAATTTTATCCGAATTAAACTTTTTTCCTTATTTCAATAAAGCAAAATAAAGCTCATCAAAAACCACGATATTCTTTGTTATTCGACTTGAAGAAACTGCAAACAGCTTTTTATTTAGGATAATTTTTTAAGAACGTTCAGATTTGATTTAAAAAAAAACACATACAATTTAGAGATATGTATAAAATATTTTTTTTTGAGTCGGCAGCACGATCTATATAATTCAATGTTGAAAGATGATTACTTGTAAATTTTGACCGAGGCTACGCCTGAAATGGTTCATACATCACATGTCAGCCAAGTCCAGCTCTTCCATTTTGAGCACAAAGAAAAGTAATAGAGGCCCAATTGCTGCGGATGGCGCCGAATCACGGATTCACGGTCATCAAAAATACTGGCGGATACAGCTGAGCTATTTTCCTCTGTGCACATTTTACGTATGCGTGTTGGTGGTTTAATGTTCAACAATATATTTTTGGTGAGAAATTTAGTCACAAGATTCCGAATACCCGCCTCAGAAGGTTGCCCAAACTGACCATACAATGAAAGAAGTGCACGATGCACTTTCCCAACCGAGCATGAATTTTGATAATAATATTTAATAATCTGCAAGCGTTGTTTATTTTGTAATTCGATTCATAGTTAATTGAACTGAATTGAATATACATATTTAACAGTTACCTGATACACGAAATCAGCTGAGTTGCCAAACACAGTGTTGCCAAACAGAAAGTTGCTAAAATATCACCCTTTATAAACATGCAAAATTGTCAGATAATGCGATTTCTCGCCAAGCATGGCGATTTTTAGACTTATTTGGCGACAGAGCAATTTTTTTTTGCGATAGATTTGCTGGCGATTTTTGTTATTTAAAAAAATTTAACTTCATAATTTTTGTAATTCAGGAAAATTAGTTTGTTGAGGGAGAATTTTCAAATATAAATCGTACAAAAAACTCCTCTTCAAGATATTAAAAAATTTTAATTTTATGATTTTTCTAATATTAATTAAAGTAATTAATGCATTTTGAATTTAGATGCGAAACATTTACAAAAAATATATCTTGACGATTTAATTTCTACTTTTAACGATTTTCTGCTAAATTTTGATGCGATTATTCTATAAAAATTTATTTAAAAAAAGTGTTTGCATAAAAACAAATTTATTATCAAAAAATTATTAAGAAAAACTACATAAAAGTGATTTCTGAGACTTTTGGGTAAACAGCTCGGAAGAAATCTGGCAACCTTGAACAACATGAATATACCGTAAAATCAAACCATGAAAATATTTACATATTTACATTTGAGTGCTTTTAAGCTTTTATTAAGAAATAGCTTAAAATATGCAAAGCAAAAAAATATCCGAGGAATATAAATTATTCAGACATTTTCAGAACTTATTACATCGTAAAAGCAATACTTTTTCCGAATTAATGCGTTTTAGTTAGCCATCCCCAATTTTAATTTAGAAAGTATTTCACTGTTAATGCTACGTGTCAGAAGGATATTAATTAATCATTTATTCTTTAATTATACTTTTATTTCAGTTTTACACATACGGATGATGATTGTTTGCAAGTTTCCTTCCGCAGACGCTAATTAGCTTGGTTATATGTTTTTTTTTTATTTTAATTGGTTTTTACTTTGTTTGTATAAAACAAGGAAGCTAATGTTTCATTACTTTTGTTTCATTTCAAAAACACTACTTTTAGTTTGATTATAGTATGGTGTGTTTGGCAGCGATGTTAAAATTACTTATTAGTTTTTAAAACTAACTACATATACACAGAAAAAAGTGTTCAACAATTAATATTTTCAATCAAAAAATAATTATATTACAGTATTTTTCGTTTATAGCGAACCCGCTTAAAACGAACTTTCGCCTAAAACGAACCATTTTCGAAAGTACAAACTTTTATTTCTATAAAACCATGAACATTTTTTCACTTATAACGAACCCGCTTAAAGCGAACTTTCGGTTATAACAAACTTTTTTTGCATGTAAATTTTTTGTTTTTTTCGCTTAAAACGAACCAAGAAGTGTGTTGCCATAAACAAAAAAATTATATTTATATATTAATGTGTAGCGTAAGCTGTGTAAGAAATTTTCTTCAGTCTCGCGACATTCCACAACAAATTCTTGACCACTTGGCCCAACTAGAAGTGTATATAAATGAAGCCAATATTAATACTAAGCAAACTAAAATAACTGATTTTTAAAAAACTAAATAAACTTATTTTTAAAGACTACAATGTTCTAAAATTGTTTTAATAAGTAAATAAATAGCCAAAGTGTTAAAAAAAAGACATGTGCACACACAATAATGGTTTCTTGATGTCTTCACTTAAAACGAACTTCGCTTAAAACGAACATATTTGATCAGTCCCTTGAAGTTTGCTTTAAGCGAAAAGCACTGTATATATTTTAGATAATCGAAATAAATAATCTGTACTTTACACACAAAAAAGTAATATGAATGATTTTGTAATATTAATTAAAATATTTGTAGTATCAATTAAAAATTTAATTAAATTTTCACCTATAAACAATTTGATAATATTAATTAAGTTTTTCCAGTCAAATTAATTAATACAATTAAAAATTTAATTAATACCATTAAATTCTTAATTGAAAATATTAATTGGTGAACACTTTTTCCTGTGTACTTAGAATTAAATTAACTTAAACAAACAGCACACAGAAAAATTAAGAAATTTAGTTTCCTATATTTCTTAACAAACATTTTACATAATACTCTTTTGTTGCCAATTCAAAGTCGAAAACAAACTCTGTCAAATTGAAATTTTGGGTTTTTACATCAGCGGGATACTCTTGCGCTGTTTGTTTCTATGTTTATTATTATATCATGGTTTTTAAAAATCTTGCACACAGTAATATGAATGATTTTGTAATATTAATTAAAATATTTGCAGTATCAATTTACAAATTAATTAAATTTTCACCTATAAACAATTTGATTATATCAATTAAGTTTTTTCAGTCAAATTAATTAATGCAATTAAAAATTTAATTAATAGAATTAAATTCTTAATTGAAAATATTAATTGGTGAATACTTTTTTCTGTGAAGCTATAGTAAAATATTTTTTTGCATAAGGGTTTTATATATTAAAAAAATTTGGAATGTGCCACGCCAAGTTATTTTACTCCCACACTTTAGAATAATTCACAAACTTAATGGTGCAAGTCAGGCAAAAAATCTCAGGTGTTTTACTATATACTTCCGAAGATATTAAAAATGATTTAAGTGCCACGCCCACTTCCTCATTTCTTAGTATTATCTCTTTAAAACATTATACAAATATTTATCCGATTTTTTAGGCTCATAAATATCCTCAAATAAAAATATATCATATGAAGAAGTACCACGCCCACTTAAAATGTTAAACAATACACAGCCTATTGTTTCTTCCATATCATCACTAATATACTGCTTAGGAGTCCATAGCTTTATAACATATAGACATTCATTTTTTTTATATGATCCTATCAGCGCAAAACAGGTGTTCTGGTGATAAATACATTATTTACATTACCAACTATCAAAAAAAAAGTAGAGTAAGCCCAGCCACCTTTTAAATATTCTAAAGAAAATGGAACTGAAAATCGTTTTTGCACAGATCATAATATTGCAAACTAAGAAAGCAATTAAATTATTAAAATGATCAATTCTTTAAAAACATATTAATTTTAATTCTTACACACATACTATACATACATATATGACGAAATATGACAAAATATCTATTTGTTACTATTTCTCATAAAAAGAAATGTAAAGACGTGAGTGATGTTGCTTTAGAATCTTATTAAAAGTCAATACAATTTATTCCACTTCAGTTCGATAAAAAATATTTTCAAAATGAACATTAAGAGGCAAGAGAAAAATACTTGTAGTTATGTCTATGTGTTGCATATAAAATAAATTCTGACATTCATTACAGTCGCATATAATTTATTAAGATAATATAATTATAAATAAGCCTATCCACATGCATAGATACACACATACCTATGTACATACAAGCATATATACATATGTATCGCATATAGTATGTCTACATGTATAAGGGTAAATAGACATAATGATGACAGAACATTACGAATTCAAGACACATGTTTTGATTGAATCAAAATGCGAAAAAAGAAAAACGCAAGAATTCTCACAAAATATGAGCAGATATACCGAGTATAGAAAAAATATTTATTGAATTATTTCTATTAATTATGAAATAAAATCCCACAACAGTGATGGGCTAAGTTTTCTAATCCTTATACAGGGTGGCCCAGAAAGACCGAAGTGGTGTGAATTCCTTATAACTTTTTATTTAAGACATATTTTTTTAATTTTTTGTTTTTTAAATGCAGTAAATTTATAGGGAATATTTTTAAATTAGTTATTAAAAATGATATCCCGCAAGTGGTGGACATTTTCTGCTTCGCACAAATGTGTTCTTTCCATTTCCATTATTCATAACTTAGTTATGAGTGACGAAGCCTCGTTAACAAACAAAACTTTAGGATATGGGATATTGAAAACCCGAGAGTACTTCATCAACGACAATTACACCCAGTTAAGTATACTGTTTGATGCAGTGTTTCTTCAGAAAGGATCATTGGCCCATATTTTTTTGAAAATGAACGAGGTGTCGCCATTTCCATCAATGGTGATCGATATTAGGCCATGTTGGAAAATTTGGTAAAGCCAACCGTGGAAAACCATCCGCAAATATGGTTCCAACAGGATGGACCCACAGCGCACACTTCCAGGGCCACAATGGCTCTTTTACGCGACATCTTTGGTGAAAAAATAATTTCGCGTAGAAGCAATTTTAATTGGCCTCCGCGTTCCCCGGATTTAACTGCTCCAGACTGTTTCCTTTGGAGTTATTTAAAAGGGAAAGTTTATCTTAATAAGCCTAGGACTATTGAGGAATTAAAAACCAATATTCGAGCCGAAATTAACAACATAACACCGGAAGTTTTGCGAAAGGTCATTGAAAATGTGTTAAAAAGAGCACATTTGTGCGAAGCAGAAAATGGCCACCACTTGCGGGATATAATTTTTAATAACTAATCTTAAAATATTCCCTATAAATTTAATGTATTTAAAAAACAAAAAACTAAAAAAATATGTCTTAAATAAAAAGTTATAAGGATTTCACACCACTTCGGTCTTTCTGGGCCACCCTGTATTATAAAAAAAACTTTACCTATCGATTGTTAGACCCATTCTGAAATATTACTGAGTCAGTAATATTGGACCCATGTTATAAAATTCACATTGAACTTATTAAATCAGTGTAAAAACAGATCTTGTTATTTTGTTTGCGAGATACACAGAAAAAAGTATTCACTAATTAATATTATCAATTAAGAATTTAATTGTATTGATTAAATTTTTAATTGTATTAATTAATTTGACTGAAAAAACTTAATTGATATTATTACATTGTTTATAGGTGAAAATTTAATTAATTTTTTAATTGGTACTACAAATATTTTAATTAATAATACAAAATCATTCATATTACTTTTTTGTTTGTATTTGATGGAATCGCTCTATGAATTTTCCTTCCTGTAGAATCCTTAATAAAGCTTCTGACTCTAAAAAGTCGCCGCCAAATTTAACTATTTATATTAATTAATTGATTTTTCTTTGAGCGTTGTATTATTAAAAGTCGTATTATTAAACATTTAGCCAATAGGGTTAATAAATAAATAAATAAATAAATAAATAAATATATAAAAATAAAAATAATTTTTGTAACTTTTTAGTGGTTGTGTTTGAAGGCTGTTTAATTTGTTTTTAAGAACTCTTATTTTTAAGTTTTTAGTGCCGGTTTTAAATCTTCAGGTGGAACGTCAGGTCCACTTTTGGAAATATTTCTAAATGTAAGATCGTTTATTTTTTTGAGCTCTAGGTTTGTGCCAAGTGTCATAAGAATCGGTTACGTCTGGATATAGAATATCAAGTTTTAAGGGGCATGGCTTTGTTTAAGCACATTTCAACAGCCCAAACTATTTACCAAATTTCGTTCAGATCAGATAAGTAGAAGTTTATATAGTTTAAAAATGAAGTGGTGGTCGCGCCCACCAGCATAAGATTGCTTTACTTTCAGAGCGCAGGGTATTGCTATGAACACAACTGGGACAAACGACGAATTTTTCGGTGCGAATTTTCGTCGTAAAAAATAAAACACATTTGTGCATATGAAAATGAACACAACACCGCCGTCGAACGCAATTCGTCGTAAGTGACGAACTATGAGATAGATTTATTTCTATTTTCAGCGTTGTCAACTCGGTGCTTTTCGCACCGTTTTTAGTGCTTTTTGAAATTTTCGACGCGGAAAATTTTGTAGTTGGTGCTCAGTGCTTTTTTAAATTCATTTTCGGTGCTTTTTGTTTCGAGGCGGTGGCACTAAACCAAAAATTCAAAGAGAAATTTCCTAACCTATCATTTAAAATGCATAAGCGCTTTAAGTTAAATGGAGCATTTCAAAAAATTCTACTAAGATTGTACAAGGCTTGGTTGAAAAAATACGTGACATATAACCCTCAAATTTTAACCTTTAAACGCAGAAGTTGATCGCGTTTTGCTTTACATAAAAATTTTCCAGAAAATTGTGTTGTGAATATAGCTGCCGTTTTTGGTTATTTGAAACCAAAACTGATTCTTATATGTATACATAATTAAAATGTGTATCGCATGCCTCAAATTTTAAATTTTAGGAATGGAATGCCAGATCAACAATTTCGTATATTTTTTATATACATACATACATATTTATGAATAAACATATTATTAATATAATTATTTTTTTTAATTAGTGCTTTTTTACTTAAATTACGCGTTTTTTTCCTGGTTTCAGTGCTTTTTGAAATTTAAAAGTTGACAACGCTGTCTATTTTGTACGCCGACGAACGACGAAAAAACTAAATTGAGAGAAAGTTCTCTCTCTCTCTCTCTCTGTTTTTCTACACACAACAACCAACTTTATCAAATATGAAAAAGGAATTCGGTGAGTAAATTCGCCGTTATTGTGCTTCACACGACGAATTTACGCAGCGAACTCTTATCGACGAAGAAATTCGTCGTTCGTCCCAGTTGTGCTCCTAGTATATGTGTCGAGTTTCATAGGAATAGGTTGAGTAGAAGCTCATGAAACTATAATTAAACTTTAATGGAAGCGACTCTCCCTATTTTTTAAGAACGATATTGCGTCCTTAGAAGAGTACAAGGGGTGTACCAAGTTTTGTGAGAAGGAACGAAACATTCAAGTGAATGGATGGACAAAGGAAAAATTTTTATAGACGTAAGGGGGACTACGCTTTACACAATGGGTCTATGTATAATTGCCTTATACATATGTATGTTATACCGTCTGTATCGATATAGAACAAAATAAAACGCATTAAGTTTGATGATTTCTAAGAATGCAGTACACGAAACTCATACTTATGATTGCTCTGGGTGACCTTCTTGCAATAACTCTTGCGCGATACGTTGAGATATGCGGAACTTATTTTTGTAACAAATTTTAATTTAATATTTCAATTTAATACGCCCTTATTGTGATTGGTAATTTTTCGGCGAAAGTCAGGCGTATTATACTGTATTAGAGAAAAATATAGTTTGATTTCTTTAATCAACTACAAATATTCGAATGTAGAATGTTGCATATATCCTAGACTTGTCACATCTGCAATATTTGCTCAGCAGTTTGTAACGAAGAGTATTATTCAAAGAGAGTAGCGCTGTAAACTGTCTAGCCAATATATATTCTACAACTTCAAATTATCAACTGTGATACTAAGTGAAGAAAATTGATTTGTAAGTAGCGGCAGATAGCTTCCGTGACTCCCTTTTCCAAACTTTTTAAATGATGCATTCATTAAACAGGATAGCAATCAGATGATCCATTTTGTAATTCGAAACGAACAAAAAAAAATACTTTCGAATTTGCATATACACAAGTATGACCATAATTAACATACAAATTAACAAGTAGTAATTACAAAAAATAAAAATAGAAAAACCAGACTGCGACCGACCAACTTTGAACCGTTCAATATCCTAAACGGTCATTCGAATTAAAAAATCATAAGAGAAACCTAAAGATGACTTTAAAATACCTGTCGAATGGTACCCATTTTGAAATACTTCGCCGACCTTTTAATTTTTTCATATTAATAAAATGGCGACTGTTGGCCGCCATATTGAACTTTTACTACTGCCATATCTTTCGTGACACTCCCGGGATTAAAACAAATCGATTGACGTAAGAATCATTAAATCGGTTTACGCAATCGGTTTATATAACGCCGCAAAAAAACACACATACATGCATACATACATAGGCTGATGAACACAATACGAAGGGCAGTCGGGTAAAAAGTAGTTTCTTTCATTTCTAATTACAGAGAATGTCTCACTCAGCAAACCTGATATGTTGTTTATGCCCGATAAAACTTGCGAAAGAAGTTGCCATGAAGCAAACTACGAACATCATACTGCGCTGACTGTTTGACATTTATGATTGATCAGTATATTTCCCTATGCGAAATATCTTTTGTCAATGAAACAAAAATGCAATTATTAGCTAGTGTTGTTTTTTCTTGCGGAACCTAAAAATCGCCGAATTATGAAGTTTTAACACAAGGCTACATCCTAACATGCTTTTTAATGTAAAATTTTATGGCACAACAATTTCAATTTTGACACTTATGCTAACTTCATGCCAAATTTTGATTATACATTAGGCCGTAATTTTGCTACTTCTACCAAATTATGTTGAGGCTTTTCTTAGAATGAGCAAAATGTGATAAAAAAAAATCTCTCACACTTAGAAAAAATATTCTGGGCAGTAAAGCAACAACAGGCAGCATTAAACCAACAAAAATCTCGTCCTCTGAAACATTTTCATTATTTTTTTTATTACGGTATGAAATTTTTGTTTGTTTGTTTTTTTTAATCCGTATGTGCTTTATTAACGGATGATAGAATGTTGGATGTATGTTGCGAAGAAAATACATCAAAAAGTTTTATTTGAAATTCATCTTAAATACGATGCCATATATTCCTAAAAATGTGCTACAAATTTTGTTAGCTTGTTTGTATCCTGTTTCGTTCCCAGCGATTTGCTGCTATTTTTCATCAAGTGTCAAATAAGAGTAAAATTAAAAAAAAAACAAAAAAAACAGAAAGAAATAGAAGAAAAACAAAATTACACAGCAGCCATGACACCAACTCCTTAAACGTCAAACTAAACTTGGTAAGAGTATATTTCTTGTTTTACCCCCTTTTTCAAAGCAGAAAATTAATCTCACACATACGAAAACTTACGACATTAAATTCAGGATGTGTTGATTTTTCTTTTTTCCAAAGATAAGGTTATACAAAAAATATACATGCATGTTGATGATGATGACGGTGTGCCCATGTAAGTTTAAATACCAGAAAAAAAAGTTTTACGACCTGCAATTTTATACAAATTTAAGCTCTTAAAGATGGCATTAGAATGAATCTCTGCTGTGTCGTGTAGCATTGTTGATTTCCCTAGAGGTTTGTACAGGGAATCTGAGGAGAAATATTTCTAACGGAAACAGTAATAAAACTGAGGAGAATATGGTTTACTCGTGTAAATATAATGAAAATTTTAAAACAGTTTTAGCGTTCTTGGCTGTTTGTTTGGTTACGTTAAACAGTTTTACCTTTTTGTACATGCTACTGAGGTTTTATTTTTTGTATTTATTTATCTTGTATTTTTTTTTGTTTATGTGCTAAAACGCGCTCTGCAACCAAATCATCATGTCGAATTGCTAGTAGGAAGGACTAGAAGATTTGTTCAGGCAGCCATTTCTAAAATACAAAACCATTTAAACAAAAATGCTTTAATAAAAAGATCCTTATCTTATGCATGTACTTACACACGAGGGCGGTCCAAAAACTAGCAGAGCTAAAAAATACCACAAATTTGTGAAAATTATCTCTCTTTTTCTCAATATAATATTCTTTTAGCTTTTTCTTTTATAGTAAGACCTGTCAAAAGCGGCAACACTGTTTTTCGCCCAATGCTAATATCATCACACAAATGCTGCCGTTAATTATTTTTTCTTTTTCAAGATAATCCATAAAAATTATCCCACGAGGATGGAATGGATGTGTGGGAAGTGGTGGACCCCTGTCTCATCCATGGTTAGGAATCCACTCAAAAACTTGGTTTGATTCCGGAAACATTCTCACTACACTGTTTTTTTATTGAGTACAGCTTTCTTATCTTTAAATTTTCAATCAATATGCGATATATCGAGCCCTTTTTGGATTTTATAGTGTAAGCGACATGTTATCGAAAATACTTTTTTTTATTGAATTTAAAATTTTACGGGCCTACATATAGTTTAGAATTATCAAAATGCCAAAATTGTTGATAACTTTTAAGATACAGACTGCACAATCTTATCGTAAGCGTAAATTTACGTGCAAAAACAAATTTGGATATTGTAAAAAAACTTTCTCCTGAAAAATTTAGTTTTTGTCGCTTACAATAAAATCGAAAATAAGGCTCATTATGTATATTACTTTTTGAAAGGCTTATGACTTTTGCTAGCTCACGAACCTTAAGCCGATCGACATCCAATACAATTTTGGAGATTTTCTTAAACGTTCCAGTGTGGATGTCTCAATTGGGCAACAGCTACTAAGGTGTTCGTCTTGGCAGCTCGAATGGGTTCGTTTAAACGTAAACTCGGGTGTAATATTGTTTGAACTGTGATCTTTCAAATTAAAGTATTTAATTATATAACTGTGACAAATTTTTTCCAGATTTTGAACTTCTCGGAGATCGATTTACTTTGATAACTCCGAAAAAAAGAATACTAAACAACGTGGCAGTGAAACCAAGGTAATAATATACTCCCTTCATATATACGTCAGGTCAACTGTTTTTGAGCCCACCCTCGTACATACGTGCGATATTAAATTGTGTCATAACCTTTGGGAATCCTGTGGCTGTGATTTGAGTCCAAATTGTACCAGACATAACCCAGTGAAAAAAAATGGAAGTCATTCTAGTGGAACTACATTTTCATTGCTTCCAAGAAATCGATATTTTTAATTTACCGAGAGTGAGCAAAAACCATCTAGAAGCTTATTTTAGTCACACAAAACCTTGTAACTCCTCCAAAGTGTTAGAAAATACTCACCAGAATTTTAAAAAAATTTATTTTTTAAAGAAATTTATGAACTATTTTTAGTCTAAAATTTAAAAGTTATTTGCTTAAATTTACATGAAAACACTGTTTCGGGCTTAAATTCGTATAAAAAGAAACGAATGTTTAAAATAGCCAACTATTTACCATTTTTCCTAGATGAAAATATTATCATAGAACACAAAAAAGGGAATTTTTCTTAATATCGCTTCCAATTCAGTGGCCAGGCATCGAAAAAGATAACTTCTTGCAATGACAACCCTATGTAAAAATCATTAGATCGGATCGAAATTTTCAATACTTCTAGATCGCAAACTCTATATTTTCATGACTTTTTTGGAGTGTCTTTTTTTACTGGGAAGTTTAACTAATATGTTGGTAAAAGGGTTGATGTTTAGGCTAGTAATACTCGTTAAATCTTTCTGGAGGCGTGTTCTATTAGCTAGTTTAGAGTTCAAATCAAAATTTCAAAAAGATTCAATGACTTATGCAATTAATAATTTTTTTTATATTTATTTTTAAAGATAAGTTACACCAAGGCAATGAATGTTCACTATTATTACTATGTTTTACCTTCTTTAGGAAAGGGATAGTGATAGAGAGACAGGTGGTGAGAGAAGAAGGTATAGAGGAACGCTTCATTCTTTTACAACTTCGCTTTTCTGCACATTTCTAATAATGCAGTTTTGCAGCGCCTCTGGTGTCAATGAGGCGTTGTTGTTGTCATCTAAGTCAAACGTGAAAATTAAATAAAATACCTTTGAGCATATTTTAAACAATTATTTCGGATGAAGTATCGTATTCATTACAAATTAACGAATCCAAATATTCACACTGTTAGATTCTATTTAAAATATCTGTACTGCCACAACCTAATATGAAGAAATTTTCTGCATCTACCAAAATGATTGCAAAATTTCGTAAAATCTGTTCTTTCATAAATTGAACATTTTCTCCATGGCACTTGGTTTAAAATATATCTTTCCAAGCAACATCTAATTAAATTTCATAATAATATAACTTTTTATGAACATTGTAACTGTGTTAACACAAGTTTTCTTCTCTCGTTTCATAAATTTTACAATTTTCTCTATTTTTTTCAATAATTTTATTTTTCAAAAAAGGCTCCAAACAGAATAGAAAATAATCATTAAAAAAGAAACTCAATTCAATTATATTGTATATTTAATGGCATTTTGCGTAAACAAGGTAGTTGGGGCCATACGTTGTGTCCCATATTTCAGACATTACTAATGAGACACATACACAAATTCGTATAGAGATCACAGAGAAGAAAAAACTATAAATTCATAAATTTATGATTTTTCAAACCAAATAATTATAAAATTAATGGCGCAGTAGATTTAATTTATTTTTTCTTCTTGTCTTCTGTTCAATTATTGCAACTGCCATGATCAAGATTTATTAATTAAAGAATTTTGAAATTTACAAGCATAAAAAATGTGCATGAAAATTTATTGCGAAAAAACCTTAGAAGCAAAATATGAAGGGGAAATATTTGTGACCGCGAACAAGAAAGCTGCAATATCTATCGTGTAAATATCTATAAAGTTATCAAACACAGCAGCAGAAGCTAAATTCCCCATTTTTTGCAACAAGGAAGAAAATGAAATAAGTTGCAATTAGAATTCAATATGTCTCAAATTGTTTTGTGAATGAGACAAAAAATGTTGGACTTAGATATATACTCATATGTATATTTTAGATATTTTTCTTTATTTACTTGTGATAGAAATCCTCAAATACTTGCTTTATTAAAGTTTATACAAATTCATTAAATTCGATTTCTATCAAAATCCTTGTCTGTTCTCGAAGGTCCACTTAAACATTTACACTGACTGACTGCGCCCTCAGATATTAAAAAACGCAGTTTTTAAAATTTTTCACTTTAGCAAACCATAAAGAATCTTGATTTTTTTATTTTTTTTATTTTTTTGGGTCTTCTAGCGTGTCATTCCCAAAATACATACATTTCGTACATTTAAAATTGAATACATTTCATAAATTGGCAACATGTTATTTAAGTTGTATTTATTTTAATTTGTTGCATATTTTTGTTTGTTAATTTGTTTTTTATGCACATTAAAATCATTTAAATCATTAACTTAATTCGTTCAAAAAGTTGTTTCAAACGAACAGCAAAAAAAAGGCCCCCAAAAACAAAACATTCATTCATCTGTTTAGTAAATTTAGGTACGAAATTATAAAAAAAAATTATGTTGCTAAATAAGTTTTCAGAGAGAAGATAAATAGCAACACAGACAGACAGACAGATATGCAAACAGAAAAACTAACAGATTATTGTCATCATTTGGCTGAATTCGTCAACACAAGTTAGATAAATTTCACATAAGCAAAAGTGCAACAAAAGTTTTGAGGCAAAATAGCAAACTTAAACGAATCTACAGCACCCTACAGGGAACCAAGAGCTTGTCTTAATAAAAAAACTCATAAGTTGAGGCGGACTCTTAAATTAGATATTTTTAGAATTAGAACTTAAACGACGTCAACAACGAATTTCGCAATAGAGATGGTAAGCGTAGTATTTACGATCAAAATGCATGACTTGCATTATAATAATATTAGTGAAATTTTTTATGTATGCCTCCCACCAAGGATGCTTAAACCAAAATCAACATTTTTGGATTTTTTGCACATGCATGTCTGCACCACAAAAATAGAAAGATAAGGTACTAAAGGCAGTAGGTTATATATCGACCTGTCAATTTCTATACGTAAAAAGTCTTTGTATGTAGTTTGACAACTGTGTTGCACTTAGCTTGTGTATAAGATGATATTAATTTATCCTGCAATGCCTGCACGTGTACAGCGAAAGCTTCATGCATACTTATGCAATGCTTGTCTCATGCATTTTGACCGTGAATACTGCCCTTAATATTCGATGGAAAATATTATCGGCTCATTATTATAAAATCTCCGTAACGCGCTATATATTAAAAAAAAATTCTTGGTATTTCATATTTTAAAGTAACCCAGCTAGCCTATTCAATCGCAGAAGAGTCTATTGTAAATAGTATTCAGAGCATATTCAGACGAGGTCATATTTTAATCGTGGAAGATTCGTCGTACGGGAGAAACTTACCAAACACGATTCCTGCACAAGAGGCGCAGAAGGGGCTTTTATTACTCTTAGATGCAATCATTTGAAATTTGTCTAGAGATTATCTTACCTAACACTTTTTTGAAGAACATTGAGAATCGTATGAAGTTCCTCAAAGTTAATCTTATATAAGCTATTGAGAGAGTTGTACAATAATCATTCGATAACGATTTGTGGAATAGTAAAAACTCAGCAGACTTTTATTTTGTGAGTTAAATATAAAAAAATTAAATGTTTTAGTACTTATTAATAAGATTTTACATGGAAAATGGATGCTTAGTATGTTTAATTTTCCTTTTTTAAACGTCTATCGCTTTTATCTTTGGCAAGCACAAAATTGTGCTGCAAGAACTTCGAATGACACAGATATATATAAAAATTCAATTAAATAAAAGAATTAGATTATGTTAAAAGCTGTTTACGTACCTACAATAATTTAATGAATATTTGATGTAAAATACCAAACACATTAAATTTATACTTCACTTTAATAAATCTTTAATTCATATGAAACAAGACTTGGAACAACCGGCCAGATTATTATTGAAAACTTAAATGAAGGCATCAGCGAGGAAGGGAAGAAAAAATAACAATAAACAAGAAAATAAAATAGAACAAGCATATTTCAGATAAATGTATCGTCGATTAAACATTGCAAGACTTATAAGAGTTAAGAGTTAAACACAAAGTGTACAATATCACTCTCCAAATAATCATCACGAGATTCGTTGAGGAGTTGTTTATTAAACACTATCGCCTTTTAAACTGCTCTTGGCTAGCTGGGAAGGACTATAAAGGGGAAAATTATAAGATATATTCCGCCCGATTTTTTTTTACAGACATTTCTAATGGGATTATGAAATTCAGACATAATTTAGTAACAGTCTTGAAGAAAAATTTCGAGAGACGAAATTCCTAAGAAACATCGATTATTGGACATTTAGCAGTTTTTTGCCGCTACAAAATTTAATAAATCGGACACTTCTCTCGACACTCGTATTTCCGCTTCAACTGATTTTGACTACGGCCTCTCCTCATCGTAGCATGACATGATGTGTTTTCAAAATTTTAATTTCAGAAAATGAAATATATAGTGTATACGATTTAACAAAGTTCTTAGTAGTTGTTAACATTTTATGTAATTTATTTAAATGTTTTAATTACACACTCATTTGTTAAACAATATTTAAAATTTTTCTGTGAAAAGAAAAACAATCTATTTGAAACATGCTCATGATAAATGACGTATTTATGTCAAATCTTAAAATGTTAAATTAAAAATCATTTGCTAAACAAGAGCAAACAAAATTAATTTTAATTACTATAACAAAAAAAAAACTATTCAAAAACAGAAAATATTTTGCAAAAATATTAAAGTAATTAATTAGGATTTAGTTGAACTGAAAATCGATACGAAATATTTCTTTCAACGAATATCTAATTCGAGTATATATTTTTAATTGTTTCCCTGTTTCCCTTTAACATGCACTTTCTGCCTGCGGCAAGCAACATAACAATATAAATATTTGCAACTATTGCTGTATTTTAAAAAATTTTATTTTAATTCAAATAAAGTTTTATACTCCAAATAATTTAAAACAAAGGAAAGAACAAAAAAAAAAAGAATGCTATAAATAAATATATGGCCATCTGTTGCTATTTTTAATACTGCGTTTTTGTTTTAGAGGTATAGAACATTAATTTGTCAAAACTGCCCGCTTTAATCTGATATTTTACACTTGTCTTATGTTAAGTTTGGTTTGCTTTTCATCATAAACAATCATCATTGAACAATTATGTTCAATCCGAAATTCACGGAAAAAATTTGTTCAATGTTTAAGTTAAATTTTGGTCAAATACATACTGTAATCACTGTTGCCAGAACTTATAGAGTTGAAATCGTCAAAAACTACAGATTTCTGTGTAAAAAATCGTCAAGAAAGTCAAGTCATTTTAGAAAATCGTCAAAAATACGTCAAATCAAAAATACAGGGTGGCCCAGAAAGACCGAAGTGGTGTAAATTCCTTATAACTTTTTATTTAAGACATATTTTTTTAATTTTTTGTTTTTTAAATACAGTAAATTTATAGGGAATATTTTTAGATTAGTTGTTAAAAATGATATCCCGCAAGTGGAGGCCATTTTCTGCATCGCACAAATGATCTCTTTTCAACACATTTTCCATGACCTTTCGCAAAACTTCCGGTATTATGTTGTTAATTTCGTCTGGAATATTGGTTTTTAATTCCTCAATAGTCCTAGGCTTATTAACATAAACTTTCCCTTTTAAATAACTCCAAAGGAAACAGTCTGGAGCGGTTAAATCCGGGGAACGCGGAGGCCAATTAAAATTGCTTCTACGCGAATTTATTCTTTCCCCAAAGATGTCGCGTAAAATAGCCATTGTGGCCCTCGGAGTGTGCGCTGTGGCTCCATCCTGTTGGAACCATATTTGCGGATGGTTTTCCACGGTTGGCTTTACAAAATTTTCCAACATGGCCCGATATCGATCACCATTGATGGAAATGGCGACATCTCTTTCATTTTCCAAAAAATATGGGCCAATGATCCTTTCTGAAGAAACACCGCACCAAACAGTACACTTACCTGAATGTAATTGTCGTTGATGAAGTACTCTCGGGTTTTCCTTAGCCCATATCCTAAAGTTTTGCTTGTTAACAAACCCATTTAATTGGAAATGGGCTTCGTCACTCATAAATAAGTTATGAATAATGGAAATGGAAAGAGCACATTTGTGCGAAGCAGAAAATGGCCACCACTTGCGGGATACAATTTTTAATAACTAATCTAAAAATATTCCCTATAAATTTACTGTATTTAAAAAACAAAAAATTAAAAAAATATGTCTTAAATAAAAAGTTATAAGGAATTCACACCACTTCGGTCTTTCTGGGCCACCCTGTATTTAATTTTTTTGTATTTTAAATGTTTTATTGCAAAAACTATTACAATGGTTCAAACTTATTAACTATGCTTTCAAAAAATATACACATATGCATTAATAATTATATGTATATGTATACAACCTAAACATGAAAACCATTTAAATTAAAAATAAAAGTTAAAAAAACTTAAAATGAAATCATAATTCACATACGTACATATACATATATTTATTTTTAAAACAGATAATTTATAAAAAAAAAATAATTAGTATTTTTGTTATAGAAATACTTTATGTATAAATATCAATATTTAACATTTTTAACAAATTTGAACTGATCTCAGTGTCATAGCAGTTTGACTTTTTAAGTTTTAAATAGTCCTTTGTGTATAGAATGGCTTCTAACCCAATAAGCAATTTTGTTTGAAATCAAGTGTAAAACAATTGTTATTCAAGTCCCATATTCAATTGTCAAGGGTTGATTTACACTTTATTTCAATAGCATTCTCCAGTGAAATGAGTACTTGAATTCAACTCGAACATTTCAATTGTATTATAGTTCAATTCAAGCCTTGAATTATACTGTAATTCAACATTGTATTGCAATTGAATTCAAGAATATTTCAAGCTTCAAAAACAATGCGTCTAAAATAGAAAGGAAAGTGCAATCGAGAAGTTTTCTTATAATTACTTTATGCATATTTGCCTTCACTATTATTTTCACTATTTTGAACACCTTTTGTTTTTGAAAACCCCACTTTTTTATATATTTTTGATATTTTTTATCATAATTTAAATTTTATTAAAAAATAAATTACTTATTTGACAAGATTTGAACATGTTGTATGTTGTTTGATTTCTTATTTCCATATATTTTCAAACTTGAATATTACTTGAAAAATTGTTTGAATTCGACTTTGTTTCCAATTAAATTTAAAGTGCTTGAATTTGAATTTTTTCAGTGCTTATTGGGAAAGAATCGTTTTGTAAACGATTACGAACTTTGGTTTTATTTAAATTCACCTGACTAAATATCCTTTCGACATTTGCCGATGAGTGTAGTAAAATCAAACTTATCGGTTCTTTCTTTTGAATTGATTTTCTTAAAGCATGTGTAGTTGAACAAAAAAAATCTTAACATAACATAAAACCAACTCTAATAATGCAATACTAAGCAAAGTTGCCATATATGTTAAATTTAGAAAAATCGTCATTTCTGCACCTAAAATCGTCACTTTTGAGAGGTGAAAATCGTCCAAATGCAGAGAAATCGTCAATTCTGGCAACAGTGACTGTAATAAGGAAGCATTGCGCATTTGAAGTGAAGAGTATTCCTAAGGTATGGTCACTCTTGGCAAACATTTGCCCCAAAAATTTTGAGCTCTAAATAATATTGCAAACCACCTTGATTCAGACACGTGAAGTTGAACAATGTCATAGAATTCAATATTATTGGAAACTGTTTAACTTAATAAACATGTGTATGAGTTAAAAGTATTTTCATTGATATGTAGTGGTCACGCTTTTTAAGACAAATTTTTGCCGAAGTGTGATTGAATTTTTTTTGTATCACAAGACAGCCTAACAAGCCGCAAAGTTGGATGGATCCAAGCAAGAAGGAGTAGTACTGGATCGTAGAAACTTGGCTCCTAACACATCATGTTTTTTAAATGTATTCTCGTGGCATTTATTATACTAAGCCAATAACAAATGCTGTCGTACTATAAACGTAGCACGATGGTTGTATTGGTGTACGTGTATATGACTTTTAACAAGCGATGTCGCCAAGACGTCTTGTTTAAACAAATAATGAAAATAAGTACGGTATATACATGTATGCTTGTTATTTTGCATATTGTACGTTTGGGTGGGTGTGTAAGATTTAGATGGTAAGCTATTATGTTTGTCTTTAAGGGAAGTTTTTTAACACAAGCCCACACAACTCATTTAAATGCATTTGTGCGTTTGTATGTGCGCAGAAAAATAAGAGAGCATACAAAAATTATGTAGGTATGTATGTATGTACATGCATGACGTTAGTATACGCGTCAATGAGAGAAAAAAGCACAAGCACCACAAATTCTTCAGTCACGAACTATTTTCTTCTTTACTCTTATACCTGCAATAAGTTAAACAAATGTATTACCAAAAACGTTGTTTAGCGTTTGTTTCAGAAGATTTCACTGTAGTAAAGCATTTGAAATTGCCCTCATGTCTTAAAAGTTCTTATAAGACGTCTTTTGCAGTTCTTTAATATGTATTGACTAAATAAACAAAGACAGCCAGTTAAGAAAAATTGGCCATGCCCACTGCCAACCCTCCCACACAATTAAAATCGATTTTTTTTTGCATAAAATTTGTTCTGTACAAGTACAGTCCACAAATTTAACTCATACACTTTCTAGAATAATCAGCTAGGCCACGCCTAACCACCCATGAAACCTATACAAAATACAGCAAAATTTTGTATCATATTGTTACTTCTGTCCTTTCTAAACGTGTGAATTTGTATTATACTCGTACGTGCAGTGCAACCTTTTTAAAAGATTTATATTGCTTTTTCACCCTTTTCTGAGAAAAACTACGTTTTACGTTTTTAACTTTTTAAAATTTTGTTTTTTTTTTTGGATTAAAAGGTTTGCAATTGTTATAAAATCAGAGAACTTTTGAACACACAATGTTAAATAATTCACTACTAGAATACCACGATGTTAACTAAGCTGACTTTTACACACTACTCGAATCGACTGAACTGACTCCGCTGTAGCAGATGCATCGCCCTTTTTATGCTTAATACAAGTTTTCCATAATTCAAACAAGACTAGATCTCGATAACGTCATTCTGAATTTGTTGTTGGTGTATTCCTTCTATTGCTTGGTTTATATGAAGTTTGACTATAACAGCGTTAAGATATCAGCGTTTTTCTTTATTTGGATCTCAAATTGTGTCTGTTGAATATTTTTATTAAAAAACAAAACAACTGTCAATTTATTTTGGTTTTTATATCACGATTTGTCTCGTCAAAGTGCACCAAAATAAATAAAATGCATGCACTGACCTTACTTGTTTTAAAAAAAATTACACCTTGAATTCTTCAAATAACAACACAATTTTTCAAAAACAATTAAATTTTTTAAAACAATGAACTGTATATGCCGAATTTCTTTTCATTACTCTAGTCAGCTGTGTCTCTTTTTTTTTAGCACAATAATAGGGTTGACATTATTTCAAGTTAGAGTATCGATGCTTTAATATAGAAACAATCTGACTCAGTATATTTATAAAATCGGATCTTACGCATACTTCAATAGAAATATCTATCGAAGCATGAAAAAATCTCAATTTGGAAAAATAATGAGTTAAGATGTTTCTACATTAAATTATAAATAAAAACTATTTTTGAAAACGTTTGCAACATAAAGTATTGCAATAAAGATGATATATACGCGAAGCAACTAAGTCGCACTACAAAATCGCGGCGTGTCCTTTGGACGCTATTTCTTAAGTAGTCTTCTATTTATCGGTTGGTCGCACTTCGGTTTTGTCGAGTTACAAGCAGTTTGTAGAAAACGACAAAACTGAATCATTATAGAAGCATTTCTATTATTATTGTTGTTGTTTGTGTCTGGCATCTGGGATGCCTTATGCGTTTGTGTGGTTGTATATTTCTCAGTAAGCAGAAGTTGTAACATTACAGTTGCTATTATACTTTTAATATAGTCTTCTATGTTTGTGGGGTTGTCAATAATAATTTATTTACTTTTTCTTTTTGTATAAAAAAATTCCATTAAAACATTTTTATTAGGTTTGTTCACGTACATTTTCGTAATAATACTGTAAATCATTTGAGAAAAAAATTTATTTGTTCTTTTTGACTACATCGTCACATTCCAAATTTTGTTTCAATTTCTCATGTGTTAATCTAACCAGATTACAAGGGTCTGATGATAACAACTAGCGACCAAAAAATACAGTGTTTCTCTCACAAAATATTAGCCTTTACTTCCATTAATCCAAAGAAAATATTGCCAAATTTCTCTTCATTGAATGAAAACTTTGAACAAAAGTAGAGCTACATAATTTTTTCCCCATTAAAAACCAAAAATAAGTTAAGTTTTAGGGGTTTATCGATTTGGTCATATTTTCTTAACAATAAATGAATTTTTCAATTATTTTAAAGTCCAATTGAATGATCAAGAAAATTACATAAAGGCTGTTTTTTTTATAGAGTGACACAAGTTTAAATCATAATATAACAAAGAAATATATTTTTAATATTAATAAAACGGGCTTTATTGGATTGCATATTTTAGAAAATTATTATTTAAATATGATTTCTAACAAACAATCAATCAGCGCATCTGTTTCAAAGTTTATAATAATGCAAATATTATATTGATACGTTTTGTAAGTCAGTCATCACATTTATACATCTCTCTACAAAACTGTATTATTAGACTTTTTAAATTGAGTGGTAGAAAAACAAGGGTGTTGGAACCAAAATCCCACTGTGTGCTGCACAGTGCATGCTACAATAGATTTATTGAAAGAAACTTTCGCAAACGAACATTTAAACGTACTGAAACTGTACATTGGTTCGATAAACATTTTCTTTCATTGTTTGATAAACAAGCTTTAAGTCTTTTTTATATTTTACGACCCAAAAGAATCATACCACAGAATCATCTAAAGCAGTCTACATGCACATTAGACATATACATGCATACATTTGAAGTTGAAAGGAATCTGAACACAGATCACATTATATGGCCTGGCCTGGTCACCATTTCAGCTGCATTGACATAAATGAATTTTTTTATTCCTAACCTTACACTCCAAGCAAAAATTAACTAAAAAAATAAGGTTTAAGTTAAATATATTGCTAAAAGCTGTGAAATTTATAGACACACGTATATACAATAAACATTAAAATATTTGCTTGTTCAATTGGTACTGAATGAGGGAAATATTAAATTAAGTAATCAGCGTATTCCATCTATGTGTTTGTGTGTGCTTTGATGGTGGGCAGACTTTCATGTTAATATTGTGTGTGTGTGTGTGTAGGTAAATCTGTATTTTTAAATATGAAACGGATGTAATTTAATTTTAATGTATGTATGTTCATTTTCCCGCATGGGGGTATCTTTAAACGTGAGATTGACTGAAGGGCTGTTTATATATGGTACGAGCATTAAAAGTAAGTAAACCATTTCCATGAAATTTGTTAAAAGGTTTGACAAGAACAAGCCATCTTATTTCAGCTATCAATCAAAATTATTCTGTTTGAAATTTTTGGGGAATATTCATATGTATTTGGTTTTGAATAAATTGATTTGTTAATAGTAAAATACATTATCGCAATGTTTATAATTTAAAACCATTTGAAAGTTAGCAAAGCAAAATATACACCGTGTTTTCTTAAAGAATACCAAGTTTTACGTATTTAAGAGTAAAAAGTTCTAAACAAGTGCATAAATAAAATGTTTACTTTAAATCAATAAAGTTTGGAAAAAATTATTATGATGTTCTATTGTTAGGATTAATAAAAAGTCAAAGATTAATCACTTTAATTTAATTGTTAATATAAAAGAGAAATACAAATTATGAATAGGTACAATTAATTAATTTTTTAATGTAAGGAAAATTTACCACAGTTTGATAAATATTTATCAGATGATTTTAAAGAAAATTAATCAAATTAAGAAGAAATAGGCTGTCAAAGAACAAAGTATGCCGAAGAAATATATTGATTGGGAAGTAATAATAGTTCCTTTCCCTTTAAGTGCTGTAAAAAAATAGTCTTTGTTGGCGTATTTCTGTTATGAAGTTTTTGTTATACATTAAAGAACACCGCAACGTTTTTTCTCTAATCGATGACCAAAATGTCAAAGTCGAAGTTAAAATACGCTGACCATTTCATATACATATGTATGTAAAATGGCTAAAAAAAAACGTCAAACGAATTTTGTATATTAAGTTTTCGTTTATGATTAATAAATAATGTAAAAATTACTTCATTTAACAAAATGCGAACGTTCACTGAAGAATTTCAACTTAAAATCTACAAGTAAACAAGGTGAAAAAGGCAATTATTTTGCTTCGCATGTGTCTCATGCTACATGATTTACAATACTCTTCAAAGAAAGTCTTCCTTTTGAAATAACTTTATTTCATGTTAATTTAACATTCCAGTACTGTTAAATCAAAAGGAATAATCACGTTGAATCAAAGTTATTTCAAGTTGGAACAACGTAAATTCGATACTAATGTGTTCACCGTATTTTATTAATTATTTAACTTACTTATCTTTACTTACATGTAAATTACATGCCGTGAGAAAGCAGCTTTGATTAAGACCCCTTTTGCGGGTCTTGAATTTGTGAGAGAAGCGAAATAATAACGAACATAACAACAGAGTTTGATATACTTACAAATTTATTCTGTTCTTCGTTCATTTCCTTTGTTGTTTCCTTCGTTATGTACAGTTACTTCGCTGATCACGTTATTTTGGGGATGGCACCTTATCGAGCATTGTCCAAATTAAAGGTATTGACTGGAAAAGTTTGAGGGACTACTATAAAGGTGGGATTGGTTTGTTAATTTACATGAGAGCCCACAACAGGCCTGGACTGGCTCCTCTTTTCAACCTAACCTAATCTACTTCGCTGATACAGTAAAAATTGCCAAAGTAAACTTTGCGTTTAAAGTGAAAGACAGTTTAAAAGGAGTTAAGACTTTGTCAATGTGAACTTTTCACCTGCAAAAGCAGACTAATGCCACAAACCAGTAAGAAGATTTAGGAAGGTTTTGTTTGAAAATACTTTTGAGTTCTTGTGTTTGAATTCTCTTGTGTTTGAATTCTCTAAAAATCTATTATTGCCATGTTTTTAAAACATAAAAATTAAATTAAATTATTATACAATAGTTTGAAAAATATATGAAAAAAAAATGTTGGATATAATGTTTGGAACAAAATAATAAAGCAAATACACAAACCTTCTATCATAGACAATAAATAATAATTGTTTTAAAAAATGACAACTGTGGCTTTTTTTTCGTCCATAGACAAGACGATACAATCGTCGAACAGAATAAGGGAATAAGTTTCCCTTTCCCCTTGATTGAAACTTTGCTCATGCTCATGAACCTCTACTTATTTCATGCCAACCGCGATATTTATTATCACAAGTGTTTATTTTGTTTTAATTTAGCTCATCATCATCTGAATTAATTTCCTGATCTGTTAAAAACAAATATTTCCAAAATATGAGAATATAGCAGACTATAAAGCAAATAGATATGTAGATGATGATACGCTATTTACAAGTATTGAACAAAAACAAACAAAAAACAAAAAAAGCAGAAAAATTTTAAATTGAATTATAAAATCTGTCTGTCATACAATGAAAAATTAAATGGCAGCCCCCTTAACCTCAAGCAAGATAAATAAATAAATTGCATAGAAGGTCGGTATAAATCCTACAATTTACGAGTAATAATGAAAAAAAAAAAAACATTTGACTACGGGGAGACTAATTGAAACTTCAAATCATATTTGTCTTGTGTGATACGTTTTGTCCGCCTTTCATTTCATTCACAGTAAATAAGATACTTCAGTCGCATCGCTTTATTTCTCTCCCTACGAGTATATCTTTGGGATTTTCAGCCACTCAGTTTTCATATATTTATTTGACCAGTCATCATCCATTCATTTATTTCATGCATTCATTCATTTTGATTGAGTTTAATTAACTTTTATTAAATTTTGTCACCCTCTGATAAATGGAAATTGAAAAACTACATTCAAAATCAAGATGATGATGATGATGACGATAAAGATCGCTTTTGAAAAAAAAAATATATTAATATTATGAACTGAATTTTTGTTGAAATTTATAAGAGCATGAAGAGAAGACAAGTATGTAAAAGTGTATGCATGTTTTTTTTATCTTTCAACTCTACATAATAATATTTGTTTATTTTAAATAAATATTTTTATTGTTACATATTTTTTTTCTTTTTCTATAATATGTGTAAAGAAGTATTTTATTGCATAGACTTGTGCTTTGTAAAAAAAAAATTTATGAGGCGGAAGAATACACTTAAAAGTATTGTACAAAATGAGTCTTTGATTTGCAATGGAAAATAATGATACGAGATGCAAAGGGAATATAATTTCGATAAAAATAACCAGTGTTCACATGACAATTACGTGGATATGTGTTTTTTGTTTTCTTTTCAATTCTATTGCAAAATAAGTTCTGGTGGGAGCATTACAGTGAACTCGCGGTAATGCGAACAATTAAAAACCATACACATAAGTACATAGTTCTGGGATTTATATTGCTCGATAAACTTGCTTATTGCCAGTTCCCTTCCATTTTGCCTATCATTTTTAACCTCAGCCGATTGTCCATTAATTAAAAATTTCCCCAACTTATTTTGCTTTGATTTGGGCTCTGTTTTTTCAATTGACTGCAACTTACACTTGGGCCCTTGTTATGAGCAACTTTCGATCTTCGACTGTAGTCGAAAATACTGATCGAATAAATTTTCATTTGATATTATGACGAGCATTTGACAAAGCATGTGCTTATTGTGAATGTCATTGAAAGTGATAAAAACCAACAGTTTAAAATAATTTTTTATAGTCAATACATACTTCATCGAAAGCTAAATTCTGTTCGATAGAAAATTCGTTGCTCAATGAAATTTCGTTTCTCTGCTCATAATATTATTTGAACATTCAATTTTCGATGTCCGACAGCCAGCCAAGATCGAAAATCAAATGCAACTCATAATCAGGGCCTTGTTTTTATTTCGTTGTCAAAAAATATTAATGCCATTATTACAGTTTACAACTGAACTTAACCTCAAAACAACTTAACTGTTTTTGGCATTCTGAATTACAACTAATTTTAGTTGTATTCGAAACAATGCTCGAAAAGAAAAGGTTTTCATCTATGCTATGTTTTCTGAAACCATAGTTGCAATCACAAAACATTTTAAAAAGTTTTAGTTTTGGCCTTTTATATTTTTTTTTTGAATTCATGTTTTATGCACGCGGCAACAGTATTGGTTGAAAAATGGGATTGGTTGGTGTCTGGAATAATGAAACAAAGCTAATACAGGGTGGCCCAGAAAGACCGAAGTGGTGTGAATTCCTTATAACTTTTTATTTAAGACATATTTTTTTAATTTTTTGTTTTTTAAATACAGTAAATTTATAGGGAATATTTTTAGATTAGTTATTAAAAATTGTATCCCGCAAGTGGTGGCCATTTTCTGCTTCGAACAAATGTGCTCTTTCCATTTCCATTATTCATAACTTATTTATGAGTGACGAAGCCCATTTCCAATTAAATGGGTTTGTTAACAAGCAAAACTTTAGGATATGGGCTAAGGAAAACCCGAGAGTACTTCATCAACGACAATTACACCCAGTTAAGTGTACTGTTTGGTGCGGTGTTTCTTCAGAAAGGATCATTGGCCCATATTTTTTGGAAAATGAAAGAGATGTCGCCATTTCCATCAATGGTGATCGATATCGGGCCATGTTGGAAAATTTTGTAAGGCCAGCCGTGGAATACCATCCGCAAATATGGTTCCAACAGGATGGAGCCACAGCGCACACTCCGAGGGCCGCAATGGCTATTTTACGCGACATCTTTGGGGAAAGAATAAATTCGCGTAGAAGCAATTTTAATTGGCCTCCACGTTCCCCGGATTTAACCGCTCCAGACTGTTTCCTTTGGAGTTATTTAAAAGGGAAAGTTTATGTTAATAAGCCTAGGACTATTGAGGAATTAAAAACCAATATTCGAGACGAAATTAACAACATAACACCGGAAGTTTTGCGAAAGGTCATGGAAAATGTGTTGAAAAGAGATCATTTGTGCGAAGCAGAAAATGGCCTCCACTTGCGGGATATCATTTTTAACAACTAATCTAAAAATATTCCCTATAAATTTACTGTATTTAAAAAACAAAAAATTAAAAAAATATGTCTTAAATAAAAAGTTATAAGGAATTTACACCACTTCGGTCTTTCTGGGCCACCCTGTACAACACCTGAAATAAAAACCGAAATACAACTGATCAAAAGCAGTTGTCTCATGGTGAAAAAAGTTGCAATCCCTAATAAAAATTTGACAACTGCAACTAAACTATCTAATTGGTTGTAAATCATAATAGGGGCCTAAATTATCGTTGAGTCATCAAGCTTTGTTCATACAAAAAAAAAAAAAATATGTTCATATCAAGAACGTTCTCATTAGCGCGAGTTCAATGTAAATATGTACGTATAATATGGTTTTCATACACAAGGCATTTTATCCAAGCATAGACTTTTTCATAGGGAATTGAAAAAATTTTCTCTGAAAGTTAAATTTTATAGCAAGATTTTTCGAAATATTTTTTAAATAAGTATGCTTCATAAGAAATTCGCCTGGAAACGGTTTTACATTTTCTTATTCAAATTCATTTTAATTTAGTAATAGACTCATTGCATATAAAACCCACCAAAAAAATCAAATCGTGGTAGTTAAATTTAATTATTTTTACTACTTTGCTGAAAAATTTATTTATATCTCACAAACCTATAAGAGTACCATATAGAGATTTGGTGATGACATAGCGAAGGGGGTAAACAATAATAAACATATATTTTTTTAAAAATTTTAAAAGTACAATTTTTTTAGTTACAACATCATGAATTCTGGATTGCAAAAAAATTAAATCTATAATTGTGATGATTTTTGATTTTTATATCCGTTGAAGCACTATTATAATACCTTTAAAATAAGGCATAAATCATTCGGTTACCGTAGATATTAAAAAAGTTATAACAATTTATATGAAGGCAGTTTTAAGAAAATTTTTTATTTTTTTCGTGCAATGCATGCATTATAATTTGGGAACTGGCAATATTATTAAAAATTGTTTGGTATAAATTTTAGTTGTGCAAAATTTAACTACCATATCGAGTTTGGTTCGATTTGGAAGGGGTCGGGCTCAATCACTCGTTGGGTTTTATGTGGAATAAGTCAATAATAATTGGAAATCTGCGGTTTGCTGCAATAAAAAGAACATGCTCTATAAACATCACCAAAATAACTTTCCCTGTCACATGTAGTTTTTGTCAACATAAAAAAAATTTGTCCAGGCACAAATTTTGTCCAAAACAATGCTGGATAAAGTCAGCTTAAGCTTCTCAAAAATTAGCTTTGTTACAAAATAATTCTGATCTATAAGCACAAATACAATTAGGGAGTTCACAATTGCGTTTTAAAATATGTCTTAATTTTGCAACGTTTCAATTTTAATACTTTAATATGGTCTGGCAGGTTCGTTGTTTTTGTTTTGTATGTAAATCTAATTAATGACCAGGTGGCAAATTTAAAAGTATAAAACGAATGTCGTAATTTTCAATATGGCAATATGTTAATGTTAAACTAAAGATGTGAAAACTATGACAAATATTCTCTCTCACTCATATTATACTCTAATATATAAATAATATAAAGATGTATGTGTGTTTGCCAGACTTTGATATACACAGAATACGTATTTATATCGTTGCCTGCTCACAATGAAAGAATTAAGATGGCACAATATTGCCATGTTAAAATTTTAATATACTCATTGTGAATTCCCTAATTGTATTCATTTCTCTTTAAATGTATACAGAACTCATTGCAAGTTTGTATGAATATTAAATCTTCTTTGACTAATTATAACAAATATATAAAAACATTTAATTTCACACTGAACCAAAATAATTTTTCCTCAAAAATTTCCCCTAAATGAAAAATATCAGTCATCTTTTAAACGTACTAGCAGAGCCACCGTGTGATTTGTATTTTCGTATTCTTAAGCCTGTCTGATTCAATAAAAAATAATTTTCTTTTGGCCGAATTAAAAATAGATTTTTGTTTTTAACTCTCACAAATGAATATGAATTTGCTGTAGTTATTATTAATATTTCTCGCCTTTATTGCAAAAAGAATTTTTAATTGTGTGTAACCAGCAACAACAAAATATTTTGTACATTTTTATTCGATCCAAAAGTTACTCATACTAAAATTGGCTAAAAATAAAACTTACGAAATTAAAAAAAAATTAATTAAATATAGAAATGAAAACCAATTCACCTGAGTTGTGTGGAACGAAAATACGGGTGTGCACAACATATTCAATGTGTAACATAGAAAAGTGGAGGCGTTTTTCAAAACTACAAAAATGTTTGAAGGAAGAAATTTTAACAGATAATTAGGAATAATTATGATTAGTTTAGAAAATGCCCCATGACAAGGTTGTGAAATATCTCCCATACTTGGCTGCTACCGTTCAAGAGATGTGTATATTTTATTTTTCAACTGCATCTTCTTAAAAAAATCATTGCAATGCTGACTATCTATGCAACTTTTATATTTCTTATTATTGTTTGCTCTCCATTCCCAAAAATCGAGTACCCTAAATATGTCGAAAATTCTACTTAATGTTCATTAAAGCAAACATTTCTAATAGAACAATAGAACTTATCGAAGTGTGTTTGATGTTAAAAGTGTTTATTTAAGATATGTATATTGAGCTAAATAAATGAGGTTTTTCGTTTTGGAGAAAATGAATATACATACATTAGAGGCCTGCGTAAATAGTCTTGAAATGTAAATACGTCTTGTTTTTTTTAATGTATTCTCGTGGCATGTATTATACTAAACCAATAATAAATGTTATAGTTTAATAAGCGAAGCACGGTGGATGTATTGATGTTGGTGCATATGAGTGTTTACAAGCGATGTCGCGATGACTTCTTGTTCGTAACAAACACTCAAAAGACGTATGGCCTATTTCTCACCTGCGAAAGAAAACGTTCGACTTAAAATTTATATTGAAAACAACAATAAAATATGAAAATTTATTTTTGTTTTCAATATAAATTGTAAGTCGAACGTTTTCTTTCGCAGGTGGGAAATAGGCCAGTAGTGTTGATGCGTGTATGCTTGTTATTTTGCATATTTTACGTTTGAGTGTGTGCAAAATGTATATGGTATGTATTTAACGGTGGTTTTTGAGGCAAGTCCACACAACTAATGTCAGTACATGTGTGCGTTTGAATGTGTCACGAATTATTTTCTTCTTTACTACTATATCTGCAATACCTGAAGTCTTGTCAACATTGTTTATTAGCATTTGTTTTAGAAAACGTTGCTGCAGTAAAGCATTTGTAAGTGGTCTTTTGCAGGGGTCTAATATACATATGTATATACTATATGTAGAACAAAGGATACTAAACAATATTATTATAGATTTAAAAACAAGAATTTAAATGCTACCAAATGTCGTGCGAAAATAAAAGATAATTTAAGAATTCTTGCTCAATACAATAGTTTTAAATATCTAAAATAAAATGGTTAGTATTTTAGACATCTTTAAATAAAATAAATAAATAAATCTGGGGGCAAATGGCGGCACTCTTTATATCAAACGAAATTACGAAATATTTCCATTTCGTTGTGGTGAATACAATAGGCTGTATGTCAAAAAAAAATTAATTTGGTTTTATTGTAGCGTTGTAACCCAAATTAGAGCTCCTACAACTGCAACTTATCTTATGCCGTTAAGGCAATCAAAAGAGAGTTTTTGCCCCCTACTGCAATCTTATTAGGATAAATTGCAGTTGTAGGAGCCCCAAATTTTGGTTACAACGCTACAATAAAACCAAATTAAATTTTTTTGACATATAGCTTATTGCATTCACCACGACGATTTAAACTCTATTGAAATATTTCGTAATTTCGTTCGATAACGAGTGCCGTAATTTCCCCCTGAAGTTTCCAAACAGGGCGTCTGGTTTTAATTAATTTAATTTTTTTTATTTGCATTTACATAAAGCATGCTTTCAAACAGCCAAAACATATTTTCCATTTCATTTTACATAAATGCATGTATACATTGGCGACTTATTAATAAACGTCCCGAGTATCATGCGTATACAAGCATAACCCGACTTTAAGTGTGACAGACAGTCAATGCGCTTGATACGCATGTGTTTTTTAAATAATAGTTGTAGAGTGTTGAGTGTTTTAGTTGTTCGCATAACTAGAGATGCTTTTGTGCGCTGGAATCGGCTACAGTCATAGGTGCTTGAGAGAAAATATGTGAGCTTACGAATTGTTTGCGCTATAATTACTAAATTTAATAGTGTTTTAACACTGAACGCTAATACCTGGTTTTAAAACCATAAACAGCTGATTTTGTATTCACACTGCAAGTTTGTTAAATTCAGGTTTTATCTCAGTCCAATAACTTTGCTCAAAAAAACAAAATAAATCTCCTGCAGAAATGTATGTATTTGTTGTTGTATATTTTTTCTGCTTTTTACAACACTTATTTTAAGCTGTACAACAACTGTTTTTATTTGTATGAAAAACTTAAGATGTTTCATAATGCGCTCTAAAATAGAAATTATTTTATATTTGGTAAATAAACAGTTTTTAAATTATGGAACTATTTATGCAAAGTGAAGAAGTACATAAAAAATGAACAAATACACAAGGGTCAGAGCGATGTCAGTCACATCGCTTACTTTCACTTCCCAGAGGTCAATGAAAATATTTCTGCTTTCCGTGCAAGATTATTTTTTACGCAGTTTTGTTATTATTATTGCGGCTGCATCCATTTTTAAGTTGAAAATTTATGAATTGGTATCTATTCTTATTTACTGGCATAAGCATTACCAACTACTTCTGGTAATTTTAACTTGGCAGCACTGAATTTAGCACAGCGAAAACAAGGTTGCATTTCATAGACCCAAATTAAAACTAATTCTAAAAAAAACAAACAAAACTAATTCTAACAAAAGCATAACCCGAATTTGTATGGTTAAACCTGGTATTAGCAGTTGGTTTTAACGTTAAAATTAACTTTTATTAAAACCATGACAGTGTGAAAACAATATCAAATTTTTATTGATATAGGTACATAGTATGTGTATTTTTTGTGTACTTATTGTCATTCTCTGATAAAAACAGACAATGGAAGGCTTAACTAAATAACGGCTTTGTTAAAAAAAAGCGTAGAAGTAGCCAAATTAAAAATATTTCTTCCAAATTGAATGAGGCATTGTGGGCAACAACAGAGTTGGACATGCTACACGATCTATCAAAACATTCTACCTACGTGTAGATGTTGCTCCATAAGACATTTCCCGTTTAATTAGAAACTTTCTTTCATCGTTTCTCTGTAGAGAATAAAAACTGTAAATAAAATTTTTAACTCCGTGGGACTAATTTTATGTTAATACAAATCAATTGCCCTCATTAAATTTACATACAGAGTGGCTAATATATATATATGTACATAAATTTCTGTCTCCCACGATTTTTAAATTAAATTATACTAAATTTGTATTTTCTATTTAATTTGAATTCAATTTGAGTTTTGGGTCACCTTTTTCTATATGTATGTATATGTAGTATTTCTCACTCATTTGCTTTCTTTATCCCAAACATTTTGTAAACTTATTTATTAATAACATTTATTGAGGTGTTATGTATAACATTCTTAAATAAAATAAATTTTATATTTACGTATCCGTATCTCTGGTGTATAACAAATCCATAAAATTTGCTTTTAGTATTTTTCTTTTTTTTTTTTTGTAAAGAGGAAACACCAACGCACTCTAGTCACTCCAAAAACACTTACCTGTAAAGAAAGAGGAGAAAAATAAACAAAATTAGTATTTGTTGTTTAAATTTATTATTAAAAAGAAAAAGAAACCAAAAATCTAATAATCATGCAAGTGTACAAAAATATGTGTATCAATAATTTACGTTTTTTCTTTTGAAGTAAATTTAAAATTAAAATTTTTTACGCAGTTTTTTTTGCGCTAATTTTTGGCTGCAACACTTAAATAATTTAAATTTTTCGACACTTTTCTGCTTGATTATTTTTTAGTTTTTAGCTGTCAGTGGTTAAAGATGTTGTAGTGTAACTGAGTGATAAATAGCATATGCAGGAATCTCAAATATCAGTCAAATGTAAAAACAAGATTTAAATAGATCCGAAAAATTGAAAATACAAATACAAATATACTTATATGTATACAAGAAATTTACAAAAAGTATTTGTGAACTTGTTTAGTTTGAAAGAAATTTGCACAATATTTTTTTAAATGATCAGATTTTTATATTAACGACAGTTTATACAGAACGATATTTTTTTTTGAAATACAATCCAAATAGACTATTGATTATTCTAGTAATTCAGCATTTCGGACACAGTCCTGTGCTTTATTTCACTCTGTAGCATTGAACACATTCACCACTGCAGACTACCAACTTCAAAGTGCCAAGCATAAAATACACGGCGGCGGCAGGTTGTTATCCATGCTGCTTCTGTATTTGTAGTCAAAATAAATTGAATTCTATTTTTATCGATAAATATTAGCAAATGCAGCACCACCAATATAACACAAAATCTAAAATGAATGAGAGCTTAAAATAAATTGATTCCGTTTGATAAATGAGAAATATTTGAAGGTGACACCACTGAAATATGTATTTATAATTGTATATTAGGTACTGATGAAATGCTGCTGCTGTGTCCAAAGTAATTAAGCGGCTAGCTTAAAGGCGACAAGTGCAGCTAAGGATATTTGAAGTCGTGTGTTCGCATAACCTGCTTTGGTTTAATCATTAAATTTCCAAATCATTAAACTTTAACGCATAATGCATTACACAGAAAAAAATATCATCAAAATGCAACCATCAAAAGAAATTGTTAATAGTTAATTTATATTGAAATATATATTTAGTTAATATAAAAAATTAAGTTGTTGATATGACAAACACAGAATTTTTTTTTCAATAAACTGAACTAACCAAATTTTATTTTATACATGGCGCAAAAATTCAAAAAATTCATGGTTTATATAACAAATTATAATTTTTCTATATTTATGATTTGAACGGGCTAAAGTTCGTAACGCTTTTTAAGCCAAATTACATGTGATAATTATTAATGAACAAATAACATCAAAGTTAGTTGTAAATATTCTGACCACACATAGTTGAACGGAACAGCTAGCCAATAAACAGAAGGCCAATAAACCTTCATCATCAGCGTTCTTCTGTGTTTGATCCACTGTGTGTGGTGTCAGTTGATGTAGATTTTTGCTTTATATACGAAACTTTCTTGCAAATGGAATACGTGAATTGCCATCGTACTTCAATTTTGCTGAAACATGTTTTGTAATGAAAATAATTTTTCTAGTCAATTAAATTACTCAACAAAATTATTTGTTAAATTATATCATAACGGAATACGCACATGTAGAAGAAACAGAAGAACTCGCATTATGTGTGTATTCATTAATTGCTTATCTAATAACGATTTGCTCTTTAGCTGAGTGGTAAGTACATTAGTCTATTAATCAAGAGATTGCAGGTTCGACTCATCCAAATATCTTAAAAATTTAACAAAAAACAAAATTCTAAAAAAAATTAAAAAAAAAATACAAACAAAGAAACAGCACATTAAAATTTGAAAAACAAATTCATTAAAAAAGTTTTTTTTCTGTTAACAACTCAATTGTTAATAACACAATAATTTTAATTGGAAATAATTGAGTTGATTTTGTTTTCTTATGTTACAAATGTGTGTTTGTATTTACAAAAATCGTTGCAGGTGCCTTTTTAAATAATATTTTAATTGTATTCACAAGTTGTATTCATAAGTTATTTGTATTTACAAATCTTTTTTTTCTGTGTAAGCGCATCACATTAATTAATAAAAAAATATTTAATTTCAAATTTTTTATATATTTTTTCGACCACTTTTTAGATGTATAATTCAACTATATTAATTAAACTACTATTAAACCATAGTTAGAACATTTTAAACTAAAGTCTTATTTATAAAAATTATTAAGCTTTTATAAAGCCTTACTAATTTTTATAAATAAGGCTGTAGATCTTTAATTATTTATTATATATGTATATTTTCTTAAAAAAAAAAACAAAATATGACAATCGGTAGACCTCGCGGACCATCCCTAAAACTTTCAGCTAAGCTATAAATTTTGATCAAATGTGCGGCATCCGACACAAAAATGAATATCTAAAATGGACTTGGCGAAGACTTTTGATATTATTAGAAAAAGCTAATTTTTCTAAAAGTCTTTGGCAACCCGACGTCAAAGTTTTATGAAAATTCAATTTTTGAAAATTAGGACGAAATCAGTTACGGAAATTAAAATATAGTGATGCACGAATATTCGTATTCGAATTGTCGAATGGCCGGATATTCGATATATTTTTAAGGGAATACGAATGTATTTGTATTCGCCAAATACAGGCGCAAGCGAATACGAATACGAATATTTTTCCAAAGAAATTAAATAAATAAGTGCATAAATCCTAAACTAAATTTAAAAAAATTACTAAAAATGTTAGTTTGTACAAATACATTTACCCGTATTGCGAATGTCACGTCGAATATTCGTCTACGAGTATTTCCTACTAGATTAAAGGGAATAGTGTAAAAGGTCTGTTTAATCTAGGGCAAAATTCTCGCAGTCGAATATTCGACGTGACATACGCAATATGGGTGATTAATTTTTTATAGAAATTTGTGCTTTGTATCATTTTCAAGTATTGGGTCTAATTATTCATTCCGTTCCGCGAATACGAAAAAAATTTTTGATGCGGAAGCAAAATTTGCAATCATTCATTCCGTTGCTGCGGTATTTTTCCGCAGATGCGGTATTACCAGATTATTGATTCCGCAATATAAACGTTTTTCTCTATTTTGCTTACGCTCAAATTTTATGACGGAAAGCGTACGGAAAGAACCAAATTGTGAAGAAAATGTACAAATTTGCAAAATTAAAAATAATTTTAATTTAATTTGTTTGTTATATTTGTATACCAATATAAACACAAACAAATAGAAGCAATTGTTAATTTAATTTAACTTATATTAAATTTTTTTTATTCCAACTTACTCTATGATTAATCTGTAACTCCTCTTTCTATATTTTGCTGTTTTTACGTTGCAAAAGACTGACATACATGTGTAATTACATTTGCGTGTACGTATTTATGTATGTATATCTTTTAAAATGCTTTTTTAACAACAGCCGGCACTACACTACGTCAGAATTAACAACAACGGGGACGTTAAATCAATTTCACGGAAAGCATATACCGCAGGAATGAATAATTGTAATTTTCATATCGATCGATAGTTCTTTCCGTCGAATTTTCCTTTCCGCGCGGAATCAATAATACCACCTATTATTTAATGACGATCATTAAAATTTTGGGTACTTTTTATTAACTTTAAAGTACGCCAACAAGACTCTGAAATCCTTTTCAATAAAAATTTTTTAATATCCCATATTGCAGGCGTAAATAGAGCCCCAATTTAATGTCTATAGATTTCACATGTAATATTCGTATTCGTATTCGCGAATATCGTTTCAAATATTCGTATTCGTATTCGCGAATATCAAAAATTCACATTCGTTACTTCACTAATACATATATTCTATTTGAAAAACATATCACGCTCTTCATAATTTGTTTTTGTAGTTTTTTTGTTTTTTATATTTTGTTACCACATTATACAAAATTATTAAGCCAAGTAATGGATTTAATATACTGAATAAAAATAAAAGCATTCTTAATATTCATGAAAAATTTGCAGTAAATTTATGACAATTACTAAAATTAGCATAATTCGCCCCTGATTAGAAAATGACAAAAGTATAATTTTAAGTAGTCTTTGAGTATTTACCGCCAAACAATTACGACAAGTATGTTCATACACATTCTTTAAATAACGCAGTAGAAATAATTAAAATGTATACACTCTATCAGCTACAGCCATACACATAAGTATAAAAATACTCCGAGTACTTTTTCGGCTATACAGGAGTATTTTATTTGCTCATCAGTGCTGCCAGAAAAGTGAATGGGAAAAACGCTAAAATTGCAACCATGTTCATTAGACTAAATGCTAAGTATAGAAAATGCAATCTCGATTATGCTAAGAAAATATTTTAGTTAAATATTTACTAGAAATATCAGTTCAAGAAAGATTTTTGTTTGCAAATTTCGCGAAAAAAAACTTAGGAATAATTTCAGTTGCTTTAATGCAACCTCGTTTATTGTTAATTTGATTTCCTAATTATTTGATTATTGTTTCCAAGCAGTCAAAGTGCATTTTCCATTCCATTTCATATATACACAAGTCATACAGGGGCCTATGCTGAATAAATACTCTTGAGTACGAGTATTTTGCGTATATTTAGTTTGTCCCAATGAATTATCCATACTATGAGTATAAGCATTACATTAATGACACGACATCGCCATGAAGGGATGATGACAGATTTTAGTGTTACACGAAAGCGTTTACAGTGAAAAAAAATTTACTTATATAATACTGTTACAAAGTAAAAGTTTTATAAGTATGCATGTGTATAAAAAAACAATACCATGGTTTATTTATCATTTAAGCTTTTTTAATCACCCAGCATTTCATAATTAATTTACAACTAACTATTGGTCTCTGGCAGACAGTTTCTGTTGATGTATATGATGTTAACGTGACTACAAACGGATTTATTTTTAATCACTTAACACAATTAATTCTCTCTCTATTCTTTTTCCTTCGCTGTTCTGTGTTGAAGAGAAATTATTTTCATAAATATTTAATAAAGTAATCAATTACTACATACATATGTACATATAAGGGTACAGACACAAACGCACATATTCAATTTGAAAGTAAAACGGACAGCAGGGATCACTGATGACAGGCTGTGTCAGCAGCGAACAACATGATGTGTTGTTTGATGTTTAACAATTCAAACACTTTTAAATACCATTTGACTGAAATGAAACTTTTTATAATACAAATCTTCTTTTTTTCGCTTGGCATAAAAAAATGTTTCCGTGTGCACATGTGGCAGATTAACTCATTCGCAAATATCCAGCTTTTAATCTTTGCCAACCAAAGCATAGCAAGAATGTAGCATAAATGTTTTTAATCAAAATTCTTGTTAATAATTAATAAAGAGAAATTAATAAATAAACTTACTTTCGCACATAGACACCCAATGCCCCGTACCAGCATAAGATTAACAGTAAATGTGTAAAAAAGTGTAGCATAAGCATGGGAATGCGTACGTATTCCTTTTGTGTGGCATACTTTTACCCGTAAAAAACGTAGTGTTTCGTAGGCTTACTTATTGAAACTGTTTGTTATATTCCTCTTGTAGGCATCTTTTACAAAGTTACAGAAAACTAAAACACATTACAACAAGTGATGAAATATTGTACAATTGTGATATATATATATATATATATATATATATATATATATATCTATACATACATTATGGATACTTTTTCTCCCCCAAAAAAAAATTAAGGAAAATAATAAAAACTACTTTAACACAATGCCGACTTCAAATTTTTTTGTAGAATGCAAGTCGATAACGACAACTAGAATAACAAATTAAAGAAAGCAACGCAACAAAAGAATATCGTTTTGTGTCAATCTTGACAGGTAGAAAAAGGGTAAATAAAGTTTTGCATCGATGTTGATAAGTTGAGTTAGGTCGGAAAAAAAAGATTTATCAATTTCGTAGCATACCAATGACTACAACCACTGAATTTTATATTCTAAGAATGCTGTTTATATCAAACATTTTTCTCAACAAGCTTTTAAGCGCATGTCATTTAGTTATTTCGATCACTTCCATCTTATGACAAGCATGTGTTAAATTCATTGGAGCTGAGTTCATCAATGCTGTAACTAATGATTTGTATGTTAATTTTTTGTTGGGTTATTTTCATTAAAAATTTAATTTATTTTAATAGCAACATAAGTAATATATACCCTTTTTGCAATTCTTATGATTGATGTCATCATTCTACTAATGGAAGATATTTTTAGCTTGGCGCGTAATGGAAATTACTGGGGGGATTCGAAACGGAAACTGTTCGAATTGTAATGTTAATAAGATACAAATTCGAACAGTTTCCTTTTCGAATCGAATTAAATAATAACCCCCCTGACTTTGCCCCAATTTTCGAACATCAAGTTTTCATAATATTTGGCCCTTTACAGGTTTTGGGAGTCAAATCTGACTATTTTCGCATTTTATGAGTCATATGAGTGAAATGATCGAAGCCAAATTCAACGCATTCGAAAGATTTTGGGATCACTCAGATGTCGTAACATAAGGCTCGGTAGATTTCGAACTTTAAATTTTCACAAAACTGTTATATTAAATTAATTTTGTGCTATTAAGTCGATCAAGCTAAAAATTTAATTACCTTTTAATCTTAAAGAGGCACGACAATTACTGCCAATTTGAATGAAATCGAATAATTCGTTTTAGAAAATATTTTTTTTTCTTAGTAACTTTAAAATTCTTTGTCAAATCTGCTTTAGATATTCACTGATTTTCATGGAGTTAAAAAGTGTAGGGGATGCCGCAAATTTAACTAAACTTGTTAGCTTAGCGTGGTCCTATTCGCGCAGCTGATCATCATCTGTTTTTAGTCCATATTAAATAGCACAAAATGTAAATCCGAACTTTTAATATAAAAATAAAAATTATCCTACAATAATTGTCTGTCTATGTTATTGTAATGATAAGGTCACTTGGTATTAATACGCTTTGAGCGGGAAGATTTAAGAATGTTCTGCTCGCTCAACCGATTAATATATTTTTTTGATGCTTCATCCAAAAAAAAACAGAGCTTAAAATCAATAAAAACCATATTGAATTAATAAGAAACATTAACGAAAGTCTAGTCGTGTTGAAATTTCTTATTTCAATATGGAAAAATATTTGTTTACAGTATTAATATATCAACTTTATTTATTTAAAGTATCTCAATATACATTTTCTATTACTCGTATATTGAAAACGCATCACATTAGCGCTCTTATTTTGAAGTTGCAGCTTTGCCCTGACTGTTGAAGCCATTTCATGATCTTAACCAATTTGTTATCTATTCGTTGTGCAGTCTTTGACGGGATTTGGAACTTACAAGTTATCATCGCAGAACCCATTTTCTAAAGAAATTTTGTTATATGAAAAATAAAAACATTTTTTTACTGAAATTTCTTTGAAATTACGATGGAATATATCAAGCCATAACCGCCAAAAAAAAAAGCTTAAGGGCCAAATTTACAGTGATTAGTTAATTTTTAGTAAACTAAAACGATAACTATTGCTTAACTAATACTTTATATTCACAGTGCATTGTTTAACTAAGTTCATAATATGAGCAAAAAATGGTAACGCTATCAAACTATTAAGTTTCCCTATTGACAGCTCTGCTATATCATATGGTTTTTGTTTACATTTGTTATACTTTATCCCCCTTATACAAAAAAATATTTTACTTTAGCTTTAAAGTGCATATTTGTTGACAATCACTTTAAGGCTAACACTGCTTTGTTAAAAAATTTTATGCAAAACACAACTTTAATTATTTTGTTATTTAATAATAAATTCTGGTAACACCACCGTATTCAACAACCACTTCACAGCTTATGATGTACAAAACTTGATACAATTTCATTCGGGTATTCAAATATTTTTTTATTTTGTTAAACAAATTTTTATTTTCTTGAAGTAAAGCAACCTAATTTAAACAACAGGAGGTTCTGATATGGAAAGGAAAACACATAAACATTTCTATGAAGTAAAAGTAAAAAAAAAATGAGGAACAAAGAACAATTATCACAATTTCTTTTATTCGAATGAAATGAGTATTTGAATATCCAGCTTTTTTCGATTTGTTTTGATTGTATGTACATCACTAAAACATTTTCGTACCATTGTATTTATTTAAATATTTTTTTATAGATTTTACTATGTATTTCGAGTCAGTTGGATAATTTGATGATGGTTTCCATTACATGACAGAAATAGTAAATCTGAGCTAAGAGCTAACACTTCTAGCTTCATTTTCAGATGTAACATGAATCAATATGTGTTATATTAACAAAAATATTTGAGGTACAAAATACACATTTTGAAAATATAAACTTAAAGTAGTCTTAACAAACGTGGGGACCTACTTTAGAATTTTGATGAAATAATTTTTTCAATGAAATTCATTCAAATTTCAATTCAAACCTTATGAATAAATTTCCATTGCTGAAAACATCAATAACATTGACATTAGCTTATCATTCGCTATCAATCATATAAAAAAAGCTAATTTGCTTGTACATTGTACATTTTCTATTTCCTCAAAATTATTACGTTAACTAATTGCAGTAATTAAATAATATATCAAACATTTTATACTCCTAACCGTAAAATAAATATAAAAAACTAGATAATATTTAATATAAAAATTATTTTACAGCCGCTAATTCAAAAATGACACAGGAAGCTAATTAGATATTCCAAACTCTAACACAAAGCCCCATTAAAATAACTGGTAAAAGTTCAGTGAACCCTTTTTCACTAAGCCAAGCTTAAAAAAGCTTTAACTAAACTTAAACACACAAAATATGAAAATAAAAACAATAGATTTTATTCAAAGAGAGGAGGGAAAATATTGCTAAATAATTTGTGGTAAAGAGTAAATTTCTTTATGACAAAATTACCGCAATGCACGGGTGCAGACTGATGATGATATTTGCCAAACAAAACACAATTTATTACATCATTATCATAACACTTTGGTTAATTTAAAAAAGAAAAAAATATACCTCTTAGCTACTCTTAAAGAAAGAGGTTAGGAAGGTAAAGAAAACCAAAGATACAATATGCTAATGAAGTCTTTTGTATTACTATAAACCAGTTCAATTGTCTTTTAATTCGTTATCTGTTACTTTCGTATATTTTTATTGTTTTTATTATAATTCTGTTGTTTTTATTTATTTTGGGATCGATAAGAAACCGTTAAACGTTTTTATGGCTTTGAATTTTTTAAATAAATAAACGTGAATTGATTTCAACCTCGAGAAAGAAAAACAAAATACTCGTAGGTATATAAGTATGTAGTTAATATTCCAAACCACGGGGAAGGCACATCTTTCAGGCATTGACCGAGAGCTAACGGCTTTTTTTTAAATATAAAACACAATCTTAAATATAATTAATTAGTTTTGCTATCTACTTTAATTAAAAAAAGGTTAGAAAGATATTAAAATTAGTTCAAAGTATTCTTAAAATACGAATACACAGACACAAAATAATACAAATTTAAGCTAGAACGTTTGTTGAAATATCTTTTGTTTAAATTTTGAAATTGAATGCATTTTTAATAAAATCAAAGCTAATCAGACACTATTGTGAATGGAGGCGACGATGCAAAGCACATCGACTAGTCAATGTCCGCAAAAGCAAAGTGACTACTGACTGATATCGATTACTACTCTCGGCCAGTTGGTATCTTCAAAGGCGTCTTTCAAACGGCGTGTTTTATTTGCCATATCGCCATACCTAACAAATGCCTGTTTCAGTTGTTTGTCTTGCCAATAGTGTTTTTAGGGTTCCGTACACCAAAGGTGAAAAAAGGAACGGACCTGAAATTTGGACAGAGTATGTAGAACCGTGGCCACTACAGCAACAAATACATGAGAATTAGAAATTAAAGGGTGTTCCAAAACGAGCGACGAAAAATGTTAAAATCTCATGTAATATACATACAATTGTATGTACATATGTATGTGTATTGACACTTGAAATTTGTAAAATTATTGTATTTTTGTATAGACTACAACAATAAACATTAAAATATTAAAAAATTTAAATTAAAGGGTGGTCCATCAGTTAATGCAATTTTGACTATGTAATTTTGACAAATTGCTATATCTTGGAGACCGTAAGAGGTAAGCTGTTGAAATTTTCAAAAACGGTAAAACTAAAAACTCCGAAAATTATAAAATCGCCAAACCGAAAAAAATCGCCAAAACCTGAAAAAAATCGCCAAAAATTTAAAAAAAATCGCCAAATCGAAAAAAAATCTACAAAATTAAAAAAAAAATTCTAGCACTAAAATAAATCGCCAAATTCGAAAAAATCGTTTAAATGAAAAAAAAATCGCCAATATGAAAAAAACGCAAAAAACCGAAAAAAATCGCCAAAACGCGAAAAATGCGCCAAAACAAAAATAATTGTTTATGTGAAAAAAAAATCGCCAAAACGAAACAAATCGCCAAAATTTAAAATAAACGCCAAAAACCGAAAAAAAACATCAATACAAAAAAAAATTGCCAAAACTAAAAAAATCGCCAAAACCAAAAAAAATTCACCTATATGAAAAAAACGCCAAAATTAAAAAAACATCGCCAATATACAAAAATCGCCAAAATAAAAAAAACGCCAAAATAATAAAAATTGCCAAAATTAAAAAAACTTCAAAAACCTAAAAAAAAACCGCCATAACGTTAAAAAAGTGCTAAAACTCAGAAGGCGCCAATAAATTCAAAAAACCCCCAAACTAAAAAAAACGCTTAAGCCAGAAAAAACCCAAAAACGAGAAAAATGCCAAAACTATAGTTTATATTGTTCGTATTGAATTATATATCTCGTGCCCGTACGGAACCCTTCGTGCGCGGGTCAAAGTCGCACTTCACTGAATTTATTTAGCGTTTGTTTAGAATATTTCGCCGTAGTAAAGCATTTGAAAAATTTGTCTTAAAAAGTCTTATAAATGGTCTTGTGCAGGACTTTAATGTGAACTGTGAACGATGCGTAATGGTAATTAGGTTTGAATGCCACCATCCGTGTTAATCTTTTTTTGTAATACATTACAATTTTGGCAGCGTCTATTAGTTGGGTCTCCGCCTGAAATAGTTCGTATAAGGCCGGAAGTCGTGAGCTGCTTGGGAGTTTCTAACACATGAATTGCTTCTTTCCCCAAGTAAAAGCAGGCAGAGATCTTTGAGCTTCCGAGAAAGATCCCATTCCCGCATTTGACAATATACGGCATTCGATATTAAACAAAATGTCCAAAAATTTCAGAAGAGTTTAAATAGAAAAGGTTTCGACTTTTGCTCTCCGAACTATATCAAGCAGTTCAAGTTTATTCCAACAGTTTCATAGATAGCACAGATCTTGGGGTGCTACTCCAGGAGTTTCTAGCCATACTAACACCGGAGAACACTTTGGTCCATGCTCCAAAATTTTTATTTTCTTGGAATCTTGCATTAGTAAATTTATTACGAACAGTAATGTAACTTCTTTCTTTCTTAAGTCCAGGGTGTCTATTATGTAATTCGAAACGAAAGAAAATGCTCTCGAATCTACATGTTATAAGCATAGAAATACGAAAGAATTTTCTTTCGTTTCGAATTACAGAGTTGACCCCAGGATTTAAAACTTTTCCTATTTTTAAATTTAAGTTTAACAAATCTTCTTTCGTCGTTGGGAGTTTGTATAACAACTTTAATGCAACTACGAAAATAGCATAAAGAAAAGAGTTTTAATATAATTTTCTTGCTTCATTCAAGTTCGTGTTCAAGCTTTTGTGCATTTGCCACATCTTTCCTCATCGAGTATTGATTACTTTTCAGACATGGTAATACTTCGACTATCATGTTGTCTACATGTCTATCAATAAAATACTGTTTATTCTACCTGTTTTTTTTCTTCTTCTTTCTTTTTTATACTTTTAAAAGGTAAATTCAATTTGTACATGTTGTCTTGTTCAAAAAAAAAAAAAAACAAAGTAAAAAGTTTATTCAACTTCTGCTCATGATGTACATACATACGTACACCTAGACTCTAGGTCCTAGAGTAGTTCTTTTTTTTCTCAGTTTTTGGTGCTCAAACTTATTGTTAACTCAATTAAAAATTCAATTGTCTGTGTTGTTTTTTTATTCTCCATTGTATACTTTTTCCTCTAGTGGCAGAATAATAATGTTTTCTACTCTTTTTTTAAGAAAATATTTTCATAAGTTTTAACTCCTGCTTCTGTTTTAAGTTGTTAGTAGTTTTTTCTATAAAATTTCATACAGATTTATTTATTTGACTGTCATTTATCATTCAATTGTTCTTCTTTTTGAACACAACAAAACCCAAACTACAAATGATATTGGTTGTTATGTGGCACAATGTCAAAAGATATTGGAGTTTGCAGCTTTTTGCAGATCTTTAATATTAATTTTTTGTTCTGCTTGTAAACGAAATTCATTTTATAATCAATCACAAAATGTTATTTTAATTTTCATATCACTTTGTGCTTTAATTTTAAAAAAAACATTTTCTTTTTTGATTTATCTTTAGTAGATATGCGAAAAATCAATGCTGGTATGCAAATTGTTTTAAAATACTAAGTAAAATTCTACTAAAATGTTACTTGGAGAAATGGTTTACATGCATCTTACACTCAGGGAAAAGCTGCAACTTGAAAATAAGAAAGCGTCACATTAATACCATAATTTTCTATATAACAAAAATTTATATTGAGATACTTAAAAATTAATAAATTAATACTGTAAATTAATAATTTTTCCATATTGAAATAAGAAATCTCAACATGAATAGACTTTCGTTAATGTTTCTTATTAATTCAATATGGTTTTTATTAATTATAAGATGTTTATAAAAAGTAAAAATTAGCATAAAGCATACTAACCAAATAATAAACAGTCACAACTCAAAAAAATCCCAGATGTTCAGGAGTGGCCTTGAGTTGTGACTCAAATTATTTAAATTTATGTAAGCAAAAACGGCGAAAAAATATCAAAAGAGTTGCAGATGGTGGAAAGAAAAACTTGAAGGACAGCGAAACATTATCACAAAACCACTAATTAAAAAACAAAGAAAGAAACCGGAATGTTATGAAAAAGTGGATAGCCTAGGCTGAAGGGAAAAATTTAAGATTGAAGAGAAAAGTTTGAATGACTGCATACATAAGAAACAAAGTCGGCAGGAGTTCACAGAGATGTAAAATTCGGAACAACACAAAAAACGAGCATCATAAATTCCAAGCCAGGATGTGCGAAAGCAGTAAAAATTGCCCATTTTAGTAAATTATTAGTTGAACTAGAATTCTAACTAGTTCCGTTTCTTTTGCCGCGATTGTCAAGAAGTTAAAGTAGTTGAGGTGCTTTTCCCGAAAAAACGTTGTGAGTTTTCCTGACACTATTCTTATTGCAATTTATTTTAGTTTATTACCCATACTTTGTTAAGCTTGTTGTTGTACCAATAAAATAAATACGTTAACTTGAAACCAGCGTTGTCAACTCAGTGCTTTTCGCACCGTTTTTAGTGCTTTTTTAAATTTTCGACGCTAAAAATTTTGAAGTTAGTGCTCAGTGCTTTTTTAAATTCATTTTGGTGCTTTTTGTTTCGAGGCGGTGGCACTAAACAAAAAATATTAAGAAAAACTTCCACGCCTATTTTTTCTTTCGAGGAAGTCAATATTTAAAAAAATAAGCTCTAAAGAAGAAATATGCGCCATATTACCCTCAAACTTTAACATTTAAAGCATAATTAATATATAAAAAGAAGACATAATAGAAGTATTTACCCAAGTATAGTGTAATATCGAACTTTTGTCTAGTCCTGGGAATATATTGAGTCCAGTATTGAGTTTTCAGTTGAAATGAACTATGCTTCAAGCATTATCACAGTTGCATTCCCATCAAACTGCTGTCACTTCCATATTTAAACGCAGAAGTTGATAGCGTTTTTTTTCATGACTTTGTTTAAGTCTAAAATACGTAACAGAATTTCCTTACACTTGTTTCACGCTTTGATTATTTATAACAAAGAATGGTAGCTATTTTTCCTAATATCGAGTAGTTTTTTAATTTTGGCTATATTTTTTTGTAAAATATTAATAAGTACATATGTGTATATGAATATTTTTTTAACTTGATAAACTTGCAAATAACTTTTTTTTAATTATTAACTTTGTTATTTATATTGGGTTTGCTGCACAACACTTGTGAAACCTTTTTTATTTCGATCATAATTTATTATGTTTTTCACATAGTTCAGTCTCAGCCGAAATAATGTTTTCACAGCATAATATTATAAAATTCAAATTTTATTGACAATTTTTTTTTACTACTAAGCCCATCGAATTATCGATTATTTCTTTGATTGAATTCGAAAAATACGTTTGTTTCCTGACGAAAAATGATTGAAATTAAATTTTTTTATAATAACTACAAAAGTCTTCTTCGAACCGATTTCAGAATTCACTGATTCTTGTACAATTAAAATGTGTATCGGATGCCTCAAATTTATAGTTTTAGAAATGGAATGCAAAGTCAACCGATTATTATATTTTTTATATGCATATATGTGTATAACAATTTTTTTAATATACTATAATAATTTAAAATTTAGTGCTTTTTTACTTAAATTACGCGCTTTTTTAGTGGTTTCAGTGCTTTTTGAAATTTAAAAGTTGACAACGCTGCTTAAAACCATTTTTATTAAGGTTCGTTGTTTATTGTTTCCTAAAATAACAACAGAAACAAGCACTCTCATTCCAGTTGTCGACATCGTTGTTACGTCAATACAAAAAATAGGACTTACGCCGGCTTTACATCTGTGTGCCAAATGCCACACAAGCGTAAAAAAAGCGTAACCAACTAATTACTAATGAAAAACTACTTCATTCCGACATGTATTTATTAAGTTAAACAGTTTCATACGAAATTAATAGACAATTTTATAGAATCCAAAATGATTGCAAACTGTTTAAATCAATAAATATATGTCAGAATCAAACAGTTTTCCATTACTAATTAATTGGTTACGTTTTTTTGGGGCAAATCACACACAAGAAATGCCAGATGTAAACTCAGCCTTACCTACTCGTTCTAGAGAATAATTTTGTGCTATTGTTTGTTTTCTAATTCAGAGAAAATATTTTGAGCCTATTAATAGCGGTCAGTAGTTTTCCACTTTTTGGTGTCGATGTCAACACTGGAACAAGGGTGAATATAAATACCATGATGAGGAAAATTGTCACGTGCGATATGTGACGTATGACTGTGATTAAGAATTAATTAAAATCAAAAACAAACCAAATGCTTGTTGTCAAAATCAAAGTTCTCCTTAAATACGCATGACAGCCACGTTCGACATTATAGATTTATTCATAATAATTTATTTACGCACTAATAATCCCAAAATTATTATTATACTTATTCAGTAAAATATTTTTTTTTTAAATAGATTGAAATTTATTATTGAGGGGTTTAGTTGGATCCTATGCGCATTTCACTGTTGCTAATGCAGATCATCAGGGAACCTTTACCCAAAGCTTATTAGAACAACTAGAGTTATTATGTCATAAACTTTCATTTAAACAAATGAGAAGCTCAACAACAAATCAAAAAGTTTAAACAAGAACTCAATAATCAACATGTTTTTTATTTTCTTACTTTACCATTACTACATCGGTTGACTTTTTTCAGCTTCAAATTGTAGATATAAAGAGTATGTATGTTAAATGAAAGTTTATAACATAATAACTCTAGTTGTTCTAAGAAACTTTGGGTAAAGGTTCCCTGATGATCTGCATTAGCAACAGTGAAATGCCCATAGGATCCAGCTAAACCCCTCAATAATCAATTTCAATGTATTTTAATAAATAAAATATTTTACTGAACAAGTAAAATAATAATTTTGGGATTATTAGTGCGATAACAAATTTTAAACTTAAATTGTAAAAATTCCCAATAAAAAACTGTAATAATTTATTTACATTTTTTACTCAGGAATCACTTTGCAATACTTGTGTTTTTAACTAAAATGAGTTAAAGAAATCTTATTCTTATGAACTCTTCGATTATTTGAAAATTTTCTCTTGCCCCTTGAATTTCAAACTATCGAGAGTCCACTATATAACGATGCGATTGTCTTGTAGAAATCCTATGTTGCCAAGTAATATATGGATAAAGAAATATAAAAGAACTGATGTTGACAGTTGGCAACCAATAAGTTTATGTTAGTTGTCACTCGATAACCAAAATTGCCAGGTTGCAAGACAGTAGGTTTTTTCTATTGGAAATAACAAGTGGTATTTGTCAGTTGCTGCGGTAATATAGATTTCAGCAACGGAAGGCCAAATAAAATTTGTTTATTGTCCATTATACCCAGTGTTGCCAGAATTTCTAGGGCTAAAATCTGCAAAATTTAAAAACTTTTCACGAAAAAATCTGCATATTATTTTTAAAATCTTCAAAAAATCTTCAAAGCAATTTTTATAATAACTTTTTTTATATTTTATTCAAAAATTTACATTTTTAATATAAATATTTTTTCATTAACCCATTTTCATAAGATTTAAACTGGGCTTAAAATGTATTTTATTTAAATATTTTAGAAAAAAATTTCTTAAAACAACTTTCAATCACATTTTATTTATTTATGAATATAAGACTTTAATGTATGTATGAACAATGTGCATTTTATTCCTACTTAAAAAACTCATCAGCAGATTTGAACGAAAAAATTTTTGAAACTATCAATATGTTATTTTATTAAGAATTACGTACACAAGCTTAATAGGTAATATTCATAGTGTAATTATACAAGTGATTGCGTAAGGATTTGTTATACCAAAATACGGCAACCAAAGCAGTGTAAAGAACTAAAGAACTTCAAAAGCACAAAAATAATTGTACTAAAACAAAAACAAAACGAAGTTTTGGACATTCGTCAGCTACAAAACATATATAGCAAAAATTAATTAGCTTTAGCAGCGCTGCCACCTGGTTATATACAAAATAAGGTTAAAAGATTCAGAAAAAAATATTTACAGGCTAACATCTTCGATTTTGAATCCACTTTTATTTTTTCATTACCTTTTTGCAATTAGCTGCCACATTGGTTGAAGTCTACTGAGGAGTTGTTCGGCTTTTCTACACTGAAAGTTTATGTTGCAAAATCTTGAGTTCGTTAAAGAAATAAGAATACAGAATAAGATCTATTTTTTTTTCTTCACTCCTAAGAACTCAAGACTTGGTAAAGTAAACTTTGCGTATGGAAAACTGTCTTTTCTTAGAAGAAACGAAATAGATATAACCAACAAGCCAATAAAAATTATTTATAGTTATGTGCAAATAATAGAAAATGAATGAAAAAAGCAATAGAATATATAAAAAGTTATACAAAAAGTCATTTAATTTGTTGCATAAATATCCAAAGGACTTTTTTTATTCAAGTTCACTTGACTGAATTTTTTTTCGACATTTGTAACTGAATGTGGTAAAGACATTACTTTTTTAATAAATTTAGGGCTGCAAAATCGTAATCAGAATAAGTTCGTTTTATATCAGAGATTCTATTCCAGAAGCTTGCCAAAGTTATTTCTTCTTTTTCTTTAATGATGTCTTCGATGTTCAAAAATTATAACTCTCTTAATTACGAATCGTTCACACAGGAAAAATTTTAAAAATTTACTATAATTGAAGATGAAAAATCTGCGTTCTTAGGCCAAAAATCTTCAAATCTGCATTTCGTATTTTTGGAGGGTAAAAATCTGCAAAATCCAGATAAATCTGCATTTCTGGCAACCGTGATTATACCCCATTAAGATGATTTGTTTTTCTTTGTTGCATGACCAAGGCAACTGTTACTTTAATCCGCAAAGTATGCAATACTTTTGAATGTAGAATTATAATTCTAGCGATTCTTTAACGTTTGCTTTTGAAAGCCATTAAATTCAAATATTTATATGAATTTTTAAACACTGTAGATATATTAATTCTTTTCATTTCATTAACTTTACTTCCTTGCATTAACCCTGGTCATATACTGATAATTGAGATCGTCTTAGCATTGTATGTGTTATATATATTACAGTAAGGATATGTAACAATATATAATATATACATATATAGTTTATTTATATAACTTTTTATCATTATCTGTGTGCATTTAAGTGAATATAAATTATTTCTATTAAATGAACGGAGCCAAGAAGAAAAGAAATTAATTGAGTTAAATTTTATATAATTGCAAATGTATGTTCTTTGGCTAAATGGCAACGGGAACTTGCATTTATTCACAGCATATTTGCGGGCTGCTTGTGTATATGACATGTATGCACAAAGATAATTTTATAAGCTTGAGAATAAAATGGATGAAAAAAGAAAACCAAAATGCATATATACATACATGCATACATAGAAGAAAATATACATTTCATTAAGCAATTTGTTAAGATGGAAGCATTTTTAGATGAACTTTTAAGGCCAACAAACAGTACAAGACAGGTTTGGTTTTGTTTTATTATTTTGAAATAAAGAGATTCACTGAAGTGTACCATGCACACAAGATGTACATATGTATGTGTATGTTTATTTTTTTAGTTATATTTAAAATTTAATTTTATAAATGATATGCTTAATTTCATGCAGGTTTAATTTACTTAAAAGATTAATGGATTTTTAAGTAACACTGCTTAATACTCGTTCAGAACAAAATGGTAATATCCAGTAGTTTACATATTTAAAGGCGCTTTTAACCAAACTTTCCGTAGCATACTTCAAGTAGTTGAATGTTTATTGCATACAGCATGCTTCTAGGATTTAAAAAATAAATATTACTCCTATGAGGCGATAAGCTTTAGATTGATAGATACATAAATATATTCTTGAACTATTCATGTCTTCTTCTTATTTTAGAGCTAAAATAAAGTCAGCCAGTCAGTAAAGCAAGAAAATAAAAAATATGATTATTGAGTTCTTGTTTCAACTTTGTTATTTGTTGTTGAGCTTCTCATTTGTTTAAATGAAAGTTTAACATAATAACTCTAGTTGTTCTAAGAAATTTTTGGGTAAAGGTTTCCTGATGATCTACATTATCAACAGTGAAATTCGCCTAGGATCCAGCTAAACCTTTCAAAAATCAATTTCAATGTATTTTTAATAAAAAAAATATTTTACTGAATAAGTAGAACAATAGTTTGGGAATGTTAGCCTTAAATTGTAACAATTCGCATAAAAAACAAACAAAACAAATAATAGTAATAAATAAAATTAGAATTTGACAGGTTAATTAAAGTTCATATTGAACTACGTCGAAAGTACGGCAGGTTCTAAAATATTTTCATATATACTGGAAAGCTCTCCAAACAACAGCTGTTTGGCATAAATAACAAAATTAGGTTATCAAAATGTAAAAATTTAAAATTGCATAAAATTCAATGTTCTGAAACCAAGCGAGTATCAGAATGAAATTTTCTATTTATTTATTCCATGATATGAAAGTATGAAAACTAAACGAAAATTTTAATACGACCACATGATGGCCATATGGTACGCTCATAAAACGTAAATAAAATTTAAATCCACTGAAATGCAAAATTTTTTATTTAAGTAGAACTTAGATATAATTACAGTTTGTATACCAATTCAAAACTTGGGCCTAATAGTACTCTGTGTTTTTATTATACATTTAATATGATGTGGCAGCTCAGTTCAACTTTGGCTGATATATTTAAAAAGCTAGCACATTTCAATTGTCTGGTCAAAAATTTAAATTAAGCCTATTAGTTATCCCTAGTTTATAACTTAATAAATAAGTACGTAATTATCTAATTTTTATTTAAAATTAAGTTGTAGTTAAATACGATTTCAATTTTTCAGTGGTTAATTAAAGTTCGTGGAAAGTACGGCAGCACTAAAAAATTTCCAAATATTATGGAAAGCTTTCCAAAGAACAGCTGTTTAACATAAACAAAAAAGTTAGGTTATCAACATGTAGAAAGTTAAAATTGCATGAAAACACATTTTGTGAAACCAAACGAGCATCAGAATGCATTTTTCTATATATTTAATGCAACACATTTTGTGAAACCAAACGAGCATCAGAATGCATTTTTCTATATATTTAATGCATGACATGAAGCTATGAATTGTAAATGTTATTTATTTATAAAAATTGAACGATATTATGCTTTCAATAAACACAAAACATGCATAAAAGCATATGGTGCGATCATAAAACTTAAACAATACTTTATTATACAAGTTTTGGGCATTTAATTATTATTTAATTATTCACTCAAAAACACAATTTCGTATTTATTAGAACTTACAAATAATAACAATTTGATCAACAACTTAAAAAATTGGCATTAAAATTTATAATGCTCCGACCCAAAATTTTTCTCTTCTTTTTTCTCTTTACTCTCTCGCAAGAAGAAAAACATCAAACTACATAAAACAAATTTGTCGGGACAAAAATTTTGCAATTATGTCTTTATTTACATAAATACATTTGCTAATTTCTCTTGCCAACTTGGAAGCTCTCAGGTATGTTCTTACACTTGCATCCTTTTCAAATCGCATGTGAGTTGCAAATCGCTAAAGGCCGGGGCACAATGAATCCGTCATACGTTAAACTTCGCCTTTTTCAACTGACCGCTAAGTTGAAGAACATGGTTTCTTATGAGGTCTGTTACATTCAGTACGTGTCCGTCAACGCAAAGTACAAATATTGTTCAACTTTTAACTTTTTGCTTACTTTGAGTAGTTTGACAGATATTGTTTGTTTTTTTGGTATGTGTTTGTGTTTTGTGGTAGTAAAAATAAAATTAAACAAAAAAACTAAACGAAATAAATAAATAAATTTAATTTAATAAATAAAGTGGAGAATCAATAAATGACTGATTGTGCCAACCTTCTCCTTCGCTGCGCTAATGTCAGTTGAAAAAGGCGAAGTTTAACGTATGACGGATTCATTGTGTCCCGGCCTTAATCTTAATCTAGATGTTCAGTAACTCATCCGTTTTGATTGCGACTTGCCATATTGATTTGGGTCAGCTGTTTGTTGAAATCGTCAGTGTATAAGTAAATAATGCAAAGCCAAAATTAACAATATAAGACAACATTTTATAAATTTCAATTTTATATAAAAAATTTTACGAAACTATTACTATTTTTGATTAAAATTAATCGTATTTAATTTCACTTATTAATGCTCTTATCACGGTTTTCAACTTAGAAAATAGTTTGGTTGGGATTGATAAATTTGCATTGTCATTAACATTAACACTAAATTAACAGTTGACTTTTCAGTTGTGTTTTGATACTGTCATTTACAACTCTGCGCAAGTTTGGTTGAGAAAAACGTTGAGTATACACAACTGCTTTTTAGTAGTTGGGTCTGTGGTTGGGTTTTTCTAGTTACAAGTCGGTGCGATATCAAATGCAGAAAAAGTGGAAAAATCGTAACTAGAAATATTTGTTATGTTTAATAAAATTTTTTTTAACAATTTCAATATCGGCGGTTACCGGGCACATACACAAAGTTCCAAAGATTTATGGTGTTAGGTGATCCAAAAAATAACAAAAGGTTTCTTTTTGTTCTGCCGAAAATAACTAAAAAACCTTCAAAATATATTTTTTAAAGAATTTGTTCCCTATTTGGATTATTTTGATTTGCATTATGTAGTTGAAGGGGTTTGGAATCAGCACATCTATAATTGTGACTTCGTTTTCGTCGTCATAAAATAAATATACACATTTTTGTATCCAGTTGGTATGATTTCTTCGAACTAACACTAAGAACAATAATTTTTCTAAAACTTTGTGTTTTTTTCCTGTCAAACATGATATTTTAAGTTGGCAACGCGATGACAATTTCAACAAAAAAACAGTTGTGGTTCATAATACTAAAACACAGTTTGGTCGTGTGTAAGTTTGGTCTACTCCTAGACGACCAAACTTAATTTGGTTGAGAACCGCGATAGAGGCATAAAGTTTGGTTCAAGCTAAATTCATTAGTTTAGTTCAGCACACTCTTGCGATTTGCAGTACACCTCTCTGGCGAGTTCAAGTCAGAACCGCAAACGTTATGTGACATGCGAGTGTCAGAACATGCCCGACTAATTGTTTAATCTATTTCTCCCTATTGTACAATCCGGCATCAATCTAGATTTATGCTTATTATACCCTTTACCAAAAAATGGTAAATGGGTATATATAGGTTTTTTTTAATTCATTGTGTGTTTTGACTTTCGAATTCTGTGGTTAGGGTGGCTATTGTTTTTTGTTAGGCACATGTAAAACTATTTTTACAAATGACCTCACATAACGGGAATCCGCCGCGGTGTTGCCATCTGTCCCGAAACTTTTTTGACGTCTTTTTCTGATCTATTCATATCGATATTATTTTAATATAAATATGTGTATCCGTATTCTTTACTGAACCACTGTATAATTAGTATAATAACATTTATTTTATTAACTTTAAAAATAGAAAATATTCTCTTTGACAACACAATTAAATTTTAGCAAGCAATTCAGGGCAAATTTAATATACTACATCATTAGAAATTCATTCTTTTCCAGCTGCAAATTGTTTAAAAAAATATTCATTTTATAAAAATTTTTCATTCATTTCTGTTGCTCTATTGTAGTACTTAGAAAATATGTATATATTTATGTATTTTATTATATTCTATAATAAAATTGCTTGGGAATATATTTAAAGCAATAAAAGTTGCAACATTGTTAATCATCATCAATCAATGTCATCGTTTGTGTTGTATTACTACGACTATGTACTTCTAGTACAAGGTACTACCACTGCTGCTGCTACTGTTATTGCTACTAAAATATTTCTGTATTAATTTTTTTTTTTTGCTAGATGTCGTTGTTAAACATGGATTGTTATATAAACTGTTCTTTATCTTGTGATACTTGAATGATGAGAAGAATGATGATGATGAGGATGATGCTCATGCTGCCATTTAACATTGTTGTATTTGTTATGGCCCCACCTATTTTCCAGTCATCACCAAATCTCTACAGTTACTCGTTATTTATTTTGCTTATTATTTTTGTTTTTTATAAAACATGTGATTTTTTTTTATAAATATTCTTAAAACATGACACAATATGGTTTGAATATTATCAAGCAATAAAAGTCGTTTGAGGAGCGGCTATATGACTTGATTTTTTTTTCATATTAAGAAGTTTTCGAGCATCTTTTTGTTTTATATGTAGTAAAAATAAGAAGTGCAGAGAATAAACATTTAAATTTTTATGAAAATAAGACCGTTGACAGCTGTCGGGTAATAAAACTGTAGCAAATAAAATAATAACTGAAGGAAAGAGTCAGGCAAAACTAGGAAAAAAATGTAAACATTAAAAATAAACTTTAGCAATAAAAAAAACCAAAAAAAAAAATTATATAAAACAACAGGTTGATTGATGGATTGATGCATGACAGACAGCTATTGAAAAAGAATATAAGAAAATAATTCCTAAAAATAGGCAATACGTTTAAAATGTTTTAGCATAAACGCCTCAAAATATGTAACAAAGTAAAGCTCTAAAAGGTATTCAGGGCGATTATGAATAAAATTTCGCATGACATTTCTCTCGGGGAACAATTTCAAGCAATAGCAAGTAAAGCTGCACTCACCCATTGTTTTGAGAGAGAGAAACTCCATATAAAAAAAATTTTGTCTGGACAAAAATTTTGTTCAGAAACAATGGGTGAATCCAGCTTAATAGGAAATATAAAAAAATCTGATTGGATAAGTGAGAAATCTCACGCAGAATTTAATTCATAATTGCCCTGGTTGACTGTATACCCTCCCTGTCACGTTGGTTTTCCCTATTCCACAAAATCGGACGACTTTTGAGAATATACAACCCTATGGTGGTTATGGATAATTTCAATAGACAATAGCTGCTCATTACATCAGGGTTGCATTTTGTCAAAAGTCGTACGATTATGCAGGATTTGGTTTCTTTTGTTTTAATCATTGCAAAGAAAAATACAAAATTAAAGCAAACTTTCCATTATATTTATTTTCCTACTCGGCCAAGAACTGAGCACGTGTGGCATATAAAAATTTTTACAATAAAAAACCCGTTCATTCAGAAAATAAGTTTTTATATTTCATATTTTTTAATATTTCAAAAAAAGATTTCTCCCACACTGATGGTACAGTCTTAAAGTATTGATTTCAAAACTTATATTTCATAAAACTAAATTATATTAATATGTACATACTAGTGATGTAACGAATGTCAATTTTTGATATTCGCGAATACGAATACGAATATTTCAAACGATATTTGCGAATACGAATATTTGAAATGATATTCGCGAATACGAATACGATTACGAATATTATATGCAATATGAAATATTAAAAAATTGCTATGAATAAGGACTTCACACTCTTGTTGGCGTACTTTAAAGTTACTAAAAACTACCCAACATTTTAATGATAGTCATTAAATAATATTTGAAAATAATGATACAAAGCACAATTTTCTACAAAAAAAGTTAATGTATTTGTACAAACTATAACGTTTAGTCATTTATTTAAATTTCGTTTATGATTTATGCATTTATGTATTTAATTTCTTTGGAAAAATATTCGTATTCGTATTCGCCTGAAAATTGCCGAATATTCGACAATTCGAATACGAATACTCGTGCACCACTAGTACATACATATATTTCAATATACATATTAAAATGAAATTATCTGCATATTAAATGTCAAGGTCGAAAAAAATAAACTAGCATGACTATTTTTTAAATATCTAAATATTCATAAAACTAAAATGGTAACATATATAAAAATCACAAATAGTAAATTTAGACATAAAGAAACAATTCAACTTTCGTTATTGCTTCTTTGAAAAACAAATGAATAAACTATGAGAATTTATTTATTATATTGTTTTGCTCCTGTTAAAATTTATGTGTTTGATTTTCTAATTTAAATTTATATTGAAAACAAAAATGATAATATTAAGACTTTATAAAGACTTAATAAGCAAAATTTTTTATGGAAATTTTATTTAAGAACCCTTTATAAGTTTTATAAATAAGCCTGTAAAAAATATTGCCGTTTCATAATATTAAAATACTAATTAAAGGTTCGATCATGGATGGCAACCAAATTTCAGCTGCCATAACAACTGGCAACGCGAGCGAAATTAACATAAGTATTTCGTATGACAACTTTTTCCAGTTGCAAAAAGCTATGTAAAATACGTTTTGTTAGAGATTAGCAACTAAAAAATAATGTAAACAACTCTTCTAAGCAAATGATATATAAGTACTACAAAATTCTTGAATAAAAGAGCTTAACAAATTTGTTATCAGAAAAATAATTAGTTCACCCAGCTAAAAAAATTATGTATGGTTCATATACTTTTAATATATGAATGTATATAAATATATATGAATATGTATGGAAATGTATAGGATTACATATGGGAAAAGTATTATATATGAATTTATATATGGACTAATATATTAAATGTATTATAATATACATATGAGCTCATATATGTATATATAATGATGAAGCTCTGCATGTGTGGGTCCGTATTTATATATATGGAGCCATATACATAAGTATATCAGAATATGCATACGTTATATCTCACATGAAATCGTTTTGCAATAAAAAAAAGCTTGTATTTTATTAACTCTTTTTTCAATGTCCCTGTTTAGTAAATCAAATAATCAAAAGGATTACTCAGTTATTAATTTGATCAAAAAACAGCAAAATCCTCTAGATATTTTTAAGAAACGAAGTTCATATTACTGCAAAAAATTATGTTTATTAAAAACTAGTGTTAGTATAAGAACGGACTATATTTTGTTTTCTAATTGCATTAGTTTTCAATCTGATTTCTTAAATTAAATTTTATGCTTTGTGTTTTTTAAATAATCAGTTCACCTTTCCTCTAGAAATGATGAAGAAGATGTCTTTAAGTTCTTTTTTATTTATTTTGTCCAAACAAATGTTTCATTAAATACAACCTCCCTTTTCAAACTTAAAAAAAGCTATTTAATAATATAACAACCGAAACACATTTGCCGCCGGTCCAGCATGTCTATATACGTATTTCATTGCTGATTGAATCAAGTCATCAGTAGACTTCAACCACAAATTTTGAACAGTAAAAAACCTCTTACTTTATGCACAGACTTTGAAAAACTATATGAGAATTCATAAAATATTTTTGAAAATCACAAAAGAAAAAATAAGCTTAGTAGGCTTTGAAACTGATACAAAACCCAGCATATATTATATAGACATGCTGGACCGCCGGCAAATGGGTTTCGAATGTTATATGTACACTTCTGACAATATATCAAATAACAAATTTCTTTAAACTAAGTTAATAATTTAATTTATTGCGCTTTTTTGAATCAAGATAGTATGAATAAGAACTTTGCATACCGTATAGGTAATATTTACACATCAATGTATGAAAATATATGAATATATATTATCATATATGTTCATATACCCTAATTTTTCGGATCCGAACCAAATATAGGATGTCATAAATGCTCCATACATATTTTTTTAGCTGGGTAGTAGAATTATTTTGTTATAGAGAGAAGAAAACACACAATGTGGGAGTTATTAGATTTAAAAACCCTTAGCATTATCGCTTCTACAGAGTGAATGTCACTGCTTAAAATAATTTTTAGCCAACAATTTCTTTTTCACCTTTAAAGCATATTTTCGATTTGCTTAATAAGAAATATGTACTTGATTTAATTTAATTTTCATGTTAATTTTTTTATTTTTTTGCTTTAAAAACTATGCAGAAGCTGAAAATTTTTGATTGCCAATATGGCAACTGAAAGTAACAGCTGTTAGTTATAAGTTAACAGCTGTTAGTTATAGTATAACCGTTTTGGCAACGCAACTAAAGTTCGGTTGCCATTCTTAATCAAGCCATGAGAGAGAAATTAACTAACATGGGCATAATTAGTAAAGAACAAACGACAATGGTAACTGTTTTAAATTTAGAGATAGTAAATTTGAGCTTTCATTACAAAACTCCTTTCATCAGCAAATTGAAATACGATGAATCAAAACAATTCACATATTCTATTTGCAAAAAAGTTTCGTATATAAAACAAAAATCTACATCAACTGACACCACACACAGTGGATCAAACACAGAAGAACGCTGATGATGAAGGTTTATTGGCCTTCTGTTTATTGGCTAGCTGTTCCGTTCAACTATGTGTTGTCAGAATATTTACAACTAACTTTGATGTCATTTGTTCATTAATAATTATCACATGTAATTTGGCTTAAAAAGCGTTACGAACTTTAGCCTGTTCAATTCATAAAATATAGAAACAAATGAAGTTCGAACAATAATAATTAATTAACTAGAATGCACTAAGTCTATTAATAATAACAATCGACCATCTGCGGAATCTATGCAATCTAAATGGCGACTACTGTCTTATCGACTGAGTAAAAGTTTACATTTTTAATTGATTTATGTGGCAATACTTTTAAAAAGTCACAAAACGTTTGTATTTTCATAGCAGGAAGTTCTTTTTTTGATACCATGACAAATTTATTTCAATCATTTTATTTTCCCTTAAAAGAAACAAACTTTCTAATTAAGCTTGTAATAATTTATCAAAAATCTTTAAATTATTTACGACAGTAATTGGGTTGACTGATTCAGCATACGAGTATTAGCTTCTAGTCTTATTGTAAACGTAAAGAAAGTAACCGTAACCTTAAAATTACTAATACATATTTATTTTTACACAAACCAAACGAGAATTCCACTACACATCGTGTATGGTGCAGCACTCTTTAATACAAATGCTTGGAAGTATTTGAAATGCAGTTCTATAAAAACTACTTTCAATTACAACTAACTGTGATGTTATTTGTTCATTAATAATTATCACATATAATTTGGCTTAAAAAAGCGATACGAACTTCAGACCGTTCAAATAAATCATAAATATACCTCTAATTACATTTAAGTCTTAAAGAATCAATTAAATACTTTAAACCGCTTTGCTTGCAAATCATTAATTTCATATGAAAATTTTTCTAAATGTAATTGCTGCCTTCAGCCTGTTTATATTCAACTAATTTTATGTATCAATTATCCATTTCTTGTGTTCTTTGAAATTCTATTAAAAGTGCAACAATATTTTATTTAAATTTGCTTTAAAGCAAGAAAAAAATCATTAACACAAACTCTAATAAAAAGTTACAAGTCAAAATAAAGAAAAACAAAAATAGAAGAAGAGAAAAAAAATAAGTGAAAAAATTTACCACTCAACGGAAGTAAATAGTCATTTATATAAATTTCTCTAGTTTAACCTAGATATTTTTTCCTGTTCTTTCCATTTGCCACAATTTTAACATGTACTTGCATACGACATATGTATGTACTACTATTGCAACAACGACAATGACGGCAGAGTGGTTGTCATAAAATGTTGACCATATAAATAAATTTTAGTAGACTTGCACGTACAGAGGCATAATAAAAAGATTTCATTACTTCAGCCGGTTATACGAATTACATTTACCTTATTTAGCCATTTATGCAGGAGGCATATTACAAACCTCGAACGAAGTCTTTAAGTTTTTTTAAAATTTTTATCAACCAGAAATAATTCATAGTTAGGCTTAAGTTCAGTAATTTCAATTCTTATTGAATGAAATATTTTTATTAATTAATGTGAGTTTCTAAAGAAGAGAAGAAAAATTAAACTTAGACTTTAAGCTGGGGGAAATACCGATACTTTTCTGTGCAGCCACGCACTTCATCAGCACCCTAGTGTATCTACTTGGGTAGAGATTCTTATTAACATCAGCTATTTAACTTAAATGTACAATGAACGGAATATGAGGTAGAGTAAAATAATTTCGTGCTAACTTAAATAGAAAAATGAAAAATTGGAAAAAACAGAAAATTAATAGTGATACTTATAAATGTGTTTACCAAAGGTAAATCAATTGTATACACAACAATCGTTTCTCATATTCCGTTTCATTGTACGTTTAAGTTAAATAGCTGATGTTAATAAGAATCTCTACCCAAGTAGATAGACTAGGGTGCTGATGAAGTGCGTGGCTGCACAGAAAAGTATCGGTATTTCCCCCAGCTTAAAGTCTAAGTTTAATTTTTCTTCTCTTCTTTAGAAACTCACATTAATTAATAAAAATATTTCATTCAATAAGAATTGAAATTACTGAACTTAAGCCTAACTATGAATTATTTCTGATTAAAATTCACTACAGTTCAATTAAAAATATCTAAAAAAATTTTCTCAATTTTTATCAACTTTGAATGCCGTAACTTTAAACTGACATTTTTATAAATATTCTAAATTTTCTCCAGGTGTGATTACTGTGGAATTAAACTTCCCCAATAATAAAATCCTCCTATTCTGAACAGAAGGTTGAAGAATGAAAGCGGAGAAAGAAATCCGCCGCTTTCTATAACCCGCTTATTCCATCATTATCAAACAATGTAATAAAATGGCTTAATATCAAATGCCATAATCTCAAACTGAAAAAATGTGATAGAATCAGCTTTTTATCGAAAGCAAAAAATTTGCCTTCCAGCTGTTTTTTCTTCTAAAATTCACGAAATATTTTTTAAAAATTTAAAAAAAATTTTTGGTTAGAATCTGAGTGATATTCAAAAGATATTGGAAACAAAATTCAAAGGAATTAAAATTCATGATAATATACTCTGACTATGGCAGCAAAGGACGGAAAGAGAATACATCTTTCCGAGACGATGTGGTTTCATTTTTCGATTCACTAGAATGGATGATTTGGAATAGAGTTGTGTCGTTCCGGATCGATATATTTCCATTGAGTAATTCCCTATAGCAAATAATTTGGACAAAGTTTCCTTTTTTTTTCTATCATCGACCCGACGAAAGATGGTCTTATAATACAATTGCAAAAAATCTTAAGCGACCTAATTTTCGAAATTAATTTTTTTGACGAAACTCGATTGTTTGCGGCTGCAAATAAGTTAAAAAAATATGTCGCTTAAGCTTTTTATTGGTTATCACCCGAAATGTTTTGTTCACTTATTTCCGAATTATAGTAGCGACAGATAACTTCTGTCGTTCATACACTGTTAAAAATAAGAAAGGAACGATAAACGAAATCTTTCAAATCGCTCCGAACGATTCACCATAAAAGACGATTTATCCCAACTATATCGATTACATTATTATTCTGATTCTACTAAAACCTTAATTAATTAATTAAAAAAACGCACCAATGAATGCTAATGAAATCATTAGTGTGAATATAAATTCAAATTTAATTAGCAGAGACAGAAACCAGTTTTTCTAACATAGCATGTTTTGTATATACATAACATAACAGAGAACTGTTATGTTAAGCTTCGTACACATACTGATATTTTGTGACATTTCATGTAACCTTGATATTATTTTCGAGTGACAGCGTTCGCCACTTCTGATCATTTTCGTTGTGTGGCACTGCGCAAATATTTTTGCGCAGGCTTTGAAATCCATTTAGCAAATACTGTTATACTAGGTATTCTGGTTTCTGCCTCTGCTGGTTAACTTCGAATTTCTCTTCACACCTATAACTGGCGCATTGCACCTGTGAGTGTTTGAGAAACGCAAGGTTATAAGTTCCAAGGCCAAAAAAAAGTACTAAATGCAGCATATATGTGCCCTTAATTATGAAAGTGGCCTAATTCATGTGCATTTCTGCTTCATAATATCAAATAAATCTTAAAATATCTTCAATAAATATATAATAAATGTTAAAAAAAATTATATTAATCGAGACTAGTACAACTCTAAATTAAAATGTTGCATGATATAAAAATATTTTTTGATTTGTTCAAATGTAATCTACAAAATATTTCGACCAAAGAAATATATGACTTAGATCACTTTCATAATTAAGGGCACATATAAGATTTAAAGGAGGAAATAAAACTAACATTGTTCTTCATATGTTTTCCATTTTAGTAGAGTGCCCGCAGAAGTCGTTGCTGCAGCTAAAATTTTGCTTAAGGCTGTTGTGCATTTACCAGGTGGAGGGAAAATGAAATATGTAAATTTAAAAATGAAGGAATGTAAATTAATTCTCATTTAATATGGTTGTTTGTCAACACATTTTTGCAAAAAAAGCTGCAAAAAATATCAAACACTTTGCACCGACAAAAAAGAGTCTTTGCAAATAAAAGAAAACAAAACAAAAATTATAATATTTGGACAAGTTCAAAATAATGTTGATGTTTTCACAAATTGCTTTATTTGTCTTCTTAAGCTTAAAGTTTAGTTGCCACTAAGCCAAGCAACTATGTGTCACAAGAGTCGTGAGTAGGTGTTACGAACTTTGTGGAATTAATTCCAAAAACGTAAAAAGCTAAATTTTCTAATAAATACTCGTAAGTGTGTATGCGTACTTAAGCTAAGTTAAGGAAATAACAAAAGAGATAAATTATTAGGTTTGTTATTCGAACAAAGTTTATTCGATTAATCAAGCTACTCCTTTCAAGTCTTTTTTTCTCAAAAAAAAAAAAAAAAAAAAAAAAAAAAAAATAGATCAGTCTCAATATCTGATAAATATACGACTAATCTCTATTGGATTAAAATTAGTTCAATTACTTGAACAATTCTTTACTCAGAAAATAAGTTGTTAAGAAAAAGGACTTTGAAGTAAATTTTTTTACCTTTTTTTGAATAAAAGTGTATTTTTAAGATAATTTATGAAAAAACTAATGCAGTTAGAAAGCTGCAAATTATTGAATTAGAAAGAGCGTGTGTGTGTGTGTTAAAAGTATAAATCGATTTTTTCGAACCATGGGTCCCTTTCAACTTTCCCTGCCACATATGATGAAATTGCATGAATCCAACTAATTTTTTTTAATATTTCACTATTACCAAAATATCAGATATAATAACTGCATAAATTTTCAAGAGAAAAGTCCTTTTTAAGCGACTTAAAAATAAGGTTGTCAATTCCGAAATCGGTTGTGTTACTGCATACAATTTTTAAAACTCTTTTTTTTATTGAGTGGCTTCCAATTGGTCTCACGGCAAAGAAGAGAATAGACCATACCCAGTAAACTTTTACCTTAAATATTATTTAATTTACTTAGCACACACCCGGGGCTCTTGTAATTACAAGTACATAATGTCATAAATAATAATATTAAAAGTAGGCAGAGCCCCACCCATGAAAATTAAATATTATATTTAACACATTCTTACGAAACTTGACATACACTTTGAGGTCTAAAAGTAACACGATTTTACATTTTCAAAAGAGGGTGGGCATACGCCCATTAAAATTTAGTTTTATATTATAACTATTTCCTCTCATCTGATTCTCACGAAGCTTGGAAAACCTGTTGACCTCTTGGAATGACATAGTCTTGTTTTAAGAAAATTTTATTTAATTTTTTTTATTATATTAAGCGAATCTTACGAAACTTAGCGCAGACAGTGCCACACCCATTTAAATTTTAGCATAATAGTATTAAACGCCTATTAAAATATTTCATGTGACTTTACTTAACCGCTTCTTAGAAAACTGGGCTCCACCTTTAGTTGGAACAGTGACACGATCATGCATTTAGAAAAGTCAGCGGGGCCATTTAATTTAATTTAAAATTTCATATTTAAATTTTTTTAACGTACTACATTTTACACATACACGTTTTTTTATCTTCATTTAAAGTTTTTGCTTAATCATACTTTTTTAATTATTAAACTTATATTAATATTTGTATATTTGTATTTTATTCCAATAGTCAGCCGTATTGCGTATGTCACGTCGAATATTCGACTACGAGAATTTTGTCCTAGATTAAAGAAAACTTTTACACATTTCAGGAAATTCTCGTAGACTAATATTCCACGTGACATACGCAATACGGGTGATTATCTTTTTACTCGTTATTCAATCGAATAACTAAAAGAAACTTAAAATTTAATGGATTATTTGAATACAACCTTTTTTAATTTTGCTCCTACAACTCTGAACTGATAATGCTACAAATGAGAAACATCTAACATCATACATACTTACACATGTACATATACATATGTACATATATATGCACATATCGCCCATTTATTTGAACAACGTCATAACCCGAAAAATCCGATTTTTGAGTTATTAATGCATAATGAATTCTCGCTATCATTATTGACATTGTTTAAAAATTTCATACAATTATCTTGTATATATTCAATTTGTCAGAAAAAAAATAAAATGTTCTTTCTCCATTAATTTGTGCGCAAATTTTAAAACTTTCATTACAAAAAAAGCTTTCAACAGATTGAAATACGATGAATCAAAACAATTCACATATTCCAGTTGCATAGCAGATACTTACATCAACTGACACTACACATAGTGGACCAAACACAAAGAACGCTGATGGTGAAGGTGTAGTGGCCTTCGAAAACAGCTAGTTGTTCCGTTTTACTACGTGTTTGCCAGAATATTTGCAATTAACTTTGGTGTTATTTTTTCATTAATAATTATCACATGTAATTCGGCTGGCAAAGTGATACGAACTGTAGCCTGATCAAATCATAAATATACTTTAAACTCGTTTTCTGTTAAACTAGATTTTTGAGCTGTGATGTTGTTCAAGTAAATGGGCATATACATACATACATACATACATATGTACTTGCTTCTACTATATATAAAGGCTCGCTACGTACAAGAAATACATATGTGTATATAATCTTAGAAAAAAATGTATTTGTTAATTTTATATATGTATGTATGTATGTACATTAGAGTGGCCGTGATTTATTTTTTTTATTTCATTTATTCTCACCTCCAGTTTAGGTTCAGTTTTATATAAAAAAAAAAATTTCATAGCGATAAGTTGTTTTTGGGGGTGCATGCGCCTCTCAAAGTTGACATTCAAGCCCATTTTTCAATGTAATTTTTTACATATGACTATTTAAAAACAAAAAATTATTTTACAAGAATATAATATATGGCAATGCTTTAGCTCTTCCAGTCTACAACATTAGTCTCAAGGAAAGTTAATATTTTAGGAAATAATGAAGAAAATAACCAACAAAATACCAAAAATTATGTATACCAATTATTTTACTAAGCATTTACAATAAGAGTTTATATCTATTAAATTCATTCATACATACTATTAAGTATAGCCATTAGAAACCGAAAACAATATACTTATATGTATATTGGATATATGGGCTTCAACACTAAATTTGAGGGCCGGACGCACTCTCTAAAACACAACTTATCGCTATAAATTTTATTTTAATTTTTTTTATATAAAACTGAACCCATTTGGGGGGGGGGGTGAGAATAAAAGAAATCAACAAAAAAAAATTCTCCAAACAACTAACGGCCACTCTAATGTACATATGTACATATGTATGTATGTAAGAGTATTTACATATGTAGGTACAACAAAATGTTCTATATTTGAATATAAAGAAGAAGAAACCTGCAACTCTTTTTTCTTCTTCTACCAAACCAGTTATTTACTGTCAATTAAAGTGTTTTTGTGTTTTTTTATGCGGACATCAAAAACAAGAGCAGAACTACACCAAGAAAACCAGCTGCCATCATTAATAAAGCGACGTTACACAACTACACTTAATTGCAGCCAATAATCGTTAAATAATCGGTCAACATAACGGTAAATATGTTTTGTAACGACAAAAACAAATTAAAAAAAACAAATCTTGAGAAGAAAAACAAAACAAATGAAGTTTATTACAGTTGCTTTGTTGAATAATTTTGATTCAGAATATCTGTGTTCGTTTTAACATGCTTGACACGCACAGTGGAATATAAGTATGCAAGAACTCGCTAAAGATATTTTGTTCAAGAAAAATAAATAATACACAAACACACCCAAACACGTTTTACCAAGTTCAATAAAATAAGAAGAAATTTTTTTCAAAAACAAATTAATGCTAGAAAAAGTGTGTCATTGATTTAGGTCAGGAAATTTATAATCCCATTAAAAAATCTTCATGTAATTTTTACATACACACATACCTATCCAGAATATAGATGTAAATATTACACAGAGAAATATTTAATAAGAAAATATAAATTTTATATATTTATTGCTATTCTAAAATATAGATTAACACTTAGGAAATTATCATGATCCATAATTTTTCATCCATGAAAGTTGCCAGTCAAATATTTAACGATATTATACAAACTGATCTATGCACTTCACTGTATTCACTTTCCTACATAGTTAACCATCTTTTATTGATTTTCATTGTCTTCATGTGTTGCCTCTGATATATTGTCATGGGCGCTTTCCGCATATTCGTGATCTGAATCTAATCTAATCACTAATCATTCACCCTCTTCGAAGGCCCTTACTATTTCTTACATCTATTACTATTACATGGTATACTAATCCTAATGCAATATCAAATGGCCCTCCTTCATCGGCATTGCGTAGAAGAATCATCGTCATAATAAAAAGGCTACTAAAGGCAGCTTCAAAATTTATTACGCCTTATTGACACCAGGCATGCTGCAATACTGCATAGTTAAAAAAACGTGCAAAAAGAAGAGTTGTAAAAGATTGAAGCCTTCCTCTATCTCTTCCTTCATCACCTATCCATCATTCATATCACTATCCCTTCCATATCACCCTTTCTCACTATCTTCTCTTCCTAACCTAACCTAACCTAACTAAATATACATAAGTATATCATAAAATAAAAACAAACAACAATGATATAAATATAAACAACTCCTACCCAGTTTAATTATAACATGGGTTAAACAATACTTACTTAACATTTAAGATCAGGGTTGAGCAAATAGTGTTTTGATTTGGTAACAATTGTATCCTTGTGATTCCTTATTAAATTGCTCATTTTCAAACCCACAAAAAGAACGTTTTTAAGAGGTGAAAACGTAACAATAATAATACAGTGCTTTTCGCTTAAAGCGAACTTGAAGAGACTGATCAAATTTGTTCGTTTTAAGCGAAGTTCGTTTTAAGTGAAGACATCAAGAAACCATTATTAGTGTGTGTGCACATGTCTTTTTTTAACACTTTGGGTATTTATTTACTTATTAAAACAATTTTAGAACATTGCAGTCTTAAAAAAATAAGTTTATTTAGTTTTTAAAAAATCAGTTATTTTAGTTTGCTTTTTATTAATATTGGCTTCATTTATATACAATTCCACTTGGGCCAAGTGGTCAAGAATTTGTTGTGGACTGTCGCGAGACTGAAGAAAATTTCTTACACAGCTTACGCTACACATTAATATATACATATAATTTTTTGTTCATGGCAACACACTTCTTGGTTCGTTTTAAGCGAAAAAAAGAACAATTTACATGCAAAAAAAAGTTTGTTATAACCGAAAGTTCGCTTTAAGCGGGTTCGTTATAAGTGAAAAAATTTTCATGGTTTTATAGAAATAAAAGTTCGTACTTTCGAAAATGGTTCGTTTTAGGCGAAAGTTCGTTTTAAGCGGGTTCGCTATAAACGAAAAATACTGTATTTATTTATTCATTAAATGTTACAAATGCAATTACAAATTATATCATAACTTAATTTAAACGAGAATAGTAACAAAGACCTTCACTCGTTGTAGTGAAACAGACCAGAGTGTATGGTGGGAATCGAACCCATAACCTCCATACTGATAGGCTAGCTTAATGAAACATTTTTGTATACAATTTCTGTAGGAAAACACGGCAAAATTATATCGCATCAAAAACCCTTCGAATTTTTGTTTTACAGTTTTATTGTCACATCTTTTACGTAAATAAATATTCTATAATATTTAATTTTGCTTTCCCTTGTGCGATACAATTCTTTTAGTATAACACAAATTAACAGAACTCTGAAAAAATGATTTTGTAGCCGTGATGTGATTGATCATTGTCAACATTAAAAAAATAGAGATTTATAAATTACATTCGCTAGTAACTTTAATATAAAAACACTGAATCGCTCACCTCTAATGAGAGTTGTTTTTAAGCAAAATTAGGATGTCGGGAGAATTCCTGCGTTGGGTATGGTATGGGAATTGTTAACCGATTTCTACTGATATAATTTACCAACAGTACAATTTATCTCCCTTCTCGTTCTCTCGCAGGCAAATAATAAGCAAACGATATTTTTTAGCACTTTATTACCATCTTTATTGAGACTGGTTTTCCACTTCCTTTTGAAAGATTCTTGTTCAAGAACGAGCCTGAAACTAAACAAAAAAACACAACATTTCTTGTGCTTTCCTTTTGCGCTTTACTGCTTTCTTTATGTACATATACATTCATAAGTATTCTGCTTGTCATTTAGTTTCTTTCTCTTTTACTATTCTTATTGCAACTTTCCAGTTTTTCAGCAGGAAAAATTGCAATTTTATAAGTTCTTAGTGCAGATACAACGAACCTGTTTATATGCAAGTTGTTGTATTCTTTACTTAACGCTTTAATTCTACCAAAGTTATAATCATCTTGGCTTAAACAAGAAACGAACATGAGAAAAACTGCATGTGAAGTGGTGAAGAAGCAGAGTCTGAAAAGGGTTATGTCATTACTTTATTTCAAATATTTTTGGATAAGTAATTTTTATGTTAACCTAAATTTGACAAGGAAAAGTAAAGTTTCATTAAAATAAATAAATATAAAGGGAAAAGTTTAACAGAAAAAGAATTTAACGTTTTCAATTTACACACATCTTATTAGAAAAATGTTTCGTATGTTTTAGGGGTACTTTCACTGTGACAGTTGTGAGTATGGTCGCATTCATAAGACGTAACAGTTGCGCAACCTTTGAGTGTTTGTCTTAGAAACGCATAGTTAAATATCTCCGCTCCACTCAACAGTTGAGTAATTTTCCATCATAAAATTTTTTTCGCTACCTATAGTCAATTTTTTAAGTTTTACATTACAAATGCGATGAAGTAACGAAATAAAGATATACAATTACATTATATACATCAAGCCGTTTCTAAGAAGTAGCTGTTGGGGCCAACAGTTGCCAGCAGTTTCACAACTGTTGAGCTCAACAGCTACGTCTTATGAATGCGCCCTATGATACTAAATTTTTTTTGTATAATCAGTGTGACCATTTTAGCTTACTTTGGGCTAAATTAACCTTAATTTGTTTGGATTTAGCTTTAAAATTTTCATTTAGCTCTCAGCTGATTTTTTGTTTTAGCTTTTTTGCCATTTTTTATTTCAAAAAATATCACAAAAAAGTTATAAGAATTATAATGGTTTAACATTTAGAAATATAAAATTTTTTCTTTGGAAAATAGTTTAAAAATATAAAATAAAAATTGTACGACACTATTATAAGAGAAATGGCAAATTTAAAACTGAAGACATTGTACTTTTAAGTTACAATGACAAAAGTTAAATTCATATTAGTTGAGCTGAACATGGATTTAGCGAAATTAACTTACTTAAAACAAAAATTAGAAACAGATTTACTTTAAATAGCATTAATTCACTTTAAAAAAAGGTTTCGTATTTTAGTATACATAAATGCTTTTACATTTTTGAAAACTCTTTTAAGTTAATTTGGGAAGTTTTTGTTTTGTTTTTCTTTAAAACTAAAATATAATAATTAGAAAATATTTTCATTAAAAAAATTATTCAATATTTTTGTTTTTTTATATTTTTGGCCAAATCAAATTTGTTGTGAATTGAATTATTTTTATTATTTAGCTGGTGAGGCCTATATTACATATTTTTCCCGACGTTTCGTGAATTTTATGTTTTATGTGATGTTTTAATAACAACACAACTCGATTGTTAACAAAATCACGTAACGTCGCGAAAAATATGTAATAAAATTGAGTTTTTATTGACATAAGACAATATTTTTAATTTCAATTAATAAAAGAACATGTTAGCGTGTTGTGTGTATGTATGTGCTTAACGTTATTTTAGCTATAAAAATTATTGAAAAGTAATCAAAAAAGTAGAAAAATATTAGCTTTATTTTCTGGCTTAAAATTTACCTTTTTAGCTTATTTTAAAACGTTATTTAGCTAAATTTAATTTTAAAATCTGGTCACAATGGTTGTAATTCAAAAATATAAAATCTATAATCTAAAAAAGGGAGCGGTTTGCAAAGATCTTTATCTTCAACATATTTAATAATGGGCAGACACTGAAAAACATGACTTTTGCTCAGAGTAGCTATAAGTGACGGGAGTGACTTAAAAATCTCAGTTTTTACGGAAGTAACTTTAGTATGTATTCTGTTAACTCGTCCGTAGAACGCTTAGAATAGTTTTTTTTTTTTGTTCAAAGTACTTTGATTGTATTAAATACTCGCTTAGGAAAAAATAAATTTTTCTTAAGAAACTTTTTGAAAATATGAAGGGTGTGACCAGCAGAAAGTCTGAAGGAAAGTCTTTAAAGAGTTGCTTAATAACAGCATTATTTTTGATGGAATAGAAGGAAGGTAACATTTAACATTACTAAAGGCTGTTCCAGACTATAATACAAGTATTAATACTTTTGACAAAAATACATCCCCGCTTTTATATTTGTTTAAAAAATGTCAAAAAAACAATAACAACTCAAAATGTCAAAGCTGCATTTTCCACAAAAGTCTTTATACATGTATAATAGTCTGAGTGGCCCTTAACTGCCTTTTTTTAATAAACGTTGTGATTTGAAACTACCAATTTTAGATGTATTCATTATTTTCACTATTTGACTTACACCCTTTTTCCGTTGTTTGATCTTTCGTTTACTTTCTCAATAATTTTTACCGAACGTATCACTAAATTGTCCATATGTTGCATGTATTTTTACACAATTTATTTAAACGGTTTTAGATGTATTCATAATTTTCACTATTTGACTTACACCCTTTTTCCGTTGTCTGATCTTTCGTTTACTTTCTCAATAATTTTTACCGAGCGTATCACTAAATTGTTTGAATGTCGCATGTATTTTAAAAAAAAAATTTTAAACGGTTTTCTTAAGAACCCTGTTGTGTGCATTTGCAAAACGACAAGAACAAATTTGCCCAGAGAAAGAAACAATAATCAATTCCTTTTAACTTCTGTAACTGCTTTCAAGCTTTTCTTTTTTGCAATGCAAAATAAATTCCCAGTAACATTTTCATAGCACCGTTATTTGCACTTTGTAATTCTTGATATTCTTGTATTATTTTTCTTTTTAATGTTTTAAAATTCAACTTGGGTTTATTAATTCATTTTTGTATTCTTCTTTCCGTTAGAGCCGCTCTACAGTACATATTCTTAGCAACATAGCATTTCTTTCTTTCTTTCGTTCTCTGAAGTAAAAAAGCTTAAAAGAAAATTTTGTTGTGGTTATCAAGTAGTGGCCCGGTTGGAGAAATGGCAGACGTACGTTGCACAAAATTAAATTTTGTTCCTTTTGTAGCATTCCTTATTTTCTCATAGCTTGACCTTAATTTTGTTTTCTTTTTTTCGGCTGTTTAGCACTTCTCAGGGTCTTAGTAAAATCTACATAAAAGAAGTAAATATACTATTTGGACCATATACTAACCATAATCTGTATGTACTTTTATGCTGCGTTTTATTTTTGGTGACATGAAATGTGAAGAAAGCAACTCTTAGCAAATTATATTTACACTTTTTTTTTGTAGTTTATTATATTTTCTGTTTTTGTCGAGTACTTCACAGAAAACAGAATTCATTAGCAGTATCAGGAATATTGAATTGCATTCATTGAACACATACATACTTTTCGTTTTTATATATTAAAAAGAATAAGTAAATATGTATGTAAAACGCAAAAACTGCAAAACATGATTTTAAAGTACAGTAGTTACCGATTAATTGACATCTGGTTAATTTATGTACATCGTGTAAATCACATCAAAAATGGGTTAATGGATGCAGTTATGGTGTTCGCAATATATACATAAGTATATTAACCAATGATTCTCTAAAAGCAAGTATTAGTTGTAGGAAAATTCATGTGATGAAGGCATAGACACTGCTTACTGAACTAGACCGGCTTCAGCGGATACTAATCTTAATGTAACAACATAGCCCCCCCCCATTCTTTGGTATTGTGTAGCAGACACATCGGAGAAGTAAAATAACCAATAAAATGGTTCTTAAGCACAGCTTCCAAATTTTATACACCTCTACGACACCAGAAGCGCTGCAAAAAATGCATTATTTGAAACGTTCAAAAAAGCATAGTTGTAAATGAATAAAGCTTTCCTCTATCTCTTCTTTCACCACCTTTCACTTCTGTCACTATCCCTTTCCTGAAGAAGGTAACACCTTAGCAATAGTAGTAGGCATTCATTGCTTGAGTGTTACTTCTCTTAAAAAAACTACCGAGAAAAATGTTCTCCAGATCCTCGATCGCCGTCAAAGAGCAAAAGTAAAGTTGTTAATTTTTAATACAGCCGACTTGATTTACAGTATGTCAAGAATGAGTTTACACACAAGAAAAATTTATATATTTTTAACTTTGTTAGCAAAGTAAATAAACTTGTTTTTATATACCATGTTTTTTTGTATTTCTTTTATTATTTACATATTTACAAGAATATTACGTAAAAAAATTATCAAATTCAGTTTAAAACAAGCTAAAATAAAACAAAAATAAATATTACTCAGGTTGGGTACCGTCAAATAACTTTTTACACAAAATTAAAAATGTATCTTCCTAGTATCTTAAATTATTAAAAAATGCATTAAATTTTTTTAATATTTAGTATGGCCACCATTGGCATCTACCACACATTGTAAGCGCTTCTTCATGGAACTAACCAGCTTTTTCAAATCATAATTAGCTGGTATACTCTGCCAATCTTCTAATATCGCGGTTTTTAGAAATACTTTGCTTGTTGGTTGACGTTTAGCGACTATTCTCTTCAAATAGACCCACAAATTTTCAATGGGGTTTAGGTCGGGACTTTGAGCAGGGGTATCTATAACTTTCCCACAGTTATAAAGGAGACACATACGAACCTGGTAAAATTTAAATTGAGGAATTCCATCCCTTATAAACCCGAATTTTTCAGCACTGCTTGTCAGATGTTTCTTCAAAATATCTAGATATTGACGTGCATCCATCGTTAATTCTATAAACGATATGTCTCCAACACCTTTAATCTCGGTTTCGTCGCAGAAAATAACGTTATCCCCAATATTCCGTTGGCTGTGTAACGTTCAAAGTGGCAAAGGAAAGCCGTTTTTCTACATTTGATGCGAAAAGCAGAGGTTTTTTTCGAGCTACTCTTGATGAGTACTGCTTGCTCAATAACCACTGGCGAACTGTTTCATGAGATACAATAGTGCTGCATTTTTCCTGAACCTATCTAGCAATAGTCCGTGTAGAAATTTGGGGGTTTTGTATGATTTTTCTCATAATTACGCGCTCCACACGTTTATTTATTTTTCGTTTTGGACCACCACCTTTCCTTAACTCCAATCTATTCTCATTTTCTGCTCGATTTTTTATATTGTAAATTGTCGTACGACACAGTAAAAACATTTCTGACAATTCGCTCACGCTTTTTCCCAAGTGGAGATTGTAATAAATTAACTGGATTACATTATAAAATAACCTTTTTCCTGGCATATTAAATATTAACAAATTTTTCAATAAACGATGCGCACAAAACAAAAACTTTTTGGCAAGTAATTAAAAAACGGGAAATGCAAAGTTAACTTTGTTGTTGCTCTATTGTTCTATTTGCAAAAAATAGAAAAAGAAAAAATGTGTAAAGAGTTGTTTGACACTAACAAAACTAAGGAATAATTGTTTTTGTTCTACTTTTCTCTTATGTTACGCTAACCTTGAAATTTTTTTGTTGTACATCTTTGTAAGCATTGCATATAATTACAATAAATCAAAAAAACTGTGCAAAAAGGCAAGATGACTAATGACTAAAAAAAATCTAATTTATTTTTAGTGTGTAAACTCATGCTTGACATACTGTATATCCGTATTCTAAGCTCTGTGACAAAATAAAAATTATAACAAATGACAATTTTTTCATTGCTTAAGATATAAAAATTGTCATTTGTTATAATTTTGCCATTTGTCACAAAGTTCAGAACAAGGGTATTAATTTCAAAAACTGTTATATTCGACCAGTGCTGGGAGTAGGGTGCCTTCTCAAAAATAAAACTTTTCGTATATATTTTATAAATGTCTTATCTTTCAGATACAATTAAAAGTTTTTTAAATTTTTTTTCTTCTACTATCAGGAATATGTACTTCTATTCTATCAGGAATATGTACTGAGAAAACAAAATAAATTTGTTGTGCAAACATTACATCATTTTTAAAATTTAATTTTTAAAAATTTGACAATGCAAGTTTTTTTAAAATAGATTGTTTACAGGTTTTTTGGACTAGGCTTTCTAAAACAATTTTTATATGAAGCGTTTGTTCGGTATTAAAAAAATTATGGGCTAAAAACAGGGCAAAAAATAAAATTGTACGCATTTCCTCTTTTAATGAAAAAATAGCACTTTTGGAATTGTAGGGCGCGCTGCGCCTAACGAAATTTAACCTAATATTTAATAAGCAAAAATATAAATAATTCTCTAAAGCTTTATTTTTTTTTTTAATTTTACTTACATCTATCTTTCGAACCACTAAAATCTACTTCTGCTTGAAATAATTGATATTTCTGTCTGTTTCACTATTCTTGTTATTATTCGCCCTTATTCCACTTCAGTATACAATTAATTTCATTTCACAATAAAAACTAAGCTCTAACATTGCTGCAGCTAATATAGTTCAGCTGTTGTAGTGCTACAGTTAGGACTTTTTCTTTGAGCATAAAATATGAGCACACTGCACGCAAGTACTGTGCTGTAGTGAGTTGTGAATTATAAAAGGCTTTTTGCAGTTCTCTAATATGGTTCAACAAACAATATATCGTTACCTTAACATATAAAGGCCCTGGCTCTATGACTTTTTGGAATCGAGATTTTTGCATTCTTTCTATCGAAATATGTATACCAAAAACTCAAGTCCCAATTTATAATGATGGCCTTTCTATATGAAGGTATCGATATGTGCATATAACAAATCATAAATTGTATTTTCATGAATTAATATTTTTTCATAAATTGTTTTTCATAAAAATTTTAACATTTTTGTTTTTATTTTAGACATAAAAAAATATTTTTTAAACATAATTTTCTTATAAATAAAAACTGACGTAAATCTTATATTTTTTATACAAGTAATAAATTGAATGGAAATTTCCGGAAACTCAGTACAATCAGATATTAATTTTTGCTATAGACATTTTGCTATAAATAATGTTCCGTCACAAACCAACTCCATTATAACAACATGAAAATTAATTCATTAAAAAAAGAGAACAACGCATGCAAACACACATTTTCATGGCAAATAAAATCAATTATATTTATAATTAAATTTGGCAAAAAGTTATTTAAAAACATGAATTTGAACAAGTGTTTCATGTCAAAAAGAAATACGCTTCAAAAAAGAAATTTCAATAATGGAAAACGGAATACTTATGTATGTATGCATGTGATGATCTACATATGTCAAATGAATTGAGAGAAAGTGTCTATTAGTAGCAAATTATGTGTGCTATATGTATAATATTAAGAATTCAAAAAAGGTCGTAACATAATGGTTTTTTAATGTACCCACACGTTTGCAGAATTATTGTGCAATAATTGATATTGTGCAATAAAATTTTCTGTGTGTATATTACATTGGTATAGATATGGCACAATATATTGGATAAAATTAAAAGCCTTTTAATTTATCTTGCCCAAGATGAAATATTTTGTAATGTTTTGACAAAATTGTACAATAATTATTTCCAGTGTCAACACTAAACCTTTTTTTTAACTTTTTAGATTACTTAATTAAAATGCATCTAGTAACACGAAAAATCAATTTAAAAATTCCTTAAACGGATAGGAGTGTGTAGCTTTCATTTGGATACTTTTACATATATTGTAAGAAAACATTATTATGAAAAACATATTATTTTCATATTGTGCAATTTCATGAATAGTGTTGAGCAAAATGACAATAATAACAGCAATACAGTACTCAATAATATTGCATAGTCTATGGGTGTCCTTAGATAATAACATTCAGACAGTTTGTTCAAGTGAAACTTTTCATGGAAGAAAGCCAAATTTCAGGTTAATAACCTCTACGCTTTTTTCAGCCGATAAAAGGGATTAACAGGCATATAGTTATTTTAAAACAGCGTGACTCTTTATTCTCAAAGCTTCGGCCAGGAATGTTAACTTCTAATTTGGAGGTATTGTACGCAGTGTTGCCAGAATTTCTAAGGTTAAAATCTGCAAAATTTAACAAATTTTCACGAAAAAAATCTTCAAAATCTGCATTTTATTTTCAAAATCTTCAAAGCTATTTTTAAAACAACTTTTTTTTATATATTATTAAAAAAAATTTATATAAATATGGACGTACATTTGTAATATAAATATTTTTTCATTAATTCATATTCATAAAATTTAAACCCGGGATAAAATGTATTTTATTTAAATTAAAAAAAAAAATTAAATAATTTTCTATCACATTTTTTTATGAATAGAAACCTTTAATGTTCGAAGAATGTGCATTTCGTTTCTGCTTAAGAAACTCATCAACAGACTTCAACCAAAAATTTTTTGAAATAAGACAAAAAACTTCATATGTTTAGAGAACGATTATCAATGTGTTACTAAGAATTACGTACACAAACATAAAAGGTAATATTCACAAAAAATTATTTTGGGTTACAAAACGTTTAACAAACAAATTTCAATAAAATTATTTTTTGTAAACCAAAACTATTTTTTATGAATACAACAGAAAAAGCTTCAAGCAAAAATCTTTACAAGATAACATCTTCGATTTTGTGACATTGGTTGAAGTGTACTGATAAGTTTGACGGTTTTTTCACACGCAAATATTACTTTGCAAAGTCTTGAGTTTATTAAGGAAAAAAGGATATAGAATAAGATCTATTTTCTCTTCTCTCCTACAAACTTTAGACTTTGCAAAGTAAACTTTTGTGTGGAAAACACATCTTTATGTAGGAGAAACGAAATGCAAATGCATTCTTCATACTTATGTGCAAACAATATAAAATGAATGAGAAAAGAAATCGTATATATAAAAAATTATACAAAAAGTGATTTAATTTGTTATATAAATATCCAAAGGACTTCGAAGATTTGTTTTATCCAAGTTCATTTGACTCAAAATTGATTGCCAAAATTACTTCTTCTGTTGCTTTAATGCTGTCTTCTAAGTTCAAAAATTGTAACTCTCTAAACTGTGAGTCGTTGACACATAATAGCAACAAAAAGTAGTAACAGTAATAGCAAAAATTTAAAAAAATTCACTATAATTGGAGTTGAAAAATCTGCGTTTTTATGCCAAAAATCTTCAAATCTGGATTTCGTCTTTTTGGAGGGTAAAAATCTGCAAAATCCAGATAAATCTGCATTTCTGGCAACCGTGATTGTACGGCTCTTAACAAATGAGAATTTCTTCTCTTGAGAACAATGTGGCCACCTGCAGTGTTCTCTTGAGAACAAGATGGCGTATAGCCGACACTGATATTTTTACCAACCATATTTGATGTGAAATAACAGAAAATCGTTCCAAATTCTATATATTTTATTGTTTACAGATTTCTTTAGTAGTGTAAACAAAATAAACCGTTTCTAAGAATTTAATCTTCCCCATGTATTTTTTTGCAACAGATGTAAATGACTGAAATATTCCAACTATCTATATCAAAAACAGAAATTTGGCGGTGGACCAGTTTTACTTAAGAAAAATTATGATTATGTCGTATGACAGATGCAATATCTATTAAGTCGTTTAAGTTTTATTACATTCCTAATAATTTTATTTCGTTTTATTACCTCAACCAAAACAGATGTTCTCCAAATACCCAGAACATGTGCTTAAAGCACTTTATGAAAAAAAAAACTAAATATATAAAATACTTTAGGTGATTGTGTTAAGTTAAAAAAAAACTCTAAATATGAGCATCAATTTAATTTATTTTTTAAATCTCTAACAAGTTCACTTAAAATCTTAAATTTTTTCCCAGAAAATTATTCAAATTTTTAAGCATCATGCATATTTATCAGACTGGTTTTCCTTAAAACAAAAATCCTATGTACTTGGCCACAAGTTCTGTTATTGACTCTTGCATCTATTTGGAAACAAGATATTTGCATATTTATATCGATTTCGAGTAGTACTCGTACTTATGCGCATATGTATCTATCATTTGATAAATTTTAGTTCACTTTTTAATGTGTCTTTTTGTTGTCAACAATATAAAAAGATTTTTCTAGTTTTGTCTTCTTTGTTTTTTTTTTCATTTATAGAAATGCTAGTTTGGTAATGAAATTAAATTCTTACACGTGTCGTTTATAAACAAAATTTCAATGGCCAAAGTTGTTTTTCTTAACCGGTCCTTTCATTGTATTTTTTTTCTATATTTTCAAATTTAGTTTTATTTGTTTTATTTTTTTTATTTTACAAAATAAAAAATAGGCTTTTTATATCAAAATTTATATAACAAGAGCAGCGAATTTTGTTAAGCATAGAGAAAATAAGAAATAATTTTGTGGCATTGCCTGAAGTGGAATATTTTTATAGAGAATTTTTGTTATAAAATAAAAATTCTTAAAAACATTCAAATTTAATTTGCACACAATTGAAATATAAACGTGCACATTGCTTATTTGCTCAAACAACGATATAACTTAAAAAATAAATTTTTTGAGGAAATAAAGCAGAATTAATCCTTTTATCGATCTTCATATTGTATAAAAATTTCATACAAATATCTTGTTTATTTAACTCTTGAAAGCAAAATAAAGTTTTCTTTTTCCATTAAGTTGTGTGTAAATTGAAAACTTTAAACTAGTTTACGGGAAACCTATTTTTTTTAGTTATGACGTTGTTTGATTAAATGAACGATATGTAAGTATATATTTCTTAAGAATATGCAAATACGAAAGCTAATTGGCAAACATACATGCTGACATCTTATTTTTATCAGTATTCTGTGTTTTATTATCTTAATTTTAAATGGAATTATAAACATTGAAGTGTAATCTGTATTCGCCTCGAATTAGTTTGAAACATAAGTTGCTACCAATTGAATGATTAATTTCCTGATATTTACATTAATCTTTAGCTGAATGATAAAGTGATCTTTATTATTTTTATTATTACAACTGTTCGATAAAATAAATTTTATAATTTTAATATTGTAGCAACACTGCAGATAATACCGACTACTTTTGGCGGTGAAAAATGTGTAGTGGCAACGCTTTACTTTTAACGATCTTGTTTTAACCGACTTCAATAAAAGGAGGATGTTATCAATTCGTGTGTGATATTTACTTTTTTTTGGCATTGTTACCTCACCGATTGTACAATTTCTATTTTGTGTGAGAGGGAATAACTTCCATTTGATCGCATCGTCAAAAAAATGGGCGGACATACGCCCACAAATTGTTTCTTTAATTGTATGATCTTTTACTGATCCCATTATTCCGAAACTTAGCAAACACTTTGGGTTCTTCCAATAATATAAATTCGAAGTTGAAAAAAGGGGCAGAGCCACGCCCATTTAAATTCATATTATATTTCACCCACTTCTAATTTACCAGTTTTTACGAAACTTGGCAAAAATCCTGAGCTCTAAAATATACACAATATTTAATTAAAAATGTCGTCGTATTGTGTTTGGAATATCTCGACTTCCGACAATTTGATCCTAGATCAAAGTCAGGAACGCACATACATCCGTATATTAAATATTTATTTGTGATAATAATAAGTTCACTTGAAAAATTTTCCATTTCCCTAAAATTCTGGGGACTACTCTGTAATTCGAAACGAAAGAAAATGCTTTCGAATTTGTATGTTAATAAACAAGCTAATTCGAAAACAGTTTCTTTCGTTTCGAATTACATAGTAGACCCCCTGATCGCCAATGTTTGCGTTGTTGTTGTGTCAGCATACTATTTTCCAATTTTGTTCACGGAAGAAAGGAAAAATTTTTAAAATGTCGCAGTTGAAATCGTAATACGACAACCTCGATAAGGGGGATTTTTTATAAAACTTGACACAGCTTGAGCTCTGAAAAATACTCAATCGTTCGTTTATGAGACCACGCCCATGAAATGTTAGTTAAATTATATCTACTTCTATTTATCCGAATGATATAATTTTGTGCTTAAAAAAGTGGGCGGGGACATGCCTATTAAGGATTAATATTATATTACACTTGCTTCTACCCGACCGATTTTTACCAAACTTGCCATGCAACTTGAACTTTGGCAGTGACGCGATATTAAATTTAGAAATGTAGTTGGACACTAGCTAGCATTTGCCAAATTTGACATGACCACGCATTTAAAAATATAAAATTGGCACTAAAAATTTTAAAATAAAACTTAAAAAAACATTTAACCGAATGAAGTGATAAGTAGTAAAAAGTTTAAAAGAATTCAAATTCTTATATGTTGCCTACAATAATAATATTCAAAGTCGGTGACAATAACAATGATAACTAATCGCATAAATAAGTAACTACGAGTATATAATCTGATAGACCTGATTGGCACCAACTTCAAATAGATTTGTAGGTAAAATATTCATACACAAATTCTTGTTTAACTGAATCTAAATATTTTTAAACTTTTATTGCTTATTTTTGAAGTCGGTTATATTTTTTTAAGTTTTATGTTTATTCGTTCTTCCTAACCTCTTCCTTGTCCATTATTTTTCTTCTTGTAAAGTTTCTCCAAAACTTGGAATATGTAAACATAAGGTGTTGTTGAAGTTACCATATTTTTAGCAGAAAACATGAAAGCTTCAAATGCTAAAAGTTAAATTTTAACTGCCATATTCATAAAAAATATCTCAGGTTTATTACGTATTTCTATGGAAAATCTGTCAAATAAACCTGTAATAAACCTAAAATATTTTTTATGAATTAGACTGTAAATATATTGCTCAAGTATAAGTTAAAAGTATTTGCCCAATAAAAAATACATTGATTTCAAGAACTTCTCTTTTACGATTCCTAATCACCGAGTCGGAAGCGATTTTAAGAACAGATATTCCCCCTTGTTGTGAAAAGGCGTCGACGACTTCACATCAAGACGACAGTAAATACTGTCACTTCTCTAATCTTTATCGGCTCTTATTGACAATCTCTTTCTAATCTCTAAAGCTTTGTAAGTTAATGTAGCATGTTAATAGTAGTCAATTCTTGTTGACAAAGAGTAGACAAGTGAATACTTATACTGTCGTCTTGTGACGTCGACGACGCCATTCGCAATAAGGGGGATTTTTTTTCTCGTACTATATGGATATTTTCCTTTGGAAAAAGGGGTAAAAAATTCTACATTTTCGCAATTCATTTCTTTTGGTCCTATTCTCCTATTCTATATATATATTTCTTTTTGTGAGAATTTAAACGAACAACACTGATTCCATGTTAATTTAAATAAGTATTTAAACACATTTACCCAAAAATTAGATCATAAATTTCTTTAAAAAAAATCGATGTTTTAATCGAAAAAACAAATTTTTATATGACCAAGATAAATATTGCATATTTTTAATGTAGATTCTTTGGAAGCAGTGAAAATGTAGTTTCTTAAAAATTACTTTAATATTTTTAAATGAGTGGTTATAGCAAAACAAATACATATCTATGTCTCTCAGAAAACATCCTTACTTTTACTTCCCAATTCTGAAAGTAGCGAACAATTATTTTCAACTTTAAGTGTGAATTGTCGTGCAAGAAGTAATGATGTTCTCACATTTGCTTTAGCAGATAAGGAGATAAGATAAGTATATTTATAGGAACAGCTAACAGATTAGAACAAAAAGAAAGGGAGAGTTTTAATAAAATACATCATAAAATATTCTAACAACAGACAGACCTGAAAAATCAGCTATAAACGATATTATATGAACGATATTTTTTACGAAACTAATCGAGCGATTCAATGACTTTTGCGAGTAGAATATTGTAGTATTTTTCAATATTTTTATTCCTCTGCGGTCATCAACCGACAGTGAACGCTCGATTGATAACTTGTATTGACAAGAAAATTTATTTCTGTTTTAAATATAAACAATAGTTCAAACGTTATCTGTTGACATCGTGGGTCAGGCCGGTTAAGTCAGGAGTTAAAAAAATCGTTAGAATTCATATCGGTCATTTACTTAAAGGGTGTGATAACACAAAAAATTAGTTTAGGTGTAAAAATTTCATATAAATAGCTTTTAAACAAATTGAAAACTTTAACTTTAAACACTTCTTCTACAAAACCAGTTTTTTTAGAGTTGTAGAGTTGTGACACTATTTAAGTAAAAGGGTATCACCCTTTGCTATTTTAATTCCTTGGAACAAATTTATATATAAAATGAGAAAATACTATTCAAACTTAAATATTTAGTAGAAAGTCATCGTTGCATCATAAAATCATCTAAATTATGAATATAGCTCTATAATTATCACCACAAGTGTGTTTCTACCAGTTGATCATTATTATTATTATTATTACCTGTGCTGTTTTTTTATTTTAATTTTTTTTTTTTTTTATTAATAGAATTTCTAAAAACATTAATTTATTTTCGTTTGTCATATTATTTCATTTATTTTTTTCTTTGATTTATTTTTAATCGTGAAATTTTTTTTTATTTTAGTTTTTAAGAAAAATATTCTCGGTTGATTTGTCATTTTTTTCGTCTCCAAATCATCATAATTTTTGGTTGGCTTTAAGCCAAAAATGAGATAAAATTAATTGTTTGGATTTTAAGAATGTTTTTCAACAATGTGACTGACGATACTGTGCTGCCTCCATGGGGCCGTTGCGGACTACCTAAAAACATGCGATAGTTTGTCATGTTAATGATTCATTGAAACAACTTTTTGTGATAAATGTTTTCTTTTTATCAAAAAAAAAATGCTAACTATTCCATTGAATTAAGAAGCTTAATAGGAAATTTCATGTGACTCCTGGCACAAAGCACCTGCAGTTCAAAAATTTTTAGTTGCTTAGTTGTTCATTTACACAGAGTTGAGACAAATGGTTTAAATTTGTGATAATTCTATTAAAGATGTCTTAAGTTGTACTCAAAAAAAAAAGTTAAACTCTTTGTTATTCTTTGTTATCGAAGTTAAAAGGCATAACAATTAAGACTTTGAAATTAAACTTGTTTAAAAATTTATTTTTTTTTAGCTTAATGAATAAACATAAAAAAAGGTTATTTTTTATAACTTCTTAAAGCTGACATTTAAAATTTATTGATACAACAACAATAAAAAATTTGTTGCTTTGCTTTGCTTAATGATCCAAAATTTCTTATCTAAACAGAACTGGAATAATTTAGAGATTTTTTAATTAATTAAAATAACAGGCTAGACTCTACATAAAAGATTCTTAGAGAAATAAGATGTTAACGGATTGTTTGCCTAAATAACAATGAAATAAGTTTTACATTTAAATAAAAGCTTTATATAAAATTTATAAAGCTCATTATTTAAGTTCGATAAGAAAATAAAATTTCTAATACTTCACCGTTATAAAACAACAATGGATTCACTAGTTACACAAATTGGCACTTACCTGCAAAGATAAAAAAGAAATAAAAACAGTTAATAAAGTTTCTATAAAAAAAATAAATAAACAAAAAAGCTTTAAAAATTAATGAAGCTAAATAGCTTTTAAAGACGAAGAAGAAATTTCACTAAAAAAGCATATTTTTCAAAATCGATTTTTTTAATTCCCAAAATTATTTGAGAAACGTGAACACTTGGATCGCATTTAGGACCCTCCAGAGTACCACACCTATATGGTGTAGTATGTGTGCTCTTCCATATTTTGCCCTGATCTTCTCAAGAAATTTCACTAAAAATTTTCAAAATCGATTATTTCAATTCCCAAAATTATTTAAGAAACGTGAACTCTCGGATCGCATTTAGGACCCTCCAGAGTACCACACCTATATGGTGTAGTACGTATGCTCTTCCATATTTTATCCAAATGACCACTAATCTTCTTAAGAAAAAAGTGTTTTCTTAAATCTGATTTATTGGCTCTACCGGACATATTTTCACCATAATACTTTTATAATTTTATAAACTACACTTTGGAGCAATTTTTCAAAAAAAAAAATTTATCTATCTCGATCCAGTTCCAAGGATTTGGAATCATAATCCATTTAGCGATTACTGTTAAATAGCTAACAGTGCTCTGTTATGTGCTTAACATGCTATGTTAGAAATGTTGGTTCCTGTCTCTGCTAGTTAAATTCGAATTTATCTTCACACACATTAAATTTCGATATAAATACATTCAACTTGGTAGTCCGAGGTTCAACTCAAGTTTCACACAACCCAATTACTATTTAGTATTGTGAATCACAACAAATGTTTACTCAAGACTATGCCGCAAGACAAGACAAACTCAACCGTTATTTAAGTTGTGAATGGCAATTGCAATTTAAAAGTAGAGTTTACTCTCAAGTAACGCAACTCCTTAGTTGAGCTGAGAAGGACAATAAGTCTGCTCAAATATACATTTTTTTAAAAGACTGATTTCTGCAGAGGTGGCACAAACATACATATGCCGAGTTTACATCTGGCACTTCATGTGTGTGTCATTTTCATATTCGTGCACTGCCGTTTCCATCAAATTTTTCGATGACACAATATTTTGTTGTGTCATTGTGACAGGAAATCATGGCAATACGGTATCATTGACTACATCAAGAACTAATTTTGACATAATGACATTTAGGGCCAATTTCACCAACCCTATTTAAATATCAATTCATATTTAAATGTCGATTTTCATTAATTTTTGTATGGAAAAATGACTTTTAAATATGAATTGATGTTTAAATAAGTTGGTGAAATTGGCCCTTAGTGTCGTTTGGTTTATCATTGCGAGATTTTGTTTTTCGTATTGTTTCTTAATTAATATTTAATTTAATTAATATTTATACAAGTGGTGGAAAGGACCAGGGCTAAATATGCATGCACCCAAAGGATGCTATTGTACTCTGCATTCTAGTTTACGGAAGCAGGATTCAAGTTGGTTTAAAACCTTATGAAGGTTCAGTAATTTACGTATAACTTAACATATGTATGTAGTTCTTTTGTATTAAATTTCTTAAAGTGACTATAGTATGTGTATTCATTTTAGATTTGGAATTTTTCGGCAACATTTATAAGCAAAATATATCGATATATCGAAATATCGATGTTTTAAAAAAATATACATCGAACACGCGGGGTAACATTGAAGAAATAACATCTGGTTGCACCAAATATTACGGAGTAGCTTTTATACCTAAACTTACAGAAAACAACAAACTTAAGGAGATAATAAAAGAAGAGAATGTAACAATTGCACATAAACCCAACAAAACAATTCAACATTTATTTACACAAACAAAAACAAAAATAGAAACGAAGGACCAAAGTAATGTGGTGTATGAAATTAAATGCAGCGGTAATGAAGATGAAGAGTGCGGCAAAGTATACATCGGTACAACTAAGAGAAGTTTAGGAGTTAGGATCGATGAACATAAGGCAGACATTAGGAAAAGTAAAAAATTAACGGCACTATCACAACATTGTATAGAAAGTGGACATATAGCACAATTTGATGAAGTAAGAGTTTTAGATAAAGAGAAAAAAGTAAATAAAAGATATACATTAGAGAGTTTGAGAATCCAACAAAAAAGGGGAAAAAGCCATAAACACCAAAGATGACATCGACAACATTAATGCTAGCTATGCCATAGTTTTAGTATAGCGACGACAATAGTGAGAGAAATTCGGCTGTGATATATATTAATTTGGTTTTTAATTTGTTTAAACAATTTTTAATATACATATTTAAGTTTGTGTTTTGTGTTTGTCCAGTTTACACGAAACACTGTGATATTTTTAATTATGTGGTTATTTTAAAGATTAAATGTAAGTGCAATGAATAAGACATATTGTTATTGTTGTTTAATATAAACTTATTTTTTGCTTTTATTAACACTTATATGGTTGCCAGATTTTAATAAAGAATCATCCCTGAAGAAGTTGGAAAAATACCAACGAAACGTAGGATGGAAAAATAAATTTTTAATGGATAATCTTTTATTTATTTAAAAATATAATTTTAAATGACCTTGAAAGCCTGATTTTTGGGGGAAAACCCCAAATAACACCAAAATCATACATCGATACTGTTCAAAAATATCGATACAATATATGTCGATACATTTTTTTCATTTGCCCATCCCTAGTATGTACATATCGCACACTAAATCGTAAACAGTCACAACTCAAAATGAGCAAAGTGATTTTGTTTTTTTCTTATAAACGAGATAATTTAACAAATATCTAACGACCGCAACAATTTTCTTTTTAAGAACATAAAATACCGCTATGCTTGTTTTTATGTTACATACTTGCGTCATTTGTACAGTTTCAAAAGTTGTTTGCCACTACTAAGCATCTGAAATATTTTGAGTTGTGACTGTTTATGATTTAGTGTGCGATATGTACATATGTATGTAAGCATGTCATTATTTCGAAATTTGCTGAGCTCACTTAGATATCGTAAGACAGTGAATTGATTTTTAAATTTTAAACTACTACTCCGATAAAGCTCTAAGTTTAATCAGCTCTTAACCTCAAAAAGACTCGTCCGATTTGGCCAAAATCAGGTGCAGTCTTTCGAGAGATATTTTTGAGAAAAAATTTCGAAAAAAAAATTTTTTTTCATATAGGTTTTAAAAGTGTAACGGACGTCGCAACTCTCAGGGATGGCCTGCAAGGTTAACCAATTTCCATATTGCTAATTTTTTTTTTTAATAAAATTATGTCACAAATTATTTGTAGTTCTTAAAATTTTGTAATACTCTTGCTATTTTTTAACTCCTTACGCATTTTAAGCATGTCTATCTCTAAAACTTCATTATATTTGTGGTTTTCACGAATAACAGCACATGTTCAAAAATCTAATTTTTGCAGTATAGGTAAACAATTTCTTTTTGTAGCTTATTTAAAAATAAAGTGATGTTATTATTTTATGTCCATATTATTCAAAGTTTTTTTAGACCTTTTAAAAGAGCAAATTTACATCATAAACTCGAAAAAAGAAATATATAGCAATATATATATAGACAATCAACCTAGTCTTGAAAACCACAGATATGTATGTATATATGTGTCCTATATATAGGACAGCGAAAAATACTGGGGTCAAATCGTCACATCCGTGAACGTACAACTCGTCACGTAAAAACACAATTTTCGGATTGAAAAGAAAAACAGACGAAAACTAATTATCGAAATATAAAAACAATAATAATCCAGAAGAAGTTAACCAAAGGTTAACGAAATATCGATATAAAAATAAAAATAAAAAGAAATTTATGACATACGTGAACGTACTGAAATCTCACTGTGACGTATCACTTCAAAGTGAAAAAAATGGAAGCCATTCAGTGGAACTACATTTTCATTGCTTCCAAAAAATCGATATTTTTAATTTGCCGAGAGTGAGCAAAAAACCATGTAGAAGCTTATTTTAGTCATACAAAAGCTTGTAACTCCTCCATAGTGTTAGAAAATACTCACCAGAATTAAAAAAAAATCATTTTGTTAAAGAAATTTATGAGCTAATTTCAGTCTAAAATTTAAAAGTTATTTGCTTAAATTTACAAGAAAACACTGTTTCGGGCTTAAATTCGTATAAAAAGAAACGAATTGTTAAAATAGGTAACAATTTACCATTTTTCCTAGATGAAAATGTTATTATAGAACACAAAAAAGGGAGTTTTTCTTAATATCGCTTCCAATTCAGTGACCAGACATCGAAAAAGAGAACTTCTTGCAATGACAACCCTATGTAAAAATCATTAGATCGGATCGAAATTTGCACTACTTCCGCATCGTGAACTCTACATTTTCATGACTTTTTTGGAGTCTCTTTTTTTACTGGGTTAATTTGTTTTCGTACGATTATCGATACGATCGACAATTTGACGCCCGATTTGAGCCCTGATTCCAAGAGATATAATAATACTATTATATAAATAAACTTAAATGAAAATCCTAAATGACTGATGGTAGCTGGATGTAGCAATATTGCTGGTCATTATGTTGAATAGTTCAAACAAAAACGAACCCTAACTTGTGGCAAGGAAAACACGCTTGTGTGTGTTTTTGTGTGTTTGTGTATGTGTTTCAATATAACCAAACATTTTAGCAAATAAAATCTGAAATTAATTTACAACTTGGCTAGAGAGAGAAAAAAAATACATAACAAAATTGGTTGGTGTTTAACGCAAACACAATAATTTGGCCCAAAAAATAAGTTGAATCCGAAATTTCCGCTCTTTCCTTCCTTTGGCGCTAGTCAAGAGAAGAAAAAAGAAACTGAGTGGGTATGCAACGTTAAATAGACACAATTAAAATATCATAAGCCTGGTGACAACTACAAAAACATACATTATATATGTATGATGGATGGATGAATGAATGAACGTATAAATGCATACATTCGTGCATGGCATCATGCATGATGATGAATCACAGCCATGAGTGGGAAAGAAGGATAATGACGGCCATGACGATGACGTTGACGTTGAAGTTGGTGCCACAGCTACTGAAGTTGATTTAATTTTTTTTTTCTTTTTTCTATGGTTTTTGTTTTTCATCTTCTTATTGAAACACATCACACATTCATTGGTTTTCTCTTAACTACCTCCTCCAGCTGCCCACCATACAATGATGCATTTGATGCGAATATCACAGATTTTTCTTTATTATGTTATTTTTTTGTTGCAAAATTCATAACATAACAAACCAAAGGAAATGTATGATTATTTTTCCGTTAAAAAAATATATGTAGATATATACAAAAATAATATTAAAATCAAGTCAATTGAAATACATATGTATATGCATCTCCAAATACAATAACTGACGAATGCAGGTCTGCGTATTTGTTGCGGAATGAACAAATACAGGCTCAGGTTCATGAAATATGAAATATCTGCTTAATATTTGTTAAAAATAAAAATAAGTAAAACCCCAAGGCTAATTGAGTATGCAGGACCGGAAATATAAAAAATTTACTAACACACTAATGTATATGACTACACAGCCACACCTCACTCACCTCTTAGTTTAGTGGATTAATATGTATACCCAGGTATTGAAAAAGGGGTTTGCTTCTATCATCGAATTTGAAACCGTAGATATGGGAATTTCCACAGAAAAGTATGCGACAGTAAGTACTAATATTTGCAATTTCTAATGCGAATACACCGAAAGAATTTTGCTTCATAAATCCAATGAAACAATTTCAAATCTAATGATAATTTCACAAATCTAATGAAAATTTCATGAATATTGTGAAACAATTTCACTGGAATTGCTTCCTTGAATATTTTATTGGATTTATGACAACAATATTTTCTAATTATTAAGAAACCCCTTTATATTTAAGTTATTTCATTCTTTTCGTGAAATTATTTTATTGTTTCGATGAAGTTATGGCAATGCATTAATTACACTGTTAAATAAATTTGATGAAGTTTTCAATAAAATAATTTTAACGAAACTGGTTTCATTAATCCAACGAAGCGTGACGTTGGTTGAATTTTAATGAATTTTTTATTAGATTAATGTCGAATTCAAAGAAATTCTGCCCAAAATTCTTTCAGTGTACTTCAAACTTAAATAACTGGATAGAGATGTCAATTATTCGAATACAAAGCTATACTAAAAACTGCACTAACAAAAAATTACTTCGAAAACTAATTAGGGTTTGTTCGAAAATTCATATGGTCAAATTCGAATAAAAAGTTTATTCGCAATTTTTTTGCGCAAATTTGAATAAAAAATTTATTCCAATATTTTTTTTGCAAATTTGATGAAAAAAATCATTTGAATGAAGAACATGGCTCCATCAATTTTTCTGCGAAGAATCGAGTCATTCTGGTGCATAAGAAATTTTTATTTTTTTTGAAAAAGTGCAAAATTTTTTAACTTTTTAAGCCTTGTACTCTATTCACAATTTCGTGCGAAATGCTGTCAAAAGTATTTGGTATGAAACATTTGCGAAATAAATTCGCAAAAGTAGTACTCTGTTGTTGTTGCGAAAATTATGTAAAATCATGTCTTTCCATGCAAAAATAATCTGGCATCATTTTAGTTTAGCTGCGAAACTACATGAGCAGTGCTTTTGTCGCACAGAATTTTAAAAATGTTGCATACTTTCAAGCAAAAAAGTGAGAAATTTATTTTAAAAAAACGCGATTTGGGCTACATTTACTACATGCCAAATTTTTCATGCGATATAATCAATGTTTATCACAACTTCGAACAGAGTATCAGGCTTTATTAAGAAAAAGTACAAATTAGCTTTCGCTTAAAATATAAAGTTACGGTCGTAGGGATGATACAATAATTTCTAAAACTAACTCTATATTTAAAAAAAAATGCTATTGCACATTTTCATTGAAAAGGGCAATAAATTAAATATTTATTTCTAGAAAAGAAAACTCCATTACATTTCTTCTGAGCTCGAACTAAAGAGTTAGCAACTACCCCAGTTGGGTAGAAGTGTTGAACTTTAAAAGGTGTGACAAACATACTTTTCAGAACGTAAAATGGAGTCATTACGAGGATCCAATATGAATGCAAAATATCTTTTAAGCAGAAATTTATAAAATACTATGTTGAATTTTCACTAACATTTACTGACATTGTGCCATTGTTATTATAAGAACCCATTATGTTTAAGGTTTCAGAGAAATCGCTTGCGAAGAACTACAATTAAAAAAGATTTACTAGAGTTTCTTAACAACAAAACAAAAGGAAATTATTTCAGTTAGCCAAGTTTTACAGAGGGCACGTTCATCAATGACTACTCAGGGGTATTTCGATATTTGTCATCCGCGACATTTGTCGATTAAAGTTTATTTTAAAACAATCCAACAGAAAACGTACTCAAAGGCTGGGTAAAAGAAAAACTACTCAACTTTTGATGCATCAAACTACACAGAAAAAATTATTGTTGAATTTTTTTTTAATTAAGTGATTGCTTAGAAAAAATAATACTTTTGATTAAAATTTTAATTGAATATATGTATGTTTATTTTAATTGACTTTGCTGCTCTAACAAAAAAGTGGTATCAACAGAGCTTAACTCAGAATACTTTGAAATGGGTAACAATTTTTACATGTTAATTGTATGTAAATAATGTAACTTTTGTTTTTATGTATGAAAATCGAGCTGTTTTTTGTAGTATGCCACATTTTTTTGAAAAAATATTTTCAATTAAAATACTCAATTAATCTTTTAATTGGTTTTGATATTTTATATGGGAGAAAAAACTACTCAGCTTAATTTTTTTTTTGATTCTTAGTAATTTTGACATAAGTTGAATAAAAAATTAAATATGAAAATAAAAAAAACAGAAATTCATTTTGTTCCCTTTTGTTGAAAAATAACAAGACAATTATGATAAAAAATGCAAGCTTATAGACCAAATGTGGATGGTAAGGTTAGTACATTGGCGGTATTAGGGGTTCGATGCAAAACGTCTTGCGTAAGTAGATATGGAAATCATCGAAGCCTTTCTTTAAAATCCAATCATAAAATATTTTGCATTTCCACTTACGCAAGACCGGATACGGCCATTGTACTTTTTTCCTCCATTCAAACTTCAAAAGCCATGCGATACATCAGTTAGGTTTTTGGTACAATACACAAATGTTTCCATTTTTGTAAATTTTTTATATGGAGATATATACATACATACATACATATGTATGTACATAACATTTTTTATATTTTTAAAATTTTTTATATTTTTATACTCTTAGATTTTTTATTAATATTAATATTTTAATTGAATCTTTAAAAAATGTTAACAAGTTATTTAATTGAATCCTAAAAAGTATTTCAATTAATTTTTTAATTGAATCTTCAAAAATATTTCAATTAAATTTTAATTGAATCTTTAGAAAACCATAAATTAAATTTTTATTTAATGTAATATTTTTTTAATTGAAAAAACCAAAAAAATTTTCAATTAAAATGGATGAGTTAATACTACTATTTCCGTGATTGGTTGAAAACTAATTAATTTTTTAAATGAATCTTTGTTTTTTTTTAATTGAATCTTGTTTTTACTTTTTTCTGTGTAGTTGCTGCATACTATCCGCAATCTAATATTGCAACTTTCAATTTAAAATTGTATATAATTTCATTAATAAAAATATTATAGAAATTTTCGGTTGTCAGGGACAAGGAAAATGTGAGCGAAAATGTCACTGTTGTTTTCATGTTTGAACTTAGCGAGCATTTGTTCGAAAATTTCCTCAATAATCTGTTTGAGCTATCGCCAACTGGTCATGTACGCTTCAACATTTTCGTGCATCCGTCTAGCAAAGTGTTCTGAAAGACATGATCAATTGAAGATTTCTACAGAAAATATTTGAAATATGTAGATGCAAAAAGTTCGAAAACCATAATAAGGCATGTTGTTTACAACACAATTCTCGTGTCCAGCAAGAATCGGAAATTTATATGTTTTAACTGAAATTTTTCATATAATATTAAGAACAAACACATCTCGCAAAGCGATTAGCTGGTCTGCGGAAAACACCCAGAGTCTATGGTACAAGTCGAACCCACGACCTCTGGACTGATAGGCTAGCATCTAATCTTCAATCTAAGACTAAAATGTCAAATTCAAAGTAGAAACGCGCTAACCACAATAACGCCCATTAATTTCTTTCAGCCAAACTTTATCAACGTTCATCAATTAAGGATAATCCATTTGAAATCGTACGATTTCAAAAATTAATAACGGTCCTGTAGACGTGTATGAAATCATATACGATAATTTTCTTTCATATATGATATATGAGAATCTATATAATAGAAAAATTAAGAAAAATCTGAAAAAATATTTCTACTAACTATCGGAGTTACTTTTCTAAAATCGCGCTATTTTAAATCGATTCGGTTTACAGAACAGGGCTGTTAAATGCAAAACATTTTTGATTTCAGCAAAATTGTATTCTAAGTTTCGAGATAAAATTTCTTACTTTATAAATTATCAATATATTTTGCAACTATACACGCAAAAAAGTAATATGAATGATTTTGTAATATTAATTAAAATATTTGTAGTATCAATTAAAAAATTAATTAGATTTTCACCTATAAACAATTTGATAATATCAATTAAGTTTTAGCAGTCAAATTAATTAATACAATTAAAAATTTAATTAATATAATACAATTTTTAATTGAAAATATTAATTGGTGAACACTTAGCATATTTTATAAAAATTTACATAACTGAGATTCGTGTGCACGCATACTTAAACATCTGAGAAGCGGGGAAGAAGGAGTTAAATGGAAATGACTACCGCCAAAGCGGAAACGGAAGCAAGCATTTGATTTCCCACACATGTAGATGTATTTGTTATTACATACTATACTTTTCCTTAAGTGTTTATTCACACATTTGTACATTTTTAGAATATCTTTTCTGGAGTGCTCACAAGGCACCCATAATATGCTAAAGAGTTAAGAGGCGATAGCGATTTAAGTGATACAAGGGGTCTCTGGGAAATATAAAAAAAAATATATAAAATATACACACTCACCATTCAGCCCAACATCCTCAAATTTGTACGAGTAATATAAAACCCAGCTAAAGATGAGAAATAAAAAATTAAGAAAAGATGAAGAGCAGGGGACGAGGAAAATTCTATAACGAATGATTTTCGAAACCCTTTAAAATATTTTCAAGCACGCACTGCAAATGATATTTTCAAGTATGTGTTTAATTGTAAGTGCGACTACAATGGTGACGACATCTGTGAATATATATGGGCGAAAACCACCCAAACACATGCAACACACACATACACACACGCACACTATCCCAACACACGCAAGGTCAAACGTTTTTGGCAAACGTTGTTCTTTGTAATTATTGGGGAAACTTTATAAAAAAAATTTCACAATCGGCCACAAGTGTATAAAGTTATGAAGCTACACACAAAAACAAAAATAGAGACGAATTGTAAATCTTCTCCTTCTTTTTTGTCGGTTAAAATAGAGATTTATAAAAATGAGGGTGTAGCTGATGTTAATAAGAATCTCTACCCAAGTAGATAGACTAGGGTGCTGATGAAGTGCGTGGCTGCACAGAAAAGTATCGGTATTTCCCCCAGCTTAAAGTCTAAGTATAATTTTTCTTCTCTTCTTTAGAAACTCACATTAATTAATAAAAATATTTCATTCAATAAGAATTGAAATTACTGAACTTAAGCCTGACTATGAATTATTTCTGATTAAAATTTTTAACAATTTCACACTCCTTGCGCCACGCCCTGCTGTGCCGACTTACTTTCTAAATTTTTTTCTATTACACTCAGACGGCATGACGATCCAACAAGTCGAAAAATATGGTAACATCATGCAACATTTTCTTCTAAAAAGTTGAAAGTTGTTTGTTATCTGAGAAGTTTACAACTAAATCTTATACTTATGCCCGTTATTTCTACACATCGATATCTATTAGTGTACAGATATCTATCGTGTAAGTAAAATTTTATAAGCCAAACTCGTAGGCAAAAACCTTAATCTATTGTTTGTAGAAATAACGGGCATTAACAAACTGAACAGAAAAATATTGAAAAAGCTCATAATTAAAAAAACGACGAAAAAGCTCAGGTTAGCAGGCTGCTGGTAAGGAAGGCTAAAATTTAGAGTCCAGCTCACTTGGGTCCAATACAATGATCCCTCTGAGCTACCTGTGAGTTATAGACAAGATACTGAAAGAGGGTGATAGGAAAGCATAGTGATAGAGCAGACAGCTGTTGAGGGAAGAGATAGAGGAAAGCTTCATTCTTATTTTTACAACTCTGCTTTTTGCACGTTTTTTTAATAATGCAAATGTTGCAGCGGGTCTGGTGTCAATGAGGGGTATTAAATTTTGAAACTGAGTTTAGTACCCATTTTATTGGTTATTTTACTTCGCCAATGATTCTGCTTCACAATACCGACGAAGGAGGGCGCTCTAATGTTACATTAAGATTAGCATCCGCTGCTTTTATCTTTACAACTTTTCCTACAACAACTAATACAAAGGACACAAATGCACATCAGAAAATTGCATGGTGTTGTTATTTCAATTACTGTCGGAAATCGGGATCGAATCCAGGATATCCGGTTTTGTAGTCAACGAGCTAGTAACTACTTCAGTCGAACTTTTTCATTCCCTCGAAGTTCAGGTTGTGTCTTATTTGTTGCATGGGCCGCTGAATTCGAAAGCTTTTAAAATTTTTAATGAAATTTTTAATATTTAGGTGAAATATTTTACGATATCTCCGAAACTAATATGTTTGGAAGTGTCATAATTTTTTACATAGTTGCAAATCTCGAATATAAGAGCTGTTAAAAAAGTGGAGTGTAGATTATAGTTTATCTGCCCAAATAACTAAAAAGGCAACTTCAAGTGCTACGAAATGAGCAAGTAGACCGAAATTTGTAAATTTTTTTCTTTCTTTTAATAATTATCAGTTTGTTAAATATAGGATTTTGTTAAAGTCATTCAGGTGGAGGCTGTAGGAAAGTTCGCAGTCAACTGCTGTTTCAAGCCCTTGTGTTGCTTGGGTTATAACCATGACCTCCTTTCCCACCCTTCTACCCACCAACTCTTTACCTTATTTGTTTACTGTAAACGACATGGGTGTAAGAGTAAATATTTGTTAGTTTATTTGTTGGCCCGCTTGTGTTCGGTTGCTTGTTTGGAGAATTTGAGAAATTCCACTCAACGACAGCAGCACGCACACAAACCCTGGTAAATTTCAACAATCGCTACAGCAACAACAAGAATTCGCAGTGACCAACTTCAAAAACATTCATACGTTTTCATTGGAAAATGTGTTTTTCCTATGAATATTTTAAGTATTTTAATTCAATAGTCGTTGAAGTTTTATTTTTGCTTTTTATTTATCTTTTTTGGAATATGTATTGGAATGCTGTTGGTTGGCTTTTTATACAATGGGTGGATGAACATTGTGTAGCAGTGACTTCTATTTAATAAAAATAATACGAAAATTCAAAATAAAATAAAAAACAATATGATGTACATTTAAATTGTGTACAGAGAAGAGATGCCTCAGTGCAGGAGATGCACAGGACCCTCAAAAATTCAGAGACCATATAATGGGCAATTCGCAAAGTCTTTTTCGACAACAAGAGGCGGGCAGAACAATTTTTCATACACTGAAAGAAATATTTCGGTGGAAGACCATTACGTCTCACAGTTAAACAAAAAAAACCCCATTTGTTATTAATTATTGGGTTTTACATCGAAACACAGGCCCTTACAAATTATCAAACCTTTCTCATAACAATCAGACGAATCAATAATAAGAATAGAAAAACGTTAATTACTTATTAGAGCACAATTAAACCAATCCCTTTCCTATAATCATGTAAGACAGAGGAACTTCTTTTTTGCACTCAAGTGATCTGAAAGCTTACTTCCTCTTCTCAGCAGCCTTCCAAACCTAACCTAAGCTGAGCCCAACAGTGCTAAAAATAAAAGTTTAAACCCCGAAATGTTATTATGAAAAGAAAAAAGGGGACCTATTTTTTTTACTTAAAGTTTTTTGCAACATGATGCATCAATTTCGAACAATTTATTGAAAAATTAAAAGCTACCGTATGTAATGCGCGTGTAATCGAGGCGTTTTAATTTTATAAGGTGGCAGCACAGCAGCAGATTATAATTCCGTTTTCTTTGTTTCAAAAACATAGTTTTAATTGTTTAAGACCAGTAAATAAATTATAAATTAAAAATAATTAATTGTAAAATTTTTACTAAAAGTGCACTTGGTGTTTTTATTATAAAAGGTGATTTTTTAGCAACTTTCTTTTTGGCAACACTATTTTTGGCAGGTCAACTGTTTTCGTGCATGTTACTGTTAAAAATATGTTCAGTTTGGTCTATAATTTAATCATGAATCGCCTTACAAACGAGCAATGCTTGCAGATTATTGAATTTTATTACCAAAATTCATGCTCGGTTAAGGAAGTGATATTGTGCACTTCTTTCATTTTATGGTCAGTTTGGGAAACCTTTTGAGGGGGCTATTGGGAATCTTGTGACTAAATTAAGTAGCAAATTTAAATTATTAAGTCACAAACACGCGTACGTAGAGAGCGGACACAGAAAGCTAACACAGCTGTATCCGCCAGGGTTGTTGGTGAGCGTGAATTATCGATTCGGCGCCGTTCGTAGCAATTATTATGTTATTCCACTTTTCTTGCAAGATTTGGACTTGGGTGATATGTGGCTTCAGCAAGACTGTGCCTTGCATGCTGTGTGGCCTAATTGAGAAGTGAGTTTAGTGAACAGTTTATTTCTCGTTTGGGGCCGGTCAATTGGCCGCATAGATCATGCGAATTAACGTCTTCAGACTAGATTTTCTGGAGCAATATTAAGGCTCATGTGTATACGAAAAAGTAAGCAACGGTTGACGCACTGGATGCCAATATTGAAAAATTTATTCGTGAGATACCCGCGGATATAATGGAGAGAGTATGCTAATATTGGAAACAGCTTATGAACCATTTCAGGAGTAGCCGCGGTCAACACATAAAACATTGAATTATATAAGTCCATGTTCTGAAACGCGCAAATCGCTTAAAATTAACGTTTTAAATTTGAAACCCCTAATTGGGTTTTCTGAAAAACGCATATCGAAAAAAGTTGGTTTTTGCGATTTGAAGTCGCCAAAAAGGTGTTCTGTGCAACGCATATTGCCTGAAAATTGCGATTTCAAATCGTATGTTTATACTGAAGATTATGTACAATTAAAATTTAATATGCTTTCTTTTTACTTCAACAAAAATTAAAAACAATTTTACACAGTGTATTTGTATGTAATTTCTCGACCTTATTTTTAATATCAATTAATGTAGTTTTATAGATATTGTATCTATTCAGGCTTTCAAGGTCATTCAACTTCTTCAAAATGTAAATAAAAGACGTTTTCTATTTCATTCTTAATGTATCCGACGTTTCGTTGGGATTTTCTCAGGATTTCTTCAGGGATAATTATTTTTATTGAAATTTGGTAACATTGGTTATATATAAAAAGAACGACTTTAATATATGTACATATTCAGTATATACACAGTTTTAATTAAAAACACCAAATTATGAAACTACTCAATTTTATTTTGTCAATGGGCTATCTCAACTGTTCACTTTAAACTGGCGATTTCAACAAACAACATTTCTTTTGATTCTAGCCTTTTCAAAGCCAATATTTATTGTAGATTGTAGGCATTTTAATTCACAATTTATTTGTTTACCTCTTTTTTATCACAAAACATATGTTTTCATTGTTCGAATCCAACTTGGAAAAATATCAGAACGCCAGCAAATCGCAGCGATTTTAGAACATTCTGAAATGCGTTTTACGATTTTCAAACTGTAAGCGATTTGAAAACGCTGCGTTTTCCAGAACATGAGCGATAGATCGTTCTATCGACTCAAATAAACATTTCATATATTTCTCTAAATTTGATGTCTTTTTTTTTAAATCAAATTCGAATGCTCTTAAAAAATTACCCATTACATTTAATAAGATAAGGTAGTACAGTTCAACTTTGGCGTAAAATTAAAATAGCTGGCAGCACAGCACAGTTCAATTTAGTTATTTTATTTTACAAAAAATAAAATTAAAGCAATTCAAGCTGATATGGTTTCGACCATAACACCATTTTATTCTTTTCTCTCACTCTCAAGCAGGAAAACGTCAAATTGCATATACAAAAATGTTGGTCTGGACAAACATCATCTTCGGAAAAAATTCCACGGAAAAAATTCCACAGAGATGATTTTTTTTTACAGTACGTCTGTTTGATTCATATAATTAAATCTTTAATATACTGAACTTTTAGTAACATTCCTTTAAGGCAAAAATTAATTCACAACTTTACCTTGAAAATGAGCACAGTGTAATTCTTTAAAGCTTGTTAAAACGCCCACATTGTTGAACTTGAGGACATACATCTTAAAAGTAATTTAAATGCCTCATTAAGATCATTATGAGTGTTTAAAATTTATTTTTATAAGGAAACTTTACTAGAAAGTTATTAGTGCTTGTATGTATATGTATATAAAGAAAACAATTTCTGACAGGGCTGTGAAAGTTTTGAGGACAGTGTATTGTAATCTTAATATACTGCAGCATATTCATCTTTCTTTATCGTCTTTGCATTGAAACAACTCAAACGCCATAAAACAATGTCACATAAATCATGTAAAATTTAGCGCCATTGCTGAAGATTCATTGAGTTGTAAACAAAAATTAGCCTAAAATTGTTTAAGCTGTTTTGTTTTTTCTATTCTTGCATTCAAATTTGCTTATTGTAGCAATTTTTTGTATTAAACACACTCTTGGAGGCAACTGGGAGTTCCATATACACGAGCACATACATACTTCCTTTTACACAAGAGCATTTTATTTTTGGTTTAGTTTGGCCTTTTGTTTCTAGTGTGGTATAAAAAATATATATGCATGCATAAACGAGTATTTCTTTTTTTTTCATTTCTGTTGCTTCCTATTGACGTCCAAAGTGCTTGTCTTTTATGTTTATCTATTTATTTTGTGGGCTTTCATACGGGCCGTTTTTATCGTTTTTACTGCAGTACTTTTCCCAAGAAAATAAAATATTTTTATATCTAGTTACAGAGGCAAATATTTATGTGTATATGTGTGTATGTATGCATGTATGTATGTATGTATGTATGTGTGCATGTAAGCCGCAATGGTTTCCTTTTTGCTGACCAATTTTAAAGGAAACGGGACGAGCAGATTAGTCATCACGTCGAAGTAAAAGTTAATAATTGTTAAATATTTTTTCCTTTTATTGTTGCTTGTTTTGTGCTACCAAAATCAGCTGGAGTAAAAATTAGTGAAAATGAATGAAAATATCTGTATATGAATTAATAAATCATATCAAAAGTAAACAAAGGAACTTTAACATGTGTAAACTAATCAAGTGAATGGTGCACATCACTAGTGCAAACATCACACGCGTTACAATAAACAAGAAACTTTTTTGCTTTAACTTTTTTCCAATAAAAAAAACAAGCACTTAATAGCATAATAAACTATTTTTGAATAGAAAATATTTATATAAACATTAAATATAATATAATGCTAAACTGAGAACTCGGAAGGTCCAGCTACTTAATGAAACACACTTTGTTCCACGTTCGACCTTTTTGCATATGGGCACTTCCAGAAAAAAGTACACCATGACGAAAAAAATTAAAGTTTACCAACACATTTGTTTTCTTGTATTATAAATTAGAAATATTTAAAATTAACTAAATTTAAGAGTTCGAAGCTTTCCTTAGTTGTGATGGCGAAATAATGGGCTACAAAGTTGGGAGTCTCGTTATTGAAAGGTTTACTTAATTTCATGAGCATTTTTTTTTAACTTTTTTTACTTCTAGGAGCAATTGCACAGTAATACTTATATTGCAAAACTATTGCTACAATAACAACTAATCATAGACAAATGAAGAGAAAGCCATTATATAGCAATTAACCGTAAAATTAAGTTTTTCTTAAAATGATATTTCAATGTAACGTAACGCCAGGAAAAGTAGCGATTATTTTCATTACCTCTACGCTGACGATCGCAAGTGAGTGAAATTTTGCATGTTAACAAAGTGTTATTAACTTATGTGATAATAATAAAAAAATCTTTTATAAAACAAATATTTAATATAATATTAATATTCAAAAGTGTGTAATGTAACGCCAGATTGTGAGTATTTTTTTGCATGGTACTTTTTTACATGGTTTGTTTAAAATTTAGTTGAAATTTTGGTTTTGAGTTTGTTCGTTTGTTTTCTTCGCTTTCAGGACCAATCCGCTAAACCGATTTTTTACATTATTTTACCAATGGAAAGCTACATTAACAGCGTCAAACATAGCATATTTTTTGTATCCGGTTCGGAACCGGTTTTTTTGTATATGACACGGACTTTTTCTGAAAAATAAATTTTTCGATTCAGTTTGGATTGTTTAACCAGTCTTAAAACCGGTTTTTATTCTGTTTTTAAATTTTATTTTATCGCCTTTATCAGCGACTAACAATTAACAATACCTTCATAAATTTTAATTATATTTTCCAAAATACAACGTGAGCGGAGCTTCGGATAAAGCTAATAAGTATATATAAATGACAAATATAGTTTTGTCACGCTTTGGTGTATCTTTTTCTTAATATTTACCAAAAAAAAAATATCAAGTGGAAATTTAAGTAACGAAACGCCATATAACGTAACGCCAGATACTAAGGCTAATAGAAAAAAAAGGGGAAAAGATTTTTTAATCTAGATGCTTGAAAAATAAATGTATATCAGTCCAAGTCCTAACAAACAAATTTTTGTCTAAAAAGACTTACCCAGTTCGCAGAATTAAGTAATTTTGTTATTCAAGTCAAATACCACTTCTCTTTTTTGTAACGTAACGCCAGGTCATATTTTGGGTATATCTTGAAATCCTTTGGTTTGATTTTTATAATTTTTTCACTGAATATATCAAACTTTTTTTCAATATTTTGTCGTACAAATGTCACGTAACGCCAGAATGGAATCACCCATATGTAAAAATTTGAACTCTCTTAAAACAATTTTACAGTAAGTTCTCACTTTTGCAATTTTTCGCAAATTGTCGCTATTTTTAATGTAAAAGTCATCTTGGATTTTAAAATTTTGCGTTAGTAAATAAATTTAATCTTTTGCATTCAGCAATCTTTTTTTATATTAAACTTTATTAAAAAATATATTAAAAATTTTTAACCACATTTGTTGAATATAACCGGAGTACCGGGACAAATAAAAGTTACAATAAGGTAACAAAAATTCGGTTAGAAATTTATTATTACCAAATTACTAGCATAGTCTAAAAATTATAGGTCTTAAGTCATAGTGATATAACTTCCTGAGAAACCACAAAAATTAATTGACATTGACCAGGAGTACTACACACAAAAAAAATACCAATGTAAAATCAACATGCCAAAAGGTTAATTCAAATTCTTTCAAATCACATTAAATTTAATATGTTGTTTGAGTGTGTTGGTGGTTATTTGCTTTGTTCATAGCTGCAATACACTTTGTGCTTAGTTGTGTAGGTTGAGTTTGTATTGTTGTTGTTTTTTTGTTTGTAAACAGCCAACAAACTGCTGCTGGCTGCTAGGCCGTGTACTGGTCTTGCATTCGGAGGATCGCAAGTTCGAATCCTGGAGTCAACAAAGTATTTTGTATTTTTTTTTTTACTAAAACTTTTCAAGTCAAAGCATTTTGTTTTTTTTTAAACTAAAACTAAAAATTTTAAAACAAATTGTATGTAAAATGTCTAAAAATAATGTTAAACTATAATTTAATGCAAGATGGTACATATTTACTGTCTTATTCATAAAAAATATTTAAGGTTTATTAAGCGCTTATTTGACGTATTTCTATGGGAAATTTGTCAAATAAATCTGTAATAAACTTAAAATATTTTTTATTAATTAGACCGTTAGTGTGTATCTTAAGAATATTTAACGTTGTTGTGGCTGCTAGGGTAAGCACGTTGACTACCACGCGATAAGTTCCGAGTTCCGGGGAAGCAAATTTAATTTATATACAAAAATTTTTCTGATGTCAATGTCAACCAAACGTAAGTTAAATAATTAATAAAATACAATTATTACATTGAATTAAATTCATGTTGATCTAACTTGAAATAAACTTGATTCAACATGATTCTTAATTTTGATTTTAACAGTAGTTAAATGTTAATTCAACGTGAAATACACATGAAGTAAAATCATTGCCAAAAAATGTAAAATTAACCCTATTTTTAACGATTCTACATTGTTTTTTTTTCTGTGTGTATGCAATCTTTTGAAAAAATATGTATTGAAACAGTCACTGGTCTACTATTTGACTTTCATAGTTTCAATATTACAAAAAAAAAATACAATTCTACCAATTTCGCCAACCCTGATACGCATCTTAAGTTTTTGAGGCAAAAAGCAAGTAAAAAGCAAAATTTGACAACGTGGTCATCATTCACACCGGCATTACCACAAGTGAATAATTATCTTACGAGTATTTCTCAAGTTTTTCGAAATAATAAAAGATTAATGCCCTAATTCTGGAGGTCTACGCTGTATTTCGAAACGAAAGAAAATGCTTTCGAATTTTTATGTCAATAATATAATAAAGCAATTGCTTTCGTTTCGAATTACAGAGTAGACCCCCTTTTCGAGTATTGTGTCGTTCCATATGCTGGTACTCCCTTCGAATATACGAAAACTGCAGAGCAACATTGATTTTTTCCTTGCGAACAATTCGACATATACAAAATGTAACATGTATTGCGATTTTGCTAATTTTACCCTTTTATTGCTTGAATGTATGCAACATTGTTTAAAAGTCTATGCGAAAAAAGTACTGTTCATGTTGTGTCGCAGCTGACACAAAAATGATGTCTGGAAAAACGTGCTGACAGATACATTTTACGTTTTTTTTATCTACACTAATAACAGAGTACTACTTTTGCAAGTTTATTTCGCAAATATTTCATAACAAATACTTTTAAATTTAGTTTGACAGAATTTTGCAAGACATTGTGAACAGAGTACCAGGATTATGGACGGAAAAAAATTCGTAGTTCACAATTATTTACTTTTTATGTTTTAAAAACATGGCAGTAATTAATACTTTTATTTTTCATTATCAAAAACAACAACGATTTTTGAAGAAAATTATTGAAAAACTAAAAACCAGACTCAAAAGTATTTTAAAACCCAAACGTCTTAAATCTTTTTACTGAATTAGAGCATGAAACTAGACTTTAGTTATTTTAGTACAGGGTTATCCATTCAGGGATTTCAAAAACGCAGGTCTGGCAAGCTGCTACATATCTGTCATCTCAAGTGTATTTTTTTTTGGGTAAGGCTTGTCATTTACGCATATGGATGGTTTAACAAAATGGTTAAAACTTACTACAAAAGTGCTGCTTCGATGGTGGAGAATTTTTCAAGCATTACGGCGTGATTATGGTCGTCATAATCAACCTAATATGTATACCAGGAATTGGCAAGGTTATAAATAAATTTGAAGCGACTGGAAGCATTAAACCAGCTCAGGTCTGTGAATCAGCGCAACGTGCGCACTGCCGAAAAGATCACCGATAACAGACATTTCTTTGGGCCTCAATTGAATATTATAATTTGAACCTGTAGTTTTAGCAAGACAGGGCCACGAGCAACACAACGCGACTGATTTTAGCTTTACTTCATGAGCTTCCAGAACGCGTACTTTTACGAATTGGTAATCTAGATCATGCAATTTGACGATTACACTTTTTTGTAAGGCTAAGCCAAAAACAATGCCTGCATTTGAAAATCAGCATTTGTTAAGTTACCGCCGAGATAGCTCCTGAACTACACGAAAAAGTGACCGAAAACTAACCCAAAAGGTTCGACTGCTGCAACCAATCTGGAGCCGGTCCTTTAAATGACCTTGTATTGCATACATAATGGCAAGGTCCAAGCATTATAACTATATTATATTTTATTTAGCATTCCTTTTGAAAAAAAAATTAATAACACAATACAAATAAGATTCAGTAAAAAAGTGAAATTTTTTAAAGTTTTTGGCATAACTACAAAAAGGCTAAATGCCTTCCCTGGTTTGTAGTATTGTGAATTAAATGTGTAGTTAGGCGGTTACATGTAGTTCTAAATTTTTCGTGTGTTAACCCAACATCTAAATATTTCGTTTATTATTTACCTGTTTTACTTTATTAACAAAGGAATCACACCTCTGGTAAGGACCTGACCAGGCTAGACGCCTAACTTAGCTGCTAAAGCTAACTACGTTACAATGTCAGGGCAATAATTCGCATAGATAAAAATTTGTTTGTATATAAATTTCATATTTTTAATCTTCCAAGCAACATTTGTTTTTAATATGCCATATTTAATTCAATTTCAAGAGTTGGGATCACAAAAGTTTCTATAAACTTCAAAATCTAAAATTTTCAATTCCTTTTTTTTTGCAATTTAAAAGTAAAATATTCTTTTTATGAATATCAAAAGATTAAAAAGTACATTTAAAAGAACAAATAATCAACCATTAGTATAACTTATTGCCTCTACAGCTTTTTATAATGTTATCGAGTTTTCGTAAACTACAAAATACTTTAAGAAGTAATTTGCTGAACAACAAAGACAAAAACAGTTGCAAAGAATTTTACTTTGCTTTCTTCCACATACATTCTTCGACAAAGTAGTGGGAGAGAACTCGAAGAGATAGAATGCCAAGAAAACTTAAGGCAATTTAATGATTCTCATTCATGTTAATAAAGTTACTTACCCACGGCTTGAAAAGTCAGCAAACAAAACATTGCAGTTCGAAAAATATTAGGGGTATTTGGTGTTTGATGCAAATGGTATTGTGTAGGGTAAATGCTTTTTTTAATTAAAGACATTATATACAGAGAAACCAAAGATTATAGATGTTCAGCCCATACAACAATTGTTTGAAAAAAATTCATACACATTTGTTACGCTCTTTTAAAAACTCATTCATTCATCGTTGAGCAAGCGACGAAAACACATGCGTCGGAGTATCGTCATTTTTTTCAGGAATTTACTAAGCATTGTTTCTTGGTTTTTGTTGAACAAAGCACAGTAAACACACACGATTCAATTAAAATTGAACACACAAAAAACAAAGTAAAAAAATAAAAGCTACACGTCTACGAAATGAGATGTGAACGGTATTTTATGATAAATGATGCTTTTCATAACATTCAATGCTTTTTATGCTACAAAATATTTAAGGCTGGAAATGGAGTTTATTTTCAACTTCAAGGAAAAGATAAAAGTATACTTGATATGTCTGAATTTCTGTTGAATTTTAAAACAAAATTATTTTTGCTGCTAACAGAAATTCGATCTGATGATTTCTCTAGTTTTACCAAAACTTCTCTTATATATAACAAACAAAATTATACTAAAAAACTTGATTATGTATCTGTTATTTGAAAAAACATTATATTGGTTACTGTCTCTGTTAAAAACACCTTTTTATTCATATCATTTTGAAATTTGTTTTAGGTGTTTGCCAATATGTTCGCTGGGAGTTAGGGTTGCGAGAGCGAGCGCTAATACATCTCATTTTTATTTTTGATCATCTTTGCCAAAGATAATCTGTGATATTTTGCATTTATACCGACACAATACCATTTGCAATAAACTCCGAATGCTGCATGTTTTTTTGCTCTTTGACAACAGGTAGATATAGATAAAGTTAGTTCGAGTTGCAATGTAAACAACTGCCAAAAGTGAAAAAATTTTGCTTTAAAATCAAATGACAGAGTAGGGCTACAGATTTTAGACTAAAAATATTTTAAAATCATTCGAAACTTTAAGATTTCAAATTAAAAAAGATTCAATTTAAGAACATAGTACTTATTTTTTAAATTTGTTAAAATAATATAAGGTAAGATAAAATAAGAATAAATAAGACAAGATTATATTGATTGATAAGATAGGATAGAACTTTGATTTATTATTCATGCTCAATTTGTAGTCACAACTGTGTGTTTGCTGGGTATTAGCATAAAAATTACGGTAAATGCTGTATATAAGTATGTATGTATGTATATAAGTAGATGATGGATGGATGAAGAATGTAAAAGTGGTTGTGCCAAGTCTACATAAATTTCTAGCATATAATCCTTATTGTTAAGAAAATATTTTCTACAGCATACTTTGAGGAGGCCATTTCTTTTGTTAAAACGAAATATTCCACGCTTCAACAAAGGATATATAGCAGAAAGGATCCCATATACATACATTGTGGATTTCAAACAATTTGGGCTAAGCACAGAAAGAGAGAATGTAGCACGGGCTCATTGTGCATAAGTTGCATGTCAGCTATCTTGTTATTTCGCTTAAGTTTGGCGGGAAAAAATTTACTTCAACTCAAATGACTTTATATGTATGTATGTATGTATGAAAAAAAACTCATCACAGCATCACCAAAACATTTACATAAGAATACTTTCGAAGAATAATAAATATATGGGCGAGAGAAAAATATTTAAAACATTTCTTTAAACTTCAAACAAATTTTTGTAAATACAACGAAACATAAAAAATATGAACATTTTTTAAAGTAGCGCAAAAAAAAAACAAAACCATTTATTTACAATATGAATTGAATGAAGAAAGAGTGGATGAATGGATGGATGGATGTTGGGCACGTTGGAAGTTGTATTTAAAAAAAATCTATTGTTGTTTGTAAAATTATTAGGAAAGTTGCTGCGAAGCTATTGGCAGTTTTTTTTTGTTGTATATTTTTTATATTTAAGACAGCGGCGATGGGTTTAGTTTTGTTCTCCATTTAATAAGTACAATGGTCTTGTGTTACTGAATATGTATGTCACTAAATTATTGTCTATTAAATATGTCTAGCTACTAAGTAAAAGATTTCAACTACTTTAACCAAAGTTTATTACATTTCTATTCACTTTTAAATTGATTTTTTCTATTATCTTACGAAATTGTTTAAAAAGAATTTTCTGAGTTGGAATTTATACTCACTTTTATAGAAAGGTTGTAGTTACAATGGCACAAATAATAAAACTCTAATATATTATCGGCCCTATGTAAAGGCAAAAATTTACATGAAGTTAGCAATGAATTAGGTGTTAACGAGTTCCTCCATACAAATTGACATTAAAAATATTGGTATTACCTAATTTTGACTAACTTCTAAGTCCTAGCATGATTTTTAATGTGATGTTTCATGGCGAAACTCTTTAAGATCATGTTAAATTTTGCCACTTATGCTAACTTCATTTCAATTTTTGTTTATACATACGGCCGTATATATACAGTTGAACCATGATCTATTAACCGGAATGCTGTCATTTTGTTTTTGACCTCAATTATCCGTGGTGATTTTAATTAACTCTATTACACGTACTTCTATTTATTATTCCTTTGTTTTTACGCAAAACAAAAATAAGATTTTGTCTTTCAAAGTAAAAGTAAAAGTAAAGTAAAATTTTACGTTTTATTTATATAAAACTAAGTTTTACCCGCGACTCCGCTAGCGTTGATTTACTAAAAATACATAAAAATCAGTTTTAAAACCGGTTAAAAAATCAAACCCAGACCAAAAAAATACTTTTCGGAAAGAATCTATGGATATTAAATATAAAAAACCGGTCCCGAACCATAAAAAATATCCTATATTTGACTTTTGATGTTTATAAACATCAAACAACTAACAGCGTTATTTATAAAACTTATAAGGACTTTATTTTAAAGGGGTTTTAAAATTAATGTTTGTATAAAAATATAAAACCTTAATAATTTTTATAAGCAAGACTGACTATTAATCGACTACAAATGCGTATATACACGACTATTTTATTTACACACGTTTCTACCATCCACACACACCCACATGAATAAATATTCGGAGTATCATGCGTATAGTTTTTTGTCCGATTAAATATCCATAGCCTGATTATTAGCTTACTTTGACTATAAGTACGAGAGAGAGAGAGAGAGACAATGCGCTTGATACACATGTGCTTTTTTATTTTTATTTTGCAGCGTATTTTAGTTTTTAACATAAACAAAATAGGGATGCTCTTTTATGTTGGAATAGGGTCCGTTTGAAATAAAGTACCATTTTGTGCTCATAGACAAAATTAAAAATTTGTAGATCCAAAATTAAAATTAAATAAAATATGTATATCTCCCTCAAAAGCGGACACCTCTAATAAGCGCAGAAAAACACCTTGACGGTGAGTGTTCGGTTATGAGAGGTTTCACTATATACGAGTTTAACTAATAATAATAAAAATTTTTGAAATCCTTATTAGTTTTAACACATTAACAGCCTGTCCCACAATGTCACCAGGAATCGTTCGATCGAATACTTACATTGAAAATAACAAAAAAAATTCCAATATTAGTCTTGTTTGTAATACAACTTGTCGATCGAACGATTTCGTGGGACAGGCCGTAAATAAAAATAAGAAATTACTATGACTAAAATATTTTTTATTCTATATCAATGTGTAGTATATTCCGCTAACACATGCTGTTATCTAATCAATTTAATAAAACAATACATATATTAAATATATTTGTTTAGCAATATGAAAATAAACAATTTTTTCTTTAAAGTTCTTTTTGGTTTTTTTTCATTACTTAAATTCTTTAAACAAATATCTATTACGAGTTTCAAACGATTTATCATTTACGTATACACTCTCTCTCAAATAGGTTGCTCTTTAGCTTAACAAAAAAAAAAAAAAAAATTGTTAACACTGTCAACACTTCAAATCTTAAGTGTGGAAACCATTAATTTCTATCGATGTGTATTTGTCTAACGGAAGAACGAGCTGAACGAATAAAAACAAGCACATGTTTAACGAATTTTAAATCCATTGCCTTACGAGCAAGTGCAGAAGCTAAGGAAGATACAACACAACATGTATCGAATATTTATTGAACCAACAAAATGAAATGATTTGACACTTTTTCGCTACACCCAAACGAGAATGGAAGCCAACAAATATTTTCGAAAAAAAAGCAACATGTTTAAAAAAACGAACGTGATGCATCAAAAAAAATATATTCAATGCAACTTCTTTGGTTTATTTCTACACATGAATATAAACCACATACTGACAGTTACAACATCTCCTTGTACTTTATTGTTCGTAAGGAAGTCTCCTGACAGCTTTAAAACTTCTAGTTGAAATATTCAGCTTTAATGATATTATATGATATTAAAAAAAAAAAACTATTTAAAGAAATTGCCCAAAAATTTTAAATTATTAAAAATTTCATAATTGAAACTTAAAAAAAAATACGAAGTACAGTCAAAGCTCAGTATAACAAAACCTGAATTTAACCAATTCGCTATATTTTTAATTTTTGGCGATACATAAAAAAACATAGGACGTTTTTTATGAGATATTAATAATTAACAGAATCAACACATTTAATTTAAAAATAATAATAATATAAATAGTTTAAGTAAAATTTATTTGCTGGTGGTTAAGCAAGTCTATATGCATTTCATTGGTGCTTTGACATATCATCAGTAGCCTTCAACCACACATTTTGAACAGTCACAAACGTTTTATTTTATGCGCAGACTTTAAAAAACCATTTGAGAATTCAAAGCACCAACAAAATGCTTGCTTAACTACCAGCCAGCTTAACTACCACTCAAAATAAAATTCTGCAATATATCATATAATAAATTTTCTATCCCCTTTTTCTATAACCCAGACGGTCGACTTGAGTATAAAATTTATATGGAAAGCACTAATTTTTTTAAGTGAATTTCTTAAACATTTTTTAAACGAGTCATCTGCCTGACTTTTTCAAACTGACCATTAACAATAAAAATAGTTCATTAAAAATTTAATTGTGTAAAAATTGCTTCAATATATAATTAATTAGGAATTTCATTAAAAATTTTATTGAGTCAATTAAATATTTTAATAAATATGGAATATAAATCTTCCATATATACATACGTACATATGTATGTATATTAAAGAATATTTAAAGAAAATTTTTTGAAATGGTTGGGAAAATCAGCGATATCTTCGAAAAATAAGTAATAACGAAATAGATTGCATCAGGTAAATGGAGTAGAATTAAAAGCAAAGAAGGTTCTACAACTAAACGGCAAGCTGTATACCGTCGGATTTAATGGAAGTGATTGGTGGTAAGGGGGTGGTTAGTACAGGGTGGCCCAGAAAGACCGAAGTGGTGTAAATTCCTTATAACTTTTTATTTAAGACATATTTTTTTAATTTTTTGTTTTTTAAATACAGTAAATTTATAGGGAATATTTTTAGATTAGTTGTTAAAAATGATATCCCGCAAGTGGAGGCCATTTTCTGCTTCGCACAAATGATCTCTTTTCAACACATTTTCCATGACCTCTCGCAAAACTTCCGGTGTTATGTTGTTAATTTCGTCTGGAATATTGGTTTTTAATTCCTCAATAGTCCTAGGCTTATTAACATAAACTTTCCCTTTTAAATAACTCCAAAGGAAACAGTCTGGAGCGGTTAAATCCGGGGAACGCGGAGGCCAATTAAAATTGCTTCTACGCGAATTTATTCTTTCCCCAAAGATGTCGCGTAAAATAGCCATTGTGGCCCTCGGAGTGTGCGCTGTGGCTCCATCCTGTTGGAACCATATTTGCGGATGGTATTCCACGGCTGGCCTTACAAAATTTTCCAACATGGCCCGATATCGATCACCATTGATGGAAATGGCGACATCTCTTTCATTTTCCAAAAAATATGGACCAATGATCCTTTCTGAAGAAACACCGCACCAAACAGTACACTTAACTGGGTGTAATTGTCGTTGATGAAGTACTCTCGGGTTTTCCTTAGCCCATATCCTAAAGTTTTGCTTGTTAACAAACCCATTTAATTGGAAATGGGCTTCGTCACTCATAAATAAGTTATGAATAATGGAAATGGAAAGAGCACATTTGTGCGAAGCAGAAAATGGCCACCACTTGCGGGATACAATTTTTAATAACTAATCTAAAAATATTCCCTATAAATTTACTGTATTTAAAAAACAAAAAATTAAAAAAATATGTCTTAAATAAAAAGTTATAAGGAATTCACACCACTTCGGTCTTTCTGGGCCACCCTGTATATAATACGACTTCTAATAGTCTGGTGAAAAACTGATATCAAGAGGTGAACAAGTGGAGTCTTTTCAAGGAAAGCTGCGAAAAATTATACTAATTAGAAGAGGACTTAACACATGTCTTAACTTTTAATGCGGACAAAACACTTGTTTAAGCTAGCGAAGTATCGGCTAGAGTAGGGCTGCCATACGTCCTGGTTTTCCAGGATTTGTCCTGGATTTAGACAAATTGCCCTGGTGTCCTGGTCCACTCTTAAATTGTCCTGGTTTTCTTTGTACAGAAAAATTTACCAGCGACTACAATAAATTTAAATGAGAGCCACTCTGATCCAATTTTTGTTTTAACTAAGTATATGAATTTAAATGAATTTTTTTTTGTGTATTATTTTGTATCTATAGTACGACTAATGGTTGGACTTAATTCTAATATATGTATGGTTGATACATGTATCAAAATAAAAATTTGTTTGAATTAATTTTTAAACAATTAGTTCTTGGAGTATATGTACATATTAGTAATGTAAAGAATGTAAATTTTTGACATTCGCGAACACGAATACGAATATTATATGTGAAATTTATAGACATTAAATTGGGGTTCTATTTACGCCTGCAATATGAAATATTAAAAAATTGTTATGAAAAAAGACTCCATACTCCTGTTGGCGTACTTTAAAGTTACTAAAAACTACCCAAAATTGTAATGATCGTCATTAAAAAATATTTGAAAATGATACAAAGCACAAATTTCTATAAAAATTTAGTGGATTTGAACAAACTAATATTTTAAGTCATTTATTTAAATTTCGTTTAGGATTTATGCACTTATTTATTTAATTTGTTTGGAAAAATACGGATACATATATCTATAAATTGCCGAATATTCGACAATTCGAATACGAATACTCGTGCATCACTATTATATATGTATGTTCTGTTGTACGTTCGTTTGTGGTTTGGATGATTGTCCTGGTTGACGGGATCATACTTCTGGCAGCCCTATGCTAGAAGTAAGACAATATCAAAAGAGAGAATAAGTGATCTATTGGAAAGACAAAAGCAGGGGTCTATTCGAAATAAAATCTTACATTTCTGCATTTTAAAATAAACTAGTTTTTATTTTAATTCCACGAAAACTAATTAAATTCTACATACAAAAAACATCGCTGTTTAACGAATTTTTCGCTATAAGGAATAGGTCTGACATTTAAAATTATCGGGAATAAAAGTGCACGTGATATGTGACAGAAGCAGAAAATCAATAGTCATACTTACAAATGTATTTGCCAAAGGTAATTCAAAAATTGTATACACAAGATAATCATTTCTCATATTTAAATTAAATAGCTGGCGTTAATAACAATATCTACCCCCGTAGATGAAGCGCGTGACTGCACAGAAAAATAACGGTATTTCCCCCAGCTAATAAAGTCAAGTTTAATTTTTCTTCTCTTTTTTAGGGTAAATAAATCAGTGCAAGTTAATCTCTGCTTTTAAACACAGTTTAAACCAGCAAACTTATAAATCAGTCCAGTATATAAACCATCTGTGGACGCATTAAATTGGGGGTTTAAACTACTAATACAGGTCATATGTTTTGCATTTGAAGAGCACTTAACATTTTTCCAACCTTCTACTTTTTTCTTTAGATCTTGTTCGATCTGTTTTCTTACACTCTGTGGTTCTTTTACATTATTCTACTTTGCCAAGAATATATATAATTTCTTTCTCAGTAAAATTGGACTACTTTTCATTAAATTTTATTAATTTTTTTTGCCTTTTTGGCTGTGCAAAGGTTTGATAGCCTGCTGCAAAACAGCATTTTTTTATATTTATTCTAGTTCTGCCACAATATTATTTTTTAAACTACACATAAGGTATGGTTCACTGATTTATTCCTGTAGACTTTGAAGCATATATACATACATAAAGTTGAGTTTAGTTCAACTAAACCAGCGTTTAAACTTTCACTGATTTTATATCCCTTAGAAAAACACATTAATTAATAAAAAAAAACAATTGCTTAATTCACAACAATTTGAATCGTGTATTTGTGTATCATCAACATTTTACAACATTATACAACATTTTAAAAACATATGAAATAAAATTTTTTATATGAAAATTTCATACAACAAATGTTAAACTCTTGTATTTAATATGATATTACAATCGATACAAAAATACAAGAGGTTTTGTGAATTAAGCAAATATTTCTTTCAATAAAAATTTAAAATACTGAATACTTAAGGCCGATTAAGAAAATATTTCTGATTAAAATTCTAGAGAAAAGTTTAAAAAACTGGGTATGTTTATAGAAAAACTATCATAATGATATTGAGAATTACGACAAACATACTAAGTTAAGAAAAACCCAAACAAAAAGATCAAAAACAAACATCTTTTATAAAGATTCTTCAACCAGTGGTTTACACAATATTTCATCAAATACACGTAGAACAGGCTTGTGGTTTGGTACGTGTTATCCCGTAGCTTGAAGATCTTGAACTTGTGCCGGCTTATTTTTTTATCTTATACTTACATAAGTAATTTGGGGCATATAATTGGTAGCCAGGAATGTAGCTGAAGGTGCGAAGGTAACCTTCTACGTCGACAGCCAGGCAGCGCTAAAAGCTTTGAAGGGACACAATGTCAAATCGAAACTTGTTAGTCACTGTAGAAAAGCCCTCAACTTGCTTATGGATAAGTATAGTGTCAGACTATGTTGGGTTTCTGGCCACAGCAGTGTTGAGGGAAATGAAATTGCCGATGAGCTGGCAAGAATAGAGTCGGTAATGTCGGACAGATCAATGAAATTACCGATAGGTCATTACTATAAAGAACTCAATAATTGGGTAGAAGCAGGATCAACAGTTCATGGCGAAGTAGAGAGGATTGTAGTCTCGAGGGGTTTTTGGGCAAAAATAGACTCAGCAAGATATAAAATAATACTGGACATCAATAGGAAGGCGATGCGAATCATGATATGCGTGTTGACAGGTCACTGCTCGGCCAGAGCAAGAACCAGGGAGACTGGTACTCCAGATTTTTGAAGGATGCACGGGGATGAAGAGGAACCAGAAACTATTGAACATATTATCTGTCATTGCCCGAAGCTGCAACGTCATAGGCTCATGATGGCTGAGCAGACGTTTCCATAAAAGCATTACTGATGTCGGGAAGTGTTAACTAGATGACATCAGAGGCTTCACCATGGGATTTCGGTGGCTTGGTGATGGATAATATGGTCACTTCTGGATGCAAATGGGAGGGTAAATATTACTTTTTTTGGGCAACAGAAGGGAATCACAATGGACCCAATAGGGTGGAGGTGCGGTAAAGTAATACCATTGTTAACCTACATATGTAATTTTGTATATTTGCTTGATAGCTTCAATCAAAATCTAATTCGCAAACAAAAAATGTTTTTCCAGCAAAAAAATTCAAACAAAATAATTCTGCTGATATTAGAAATGTGCTTTTGGTTTATTTAAACTAACCATAAACAGTCAACATCGTCGCGACGCTGTTAGAGAATAACAAAGACTTATCAAAGTTAAGTGGGTATTGAATCAAAATGATGTTGACCTAAAAATGACGGCGATATGGACGCTATTAACTAGAATAAGAGTGATTATTGCCGAATTCATACGTTACCCTACATGCAATTTCATATTTGCGGTATCCCTTATACATACTTGTAATAAAGGACAAATAATTTCGTTAATTACAAAATAAGACAACAATGAAAATTCTTCGCGATTGAAAGGTTGCCCATAACACAACTAGTGCTCATAAGAATCCTTACTCGTTTCTAGAGTAAAGTGCATGTATGCATGCATGTGTGTCTCTTTATGTGACATGAACACACAATATTACCGCTGCTAACAAATGTATGAGATTCCCTTTCCTTTATCTCCTTCCGTGTATGTACTCCCTTTTTATACTACTAGTATATCACGTTATAATATTTATCAAGCATGAAAGTTTTTTATGTTAAAGAAAAAAATGAAAAAAAAATATTTATATAAAATAAATAAAAAACAAAGAATTTTTATCGTTTAACTTAAACCACACATATTTTTCCATTAAAAACCCACATACATACATATATATGCTTAAAACACACACCCAACAACAACAACAACAACAACTGCTGACATTGAGTTCCAACTTTGTGGATATAACAAGACCGCAAACAAACGCAGTTACTTCATACATATGTACATATGTAGTATGTAGTGATAAGCTCCGTTTTGATTTTGTTGCTGCCAAAACAACAAAGACTGCATGAAAGGAAATTTTATATTGTTCAAATTGTCGCATAAAATAATGCCTGCAACACACACACACACACACACACATGTCTACACTGAAACAAGTATTATGGCAACAACAAATATGCAAACGTGCGTAAATGCGTAAATTGTAATTGTTTACCCAGGCGTACTCCCCCACCCGATGAAAACATAATTTTTTTTTTAATGTTTCCTTCTTAAGTGCATTTTAGGGGGTTGAGCCAATGGCATCGAAAAATCAAGGAGAACAAGCAGCAAAACATAAATAAATATGAAATAAGGATAAAGGGTTCTATTGTTTATTTAGGGTCAAATTTTCCACATTATAAAACTATAAATATGGCACGTGCTAGCTTAAATGGTGGTTAGATGAGCTTTCATGGCAAATATTTTTAACAAGACATAAAACTGGGCTGGATATAAGCACACGACAGCAACTCAAATGTACATGTGTGAGAGCTGAGTGCTGAGCGCACATACTGACACACAGCAGGATTTGTGGCATGAATTATTTAATGTGCATTTAAGCATGTTTGTTGTCAATGTGATGAGTAGTAAACTCTCAAGATATACATATGTATATTTGACAGGATTTGAAGAGGTAAAGGATGATAATGATGTTTTCATCTCTTCATACTTGAAATTAAAATTATGCTGCTGCAAGTCTTTATGTTTTTTTAAGCAATAAGCTTATCACAATATCCCAGTAAAAAAAGAGACTCCAAAAAAGTCATGAAAATGTAGAGTTTGCGATGCGGAAGTAGTGCAAATTTCGATCCGATCTAATGATTTTTACATAGGGTTGTCATTGCAAGAAGTTCTCTTTTTCGATGCCTGGTCACTGAATTGGAAGCGATATTAAGAAAAATTTCCTTTTTTGTGTTCTATGATAATATTTTCATCTAGGAAAAATTGTAAATAGTTACCTTTTTTAACAATTCGTTTCTTTTTATACGAATTTAAGCCCGAAACAGTGTTTTCATGTAAATTTAAGCAAATAACTTTTAAATTTTAGACTAAAAATAGTTCATAAATTTCTTTAAAAAAATAATTTTTTTTTAAATTCTGGTGAGTATTTTCTAACACTATGGAGGAGTTACAAGGTTTTGTATGACTAAAATAAGTTTCTACATGGGTTTTTGCTCACTCTCGGCAAATTAAAAATATCGATTTTTTGGAAGCAATGAAAATGTACTTCCGCTAGAATGACTTCCATTTTTTTTCACTGGGATGTAAATACATAAAATCTATTATTTTGGAAAACCACTGAAGTAACTAAAAAGAAAAAGCGAAATATGAGTAGATATACATACATAAACAAAGTGTCTAATGACGATCAAAGGTAATTTTGGTGACGACAGCGAATCGAAAACTGGAATAAATAAATATGTTTTTCAAAAGAACTACAAATTCAAAAGAACGCCACTGACAAATGATATTATTTTTCAATGAGTATCCTTAAAAAGGACAAAGTTAAAAAATATTATTAAAGGGGCAAGTCCTTTTCAAAGAGTGCTTTGAAAATAGTTTATGAAAAAATGCCTTTCGCAGTAGCAGCTGTTAAAAATATAATAACATTTTATTTATATAAGTATTTTTTACGAAAAAAAAGGTATTTGTTAAAAAGTACGTGTCGAAAAAAAGGCTGGTAAAATTTTTGTTACAAAATTATTTGCTTACCTGCGAAAAAAATGTTTAAGGGCCATTATTACAACTGAAAGTTAGTTAAAAGTAGGATTTTGTCGGACGTATAAAAAGTTTTCCATCAGTAAAATTTTAGCTTGACCTAAAGTAAGCGCTAAGGTAGAGGCAAATGTATCCTTCCTGGTAAGTTAAATTAAATTTATAATAATGAATAGCCTAAAGTAGCGTTTTATACGTCCCACAAAATCCTACTTTTAAATATATTTAAGTTGTAATAATAGCCCTAAATGTTAATTGTACGAGAAATTTGTTTTGTTTGTTTTTAAGTTGGCTACAAGAATATTGTTTACTGCTTGATATCAAATATTCAAATATTCGTTTCTTCTGAATTTGGCGAGTACGAATACGAATATTGAAAAAAGACGAATATTCGGGAATTCGAATATGAATATTCGCACATCACTAAGTGCATACAATTCTACATGTACTTCGTGTATAATTTACATACACACTCTATGTATTTATTTTTATTATTTTGTTTAATTGACCAAAATGTATACTTTATACATTTATGCTATTTGCCTCTAAATGTATCCTTCCTGGTAAATTAAATTTCTAATAATGAATAGCGTTTTATACGTCCGACAACATCTTACTTTTAAGTTACTTAAAGTTGTAATAATGGTCCTAAGAGGTACATTTCAAAACTATCTTTCTTTCTATTTTAAAATAGAAGCTTTTAAAAAAGTATGTATTTAAGATAGATATTTTTTTAATATGTAATACATACAAACAAAAATAAAAAATTTTAAAAAACCTCGAGATATATAGAAAAAACCTGATATCTTCTAAATAGCTGAACTGATTTACTTTCAACATTGCTAAGGACACTCTTGATCGAGTCGCCTTTCAAACAGAAAAAACTAAATCAAAATCGGTCCAGCCTTTTGGTCTATACTTGGACTCGTACATCCGATACACAGATACACTCTACAAACTTATAACACCCCTGTTTTTTATTGCTCGGGTGTTAAAACTACATTTTGATATTTGTTGAGCTTCTCATTTGTTTAAATGAAAGTTTTCAGGGGTTACAATACATTTTGATATTTGTTGAGCTTCTCATTTGTTTAAATGAAAGTTTAACATAATAACTAGTTGTTCTGAAAAACTTATGATCTGCATTAGCAGCAGTGAAATGCCCATATGATCCAGCTAAACCACTCAATTTTAAGTTATTTTTAATAAAAAAATATTTTACTCAATAACTGAAATAATAACTTGGGATTATTAGTGTGTTAACATATGTTAAACGTAAATTGTAACAATTTCCAAAAAAAAAACACTAAATAAAATTTAGTTGGTTACTATTATGTAAAAAAAAATATTAAATTTTCCAGCCCTGGCAACGTCTTATTAATTTTTCTGATTTTCAATATCAATCTTGTTTTTTCTAAAATATAAAATATCGTCACTTAATAAAGAAAAAATATATTAAATTTATTTCTAAAAATTATAAATTTTCCAGCCCTGGATACGTTTTTTTATTTTGCTGATTTTAAACAACAATTTAATTGGGACATAAGGATGAAACGATACCACTATGGTATCGATACTTTTACTTGCTACGGCATCGGTTCAGAAGTATCGATACATACTCAATATCGAATAAAAAGCATCGATACTTACTTGTATCGGTCCAGCTTTTCACATGATTTAAAGTAGTGAAAACAAAACTAAATATCCACCAAATCAACTACTCTCAATTCGTAAAGAATTCTTAATGACTAGTCGACAAAATCTTCCGATTTCGGAAACGATTATTATAAGAATAAATTAATTGTTTAAATTTCTTGCAGACGAGTTTTGGTAGAATTTATTTATGAAAATACTCCTTCAACAAATTAATTTTTCTGAATAAGAAAAAATTTAAAGTTAAATTTTGTTAAAAACATAGCCATAAAAATCGCCAATAGATTAATTTATCGCCAGCAAAATCGACATGTAGCTCGCAAATTTATCGTCTTTTTTTATAAAATATTTGATTTGGGTGGTCCCATTTTCACGAACTTACTCTAATATACATACATATATTATAGATATAAATTTACATTTAACACGAACAAATAAAATTGTGTTAAACTGGCGTCATGTTCAACTTTTTTGTAGGCAATAAGGAATGAGTATATTTGACCGATACGAGTACTTTTTACCGATACCTACTTGGTACTCGGTAGTAGAGTATCGATACCAAAAGTACTTGGTTTCTAAGAAAAAGTATCGAGTATTTACTTGTATTTACTCGTATCGTTTCATCCCTATTGGGACAACTTCTGAAACATTAATATAAGATTTCGCGTGCAGATGACGGACATCGCTTATACGACTTCCCTATTTATAAGGATGTGTGTATGTATGTATATATAGTTTTTGGAGCAGGGGATAAAAGATACAAATGCTGGTAGAAAGTACATTCTAAAAAATATGTCTATAATATAATAATATTTTAATGTAAGACTTCGCGTAAAAATGCACGGACATCGCTTATACGACTTCCCTATTTTTAAGGATATACTCGTAGTTTTTGTTGCAGGACATAAAAAGTACAAAATCTGGTACAAAAAAAAACATGACATTCTAAAAAAAATTTTATCACATTAAACTTCATTATTGGTATTACAAATTAATGTTTCTACTCGATGTTATGAACAACCTACGTTCAATTGCAAGATTTTATTATAAAAAAAATATTATGGAAATGAAAGTTTAACAAAAAAAAAAAAAAAAAGAGGAAGTCAATAATTAATATAAATTTTAATAAAGTGAAATTATGTTTGATTGTTTTTTTACAATAGTATTTAGTATTCGTTTAAGCACAAAACATTTAATTTCATTTATTTAATTACGTTTAATACTTTCATTTCATTTGTGCTCGTTTGTGCTACAATTGCATTCAATGTTGGTCATTTAGTTAGTAGCAGACCAAAACTAAAAATAATAATAATATGTATTATTGTATCTGAAGTTTATATTAATAATTGAAGTAAATTATTGAAATGCATAAAAACTGTGCTTGCTCGTACAGCAAAAAAGAAAAAAACTTTCACCTCAATATTAATGTTTAGCTGAAGTTTTATTGCCTGAATTACGTGAGTATGAAAAGTAGTAAATGAATGGATTTGAACAAAAATTTATAGAAAATACACATGTTGGAAAACAAAATCAAATGAAGTGGAGCAAAGTTGAGTTGAGGTCGAGTTGCATTGCATGGGCTGTGCTGTGCTGCCATAACTATGGACTATAATTTGCAAATAAGCCAGGGGTGCTATTAAATGTTTAAATATTGCATTTGCTAGCATACGAGTAAAAGAGTTTATATTAGAATCTAAATTTTCTAAATTAAAATATTGCACAATATAATATTATATTTTATTTTATAAAAATGCAATCTAGTATATTGTTACCTCAAACGCAAAACATCCTAACTAACCAACAATTAAAATCGACTATTTCATAAATTCCAATGTACCTCACCACAATCAAAGTACAGCATAACAAACCAAATCATACTTCTACGAAGACTACTATTTATATTTTGGGAACTGGCAACACTAATGTCAATAGATAAAATCTGGCAACACCATAACAAAGTTTGAAATTTTTTAACAGAAACGTACTTCCATCATTTTGATGTACAACCACTATTTGTTTTATTTAGTGAGTTCAGAAAACCAATTCGACAAAAAAAAAATGTAAATTACAAGAGAAGGTTTTAGTTCGTTTATTTTTTACAAAATTTCGGCATGAATTTTTTCAGGAAGAATGTGTCGATAAGCTCAGTTCTTTGCATGGCGATAAAGTACCACCAAAAACCACAACATATCGCTGGTATAGTGAATTCAATCATGGTCGTAGGTAGTTCCGTGGCCGACGAATTCCGTAAAAGTCGTCCAAAATCGGTTGTTGTGCCTTCGATGCAGTGCGTGAACTGATAATGCAAGATCGTTATGTGACATATTTTGAGATTGAGGCATTTTTGCACATTAGTTACACTTGAATACATTCGATTTTCAATGAAACAAAAATTTTTCTTTTTGGATATCCCATAATTTAACAATAACTCAAAATAAAGCTTGTTTAAAATCGTAACAGTTGACGAATCATGGATATATGTGTTTATGAGCCGGTAAGAAAACCACAATCGACCGTGTGGGTATTCCAAGACAAGCTAAACCCAACAAAAGTTGTTTATGGAAGAAGCACAGCGAAGAAAATGGTCGCCCTGCTACGTATAACTGTAAATTCTGAGTGTTATAGTACTATCTGTTTGCCCGATGTCTTTGGAAAAAAATTTAAAACTAACCCCCGAAGACGAGTCATTTTTCCTCATGACAATGCGAGCTCTCATACATCTCGTCAAACAAGTGAAGTTTTGCGCAGTCAAAATATCGAATTGATGACTCCCATGACGGTTCTGGTTTGGCACCCATGACGGTTCTGATTTGGCACCCAATGACTTGTTCTTGTTCCCGAATATCAAAGATAAAATGCGTGGTCATCAATTTAAGAGCGCCGAAGAAGCAGTTGAAGCGTTCAAAACCATGTTTTGGTGGTGTCTCAATTGAAATAGAAAAACTGCTCTAAAAAATGGTTTATTATTTGCTATTCCCGAAACATAAGTAGGAGCCCTCGTATAAACAAAAATAGCGACTTTATTGGCAATACTTTTTTTTTGAGAAACACTCAGGCAATGCATGCCTACTAGGGATGCCAAACGGGAATTCCCGAAAATCCCGGGATTTTCGGGATTTGTAAAATTTAATCCCGGGATTTCTTTTTCGGGATTTCATTGCAATTTTTATAAAAAATTATTTATAAATTAAAATTTTCGTTAATTTTATGGTATTGTTTTAAAATATTTAAAAGTCCCATACAATTTCATAAGTGCAGTCTTAACAATTTAATGACTATTCGTGACATATTTGTTTTAAATTAACAACATAAGCAAAATAATTTAACTTTTTTCTCACGGTTATTTTCATCAAAGGTGCTAAAATATACAACTTAGAATTATTTTGAAAACAAAAATAATAATATGAGCTTTGGAAGGGAAATAACATTTGGAAAATTCATAAGTTTGACAAATTTATTCCGTCTTACTCTATATTATGAGAGCAATTATGAATAAAATTCCACGAGAAATTTTTGCCGGGGAATAATTTCAAACAGTAGCAAATAATAGGGAATACAAAAAAAATCTAATTGGAGAAGGGAGAAATTTATTGAGGAAATATATCCATAATTGCATTGTATAACTAACTGAATGTCGACTCCTCAACGCTATAAAA